>OU898276.1:113549204-113887204 GCA_918026665.1 Diabrotica balteata
GATATTGTGGTACCATTTACTTTATTTTTTAATGCTAACCACATATTTTCAATACCAATCAAATCTGGTAACTGGGCTAGCTGTAATGTCGTTTCGACAATTATAAAGCAACCAAGTATAAACCTGATATGACTTGTTATGGATCGTCCTGATAAAACTGGTAATTGTTATTGATACCAAACTTTTGAGCAATAGCGACAAGATGTTGCCTTACAATATCCAAAGACATGTACTGGTTCATATTTCCTTTAATAAAAGTATATTACCTACTTCTGTGAACGACATACACCCCGGCATCATGAGACGAACTTCACCATGAGTTACCTAGCTTTCATATTTTTTAATTATGCTCCCTGGTAAACTACAATTTATTATGCCTGTTTCTTTGACTAATAAACGGTTTATTTCTAGCAGTTCGGCAATGTAGATTTTTCTTTCATAATATCCATCTAATTGTTTCATGGTTGCACCTTTTTTTCAGACTTTCAGTCTTTCCACCTCATCTACAATTTTGGTGCACTTTTTTAAGGATTGTTTGCTATTTCTCTACATCCATCTTTCTTCACGTTTGGTAAAAATCTTATTTGGAACTAATCTTGATTCATTAGAAGTGTGGAGCTCCTTCAAATTGAGCAGGTATAGGTACTATAAATAACAATATAAAGAAAATTATCAATGACCCTACAAAATCAAAATGAACAAGTATGAGGATAGGATAGCCCATATAAAACTTTTGGTAAGATTTTACATGGGTTATCCATTCAGCATCCCAAGGCATTGAACAATATAAATTCTCCTTGTTTGTAACCTCTAAATAGAAAACTGAACATATGACATAAAAGTACAAAAAAAGATAAATTAATGTTATTGTATTATTTACTATTAAAAGTCAAAACTTAAGTGAATATAAAATTTCTTGTAGAAATATACAAATTATTACCTATTTTTTTGAGAGATTTCATATTGATCCAGAACAGCAGATAGTTCGGCACATAATTTATTTATTGCATCATCAGTTTTTAGGCCCTTATCCTCGTTATTATGTTCCATTTTGTTAATTTTAGGATTTTATTTACATTGTAAAATTGGAAAGTGGAAAGAAAATTTAATATATAACAAATTTTATATAAAGGCAACAATAGCGATGGTGACCTGATCCCGTACCAGTTACTTTGGAACAGGTATTTTATTTATACTTGTGGAACTGATCCCTAACACAATATAAACGAGTACGGGTACGAGTACATTGTACTCGCACTGGACTTGGACCTTGGACGGGATCGGTATCAGGCAGGATCAATATCAATACTTATATTCGATATCCATAGATAAAATAACTTACTGGATGAAGTTTAAATTTATCTTATAAGCTGAATGTAATATGATATAAGGCATTTACCAAATAAATATTCTAAATTAAATTGTATAAAGATCGTTGTATGGCAACTTTGAACATAAAGATATATATATATATATATATATATATATATATATATATATATATATATATATATATATGATGGAAATTCATTTTATGTAACAATAAACCACTGAAAACTTCGTTTTCAAACTTCCACAAAATTTATTTTAACTATTATCACTACAGCTGTTTCGGCTGATTGCCTTTCTCCCCTAGAATTTTCATGGGGAGTGGGGGAGGGGTTTGGTCGGGCACCGAAATTTTTTTATGCCACCTCCACCATTTTAAGTCCTTAAAATTTGTGAATAACAGTATCGGAATAGGGTCCTGGAGGGGTTTAACCCCAAAACGCCTCCTGGATGCGCCACTGCTTACCACAAATAAGTTGACATTGCCAAATTAATTCATCCATATCTATAAAACCACCATTGTCAAAAATAAACATACATATTATTAAATATATAAAATTTTATTTGCAAATATTTATTTTTTTTGTTCATGTAGTACTCCCAAAATTTATTATAATCATGTTATGCGTATTCATTTGTTGTAATTCATATTCATCAGGAAATTGTATACAATTATGATAATTGATATATCACCTTGTCGATCAGTGGACTATTCAACAAATATACATGAAAAATAAATATATAACAATTTAATTGTTTCATTGCATTTATCCTTAATTTTTCTCGTGCATTTCTTCGTTTAGAAAGCTTTAGATAAATATCAACAGATGGCAATTGGCTTGAAGTAGGTAAGACTATCGCCGTTTTTTATGAACTTTATATGCAATCGCTGAATAACACTAATTTAAGTATTTAAAGTTAAACAGTCATTTTAATAACTATAAAGAAATCGAACAAAATACAAATAATGTTATCGTTATGCTTAGATGTCTATTAAACGAATGATAACAAACTGATTTCCAAACCAGTATTTTTTAACAGGTATTTTTGTTTACGCGTATCAGTTTGACCTGATCCACAAAAATACTTGGATCAACCACCTCTAGCAACAAGTATATCCCAAATTTCTTCTGTTTAATAAACTGTCAACGTCAACGTTGACAATTGGAGGCTGTTTTGTATTTGTATAAGCGTTGATTGAATAATCCAAATTTTTGGATTATTCAATCAACGGTATAAGTAAGTAGTACAAAAATAAAATTTAAAACAAACTAAAATTGTTTTTTTTTATTTGTTATGGGTAAACAAAATATAAAAAGTAGCTGTAATAGAATTACACAAGCGCATACACTATTTAGTCTATTTATTCAAATAAATTAAATTATTCTCCGAACCTTTTTTACCAACTTAAAAATTCTACCACTACCGCACGTGACCACAGACCACACCTCTTTGTGAATGTGTGTAAGTCCCACAATATAGCTGACTCATTATTTTTATATTCCAGTTCTACTTTTAAATTTTTTAGATGAGAATTGAGATGTCTAGTAGAGACTTAGAGAGTCTAGATTCTAGTTTGTGGTTGTGGTGACTCGTTTAGCTGAAAAGAACTAAACGATTAGTATACTAGTTACAAATTTAAAAAGTTATTTAACGACGAGATATTGTAAGTTTAATTTATTTTTCCATATTATACTTGGTTATTATTGTTTTGATAAACACTTAATGAACTTTTCGCAATTTATTTTTTAAAATTACATCTTATGATGAAGTTTCAGGAAAAATTCATTTATTTACTGATTTGTAGAGTCTTGTGGTAATGCTGTAATGTCATAAAAATAAAAACCAGACATCAAGAAACTCTTGCCGGATGTTCTGTTTTCTTTTTACCTTATCATTTTGATCAGGATCAGAATGATAGTATTTTAATTTCCTTATTTTTTGTTTTAATTATTTATTTTCCTTTTTATCTTGTATTGTAGTCGTGACTAAAGGTCTCCACTCCATAGTCGTGACGCAAGGTCGATAAAAATGACGGCATCAATCCAAAGACCATCTACTCCATTTACTTGGTGTAAATGGTCTTTGGCATTAATCGTTATATTTAAATCTGTTTGATGCAATTCTGTAGATATTTTACCATAAAATATGATCACCATCACCGCCAGTCCTTAAGTGTTTTTCCATTGTTTTATCTTAGTTATGGCAATGTAACAATAATTCTTTAATTATTTTATATTAGTCTAAAGTTGATATCGATAACTTTGTTTTATTCTAAAATTGACTTGTGTTTTTCTTCATGAACTTTCCGATTTGGTATACTTGATTTGAATTTTTTGTTTCAACTTTGAATACCTATGTATTCAATTAAAAATTTTGATTTTTAATTATATTACAAAATTTTATTATTATTACTGCTTTTTAACCAGGGTTAGGTTAGATTTGGTTACGTTAGGTTAGATTTGGTTACGTTAGGTTAGATTTGGTTACGTTAGTTTAGTTTTATTGTCATGTTTTCTTATGAAACGTAAAACTTTTATTTTTAATTATAACATTTTATTCTTATGACTGCTTTTTTACCAGTGTTAGGTTAGATTTGGTTTATTGGTTTACATTTTTAATAATAAAATGTAAAGAATAATATGAAATTTTATGCTAATAAATATTGTGGGATTCACAGAGTAATTTATGTATATATAATACATATAGTATTTCAAATAAATGAATATTGGGGGATTCCCAGACAGGCTTTTAACCTTTAGGCGTCAATCTAGGAATTCTCTGGGAACGTAGTCGGCTTACAAGCGAAACACACTAAGTCAAAAAATATAGTTTTGAGATAATCGTGTTTTAAATTTTTTTAAAAACAGTTTGATCAATTTTCACATTTAAAACTTTTATTTGTTGTTTTGTAATTATACGAAAGTTTTCATAAAGTATTAATAATGATTACTGACGAGGAGAAGTAAATGATATATTACCAAATTATTAATTTTTGTTTAATTTTCGATTTGAATAAGTACGTTGACTTAATGTTTTTTACATGTAGCATTTAAATTAGTGTGTTTTACTTGTATAATTTTGCTATGAAAGTATGACTTACGTGTATTTTTTTTTATTTACTTACTGTCATACGATTATTTCAGGCTTCGTTTACATTGTAAATAATACAATAACTTTTGCTTATATAAGTTTTTACTTTTTTCATGTATATTTTCACAAAACAAGAACATTATTAAAAAAACAGATATAACAAAACAAAACGTGTATAACAAAAAAAAATATGGTTCTAATTTTCAAAGTCTTCTTCGTCAGAGTCCTTTTCAGCTGACTCCGCTGTTTGGTCTCGAACAGAAGAAGAACTTGGTAGATTTTTGAACCAGGTATGGAGCGCTTGCGGAACTATATTTTTTTCACAGAGCTTTATCAAATCTTTTTTCTTTGCATCCGAAATTGGAAGCTGTTTAGAATATTGAGGAATAACCAAATTTTCATTATTATTATCCTCTTTGACTCTTCTGTTAGAAACACGACGTACAAAACTAACGTTAATATTTTCATATTCGTCGTGAAAATTATACTTGTACTGTAGAATGTTAGGAAACTGTTTCTCATACTTAAAACACTTTACCTTTAACCAGTTGACCGTTTGCCCTTTTTGATCCTCTTTCTTATTAACAATAGTATATTGTGCAAGTTTTTTCAAATCTAAGAATTCGTTATAATTAACTTCACGAGTATTATAGGAAGATTTTTTATTTCCATTGTTGCCCATTCTCTCCATTTTAAAGACATTTTCATATTCGTGAACACTAAAAATCTCCACATTTTTTGGTACTCTCCATAGCGCTATGGATGGAATCTAGTTTCATATAGGAGTGTCCACTTTCCATGAACTTTTGCTCAATTATCCGAAGACTCAGAGGGTTTTTAACAATATGTAAAAGCAGAGCAGATACTTAAATATTTCTGTTCTGTTTTCCACACGTATCTAAAAAAATCGTTAGATGTTCTATATCAGATAATGAATTAATGTACATTCCTAGGCAAGTACCAATTTCACAGCTTCCACTCTTACATAACTCACAGACAACTCAACAAATAACAGAATGCCTCATTTGGTGGAACAGATTCCTAAATTGTAAAATTATAGATGTACAGCTTTCTAAGATAATACAAGAGACTTACTTGCGATGATGAAATTTGTAAAACGCTTTGCATATCACATGTAATTGATTTTAATTTTTTATTCTTTTTCGATACTTCTTTGTCTGAATTTTTTTCTTTCATTGCAGCCTCTTTTCTGTCTAAATGACTCCTAAAATTAAGCTCCATCTAAATAAAGTCTTTTCGAAGATTTTCTAGTGTAGTGACTTTCTACAACAGGAAAGCTTTCAATGTGTTTTTTTGCTCTTATTCTTGTTTCCACTAAAGTTTTATCGCCAGGAATTCTACGGCCCCTTCTGTCTATTCCACTATATTCGCCGCTTTTATTTTGCTCTTTAAAGACATTAATTATAGGCATATTAGAAATAGACAATGTTTTACAAAAAAATTTCTGACACACTTGACTTTTCTTTCCCATATTTGTGAAAAAAGTAGGATTTTGCGTTGGATCGCATTTTGCAATTTTCTGCTTTTCTAAGCCTGCGACTCTTTACTTCATTAAAAAGCACATTCAATAATATAAAATCTTTCTGTCTTTGAAATGACAACATCGCATAAGTTTGACATAGCAACTTCCGGTTCTCTTCAGAAAAGTTATTTTGGCACTTAAATCGACATTTAGAGCAATCAACCGCTTTTGGAATTTTAGAAGCTTGCATTCTACCAGTGGTACTTTTGTAGGGTTTTCCTTCAACTCGTTTGCTTTTTTCAACATTTCTTTTCCACACAGATGGTCTTGGGGTGTTCCATCGGCTTCTTTTAGGTCCTACTTGACTATTTTCATTTGAATTTGTTTTTTCCTCGGCTGCTGTAGAGTTTCCTTCGCTGGTATCTAAATTATCACTTTCATTACCTGAAGGAATATAGTCGCTATCCTCCATACATTCATCAGAATCCTGGCCACTTATTTGAGGAGGACCTGACTGAATATCTTGACAAAAATTATCAGAATTTAGGCTCACGTCTTTGTTTATCGCTGTAGGTAGTTCGACAGAAAATTTTATTTTTCTTACAGAAATTAATTAATAAATACACGCAAAATTCAAAAGTGTTAACGAACTAATCACGCAAAACACTGGAACAAAACTGACAAAACCTATGCAATATACCCAAACAAATAATTATTTTTTTACAAGATTATACAAGTTGCTCTGCGTAAGTCAGTTGGTAGGTTCATTCGTAGTCAAGTGAAATACATTAAGTCACTTAGTGTGTTTTGCCTGAATCATATATAGTTTTTGAGACTTAGAAACATGATATTTATAAAAATAACCGTTTAACCAGTCTAAAGAGTAAAAAAATACAATAAAGTGCTGCAAATAACTCAAAAGTGAAAAAAATTGACTTAGTGTGTTTCGCTTGTAAGCCGACGGTATATTTTTTATAACGCGCCATATCAAAACGAAAATACCCGACCTTCATCGAATGAATGAAATTTTTTTATAGATAGAAAATAAGGATACAATTTGAATTTGCATTAATTAAATTAAGATATTAAGACATTATTAAAATTTACCAATTTTACCTAATATACCAATATCAGTTTTAAAACAAATATTTTTATCCTTCTTAAAGTATAAAACCGGTTGTTTATTTACGCGAAATCATTGTCTTTGCACATTTCCGGAATAAAAATATAAATAACCATTATATTTTGAGAATACCTGTTTTGATTTTTTTTTATTAATTTAGCGTCTTTTTTTGCAGAGAAAGAAAAAAAAAACAATTTAAAAAACAAAAAAAAAACGTTTCTCAATATAACGACACCAATCATCAGATAAAATAAGGAACCACTGAAGTTGAATATTGCAGCAACTATCGTTAAGTGAAGGAAGAAACAAAAATGAATCCATTTTTAAATTTTGGTTTGCTTCATCGTATGTTTCGAGAAAACATGTTTCAAGAAAGCATGTTTCAAGACTCCAATATATATTCTACAGCTAGTACCGGTAGTACTGTTGATTTCGAGCCGATGTTACTACAAAAAAAGGAATATGGACCCAAGATGACAGATTTGGAACTGTTAGAAAAAACGGTATCTATGATGCAGTCAGACGAGGATTTTTTATTGATTTTACAAAATATTTTGAATGTATGCAACGATTCTGAAAAATTTAAAGCGTAAGCATTTTTAACTTTTTTATATTCACCATTGAGTGGATCTTTTAATAAATGGGACTTCATGGAACTTTGTGAAAACAATATATTATTTTTGCTATTAATTTTAGAGATAATCTAGCTGTACTGAGACGTTTTGCACAATTACTAGTAGAGATTAGCGATGATAATTGCGAGAAATCATTGAAGTTTATATCTACAACATTATCTGGTAAGTAAGCATTAGTAAGTACCATAAGTTGCGGTATCTTACTCCAAATATATACGTCAAAAATGTCTAGGGAATACTAGTACTATTCCACTTTGCTCAATAAAAAGTTAATACTTTTTTTAAATAAATACCATTCGATTAAAACTTAATCTTTACAAATCAAGATATGCCATGAAAATTAATGTGTCAATTAAATGTTTTAAATAAAGCCTTTCTGGGATAAACAATTTCAATTTTGCAATAACTATTAAGTGAAATTTCTTGAAATTTTTATAGTTGAATATAAAATGGGTCACATTTCCATATAATTTACCAGTCATAATCTTTAGTATTTATTTTAAATCTTGAGTTTGTTACATATTTGAACATGTTGAACTCATAACAAATTCTATTTAAATTCACTCATGACTGGTATGCGAAATATATTTGTTAACACATACTACTGACCCACGCTAACGTTGTGGAACAACACTTTAATCATACAATCCTCTTCATATCTAGTCACATCAATATTTATAGGTAGATATAAAAATCATGTGGTGCGCGTCATTTATCACACCACACTCGGTGCACATGTCTTCAGAGGTCTTTTGTATACAATATATAAACGACCGGAATGACCCATGCCTCGACAAAAACTGCGTGAAGTAATATTTGACGCGCCTGTGTTTGCATTTATTCCTCCTCTTTATATCAGGGATAAGAGCCCTTGTCCAGACGGCATTGCCCGTTTTGATCCTTGACCGCTGATCCTGACACATTTCCAAGCTTCTTTCCATTTCTTCTGGTCCTGAACCTGCGGCCCCGTTGGCCCTCCGGTGCATTCAGACTCTTTCGCTAACCAGAATGTGCACAGGCACAGCTATCACCTATAGTTGTAATGGTTTATGCTGTTCTGTACTCACTGCACACTCTTATCAAGGGTTTTCTCTGTGCTCTAAGAAGCATGTCTCTGTATCTAGCCCCATTGGGGTCCCATATAATATTATGGACATTATCGATTTAAGATGACAGCTGTTCTATGCAATCCGAAGCCTCTTGTGTTTGGCATGATCTTGTGCAGGGTTGAAGTCCTCTCTTTTGTCCCAGTCCAAGGTATTTTGCGGTTTTCTAGTATCTTATTTCGGAACCCCTGAACTGGAAGCTTACATACTTCCGGTCTAGCGGTCCTCTCAAGATATTTATTTCGGTCTTTTCTACTGGCAATTTTAGATCGTTTCTCTCTATCTATCTCGTGGTTTTTTCCAACGCCATATTTACTTTTACCCCAATTCATATCATCTTCAATGAGTAGAGCTAGATCATCTGTGTAAACTGTAACATTTTTTTTTATTATTAATATATTAAATATTTCTAATTCCTTTTACCCCCGTGCGATACGCCTATGATCGTGTATCGATAGCAAAATATTGTAGATACCCAGCTAAAATGGAATTCCCTAATTAGGAATGGTTTTTAATCCTTCCGTCATAATATTCATTATGAAAAGAGTATAATGCGTTTTGGTATGCAGTTTCCTTTTCATAAATTGGTAATTTTCGTAGAAGGCCCGTTTCTTTTGACAATAACTTAATCCCAAGTATTGTCTGTTTCTTATGTCCAATTGTTAATACCGATTATTTTACCTCAAAGTTTCCAATAGTCGTTAAGGCCTTATCTTCTGAGAAATACATACGACTGTCCGATGATTTTAAGTGGGGGATATACCTTCTTCTTCTTTTTTCTTGGATAGTTGGTGAAAATTTTTAGTGGAACCAAGTTACTTCTCGGTGGGCTCTTGTTGAGTGAGGTAATATCTCGTGTTACTTGTTGGTGGGCCGTTGTTGAGTGAAGCAATATCTCGTGTTACGCTGTGCTCACTTTATTTCTTATCGTATCTTCTTTGTGAATTATTTTCTAAGTGTGTATACACTTTATATTTGAGTTTTCTTTCCTTAGACTATATTAAATTATATATAGTTCTACACTACCTTTAATGGTTATTAAATTCAGTGTTTAGTACCAGAAAAGTAATAAATTCAGTGAATTAAGCTGCCTTCGTCAAGATCTACGTAAGTAATCTTTATCTACAATTATCTGGGCGAGTAATATGGTATGGTACCATATCACCTGCCATTATCTTGACGTATCATCGATATCTTCACCTGTAGATTGCCGATTTTTGAATGTAATTGAACCACTCAAGAAATTTCTATAAATATTACCTATGAACATACAAGTCTCAGTTTTTTATTAAATAATAGTGCGAGATATTTAATTGACTTAGCCAAGTGCGGTTTGGTTTATGTTTTCATTCTTGTAACCTTTTTGTTTTTTTTTGTAAATTTAGAGTTAAGTAATTTTTGCTATCTTTTGTATTTCCTATGCACTAATTTTTGTTCATTATCTTTCCTATGATATCTCGAGATACGCCAAACTATATTTGTATATGATTGCCTTATAATATCTTGGTAAAGGTATTTTTTTTTATTATATTATTGCTTAATTTTATACATATAACACCATTTCATAGTTGTGTATTTTTATTACTTGTGTTGCATTTAGCAGCATCATAATTTTGTGTTTAATATATTGTTATTGTTTGATGCATGTATTTTATTTGTCGGCTCCTAACAAGTTCCCTGATAAAATAATAGCTCTGAACAATTTACTATCTTTAAATTATATGCTTTTGAACTGTAGAAAGATCAGGCTGATTAAGTTTCGTAGGTAAGTAAGTGTAATACTTAATATATTTATTATTTGTTTATATATTGCGTTGACCAGATTTATTTGATAATTTACTGTTGGTACCTTTCCTTGGGTTTGATCTCTGAACCTAAATATCTTTTCTTATCTCTTTTCTTTTCTAAGGTTTTCTTAATTTTCTCCTTAACGCCAAAAAATTGAGTGGCGCCCTGTTTCATCGCATCTTCTCTTATCTTTGGTAATTTTACCCATCTATCTTTTTGTTTATTTCTGTATCTTTTCTAATATCTCTTATCCTATCTTTATCTATTTCTTCCGTTGGATCCATTCCCGGTTCCAAAAGCTAAATTCGAACCCACGACTCGCTCTCCACCAACCATCTGGCTGCCGTCCGCAGTGTCTCCATTGGTTATCTTTCTAGCACCACCCAAAAAAGATTTCCGAGGCTACACATATTTTTATTATATTGCCCTTACCCCCTTGTGTTCTGTTTACTTACAGTACCAGTTGTATAAGATATTTCAAAGAGTGGGTCCCAGTACTGACCCTTGGGGTACTCTAGCAGTCATCTTTATCTTACTTCTCCTTGTTATTTATGCGCTTCTTTCTGATAAGTAGTCCTTAATTATGGTATACAAATATTCTGGGGACTCAAATTCGCCAATTTTGTCGACTATGAGACCCCAGATCGCCGAATTAAATAAAAGCGTATGTAATGTCCAGTAGAACAAGGACTACCCACCCCCTTCTACTTCTGCAGCGTCAACTGCTCATCGACCCTTTCTGAATCCGAATTGCTGACTGGATAAACCTCTCTCCCTTGCCAACACGCCTTCCATTATCTTCTTGACAAGATTTTCGTAAAGCTTGCCAATGCAGTCAAGTAGGCATATTGGCCTGTAAGAAGATGCTGAATCGGGGGATTTTCCAGGCTTGAGAAGCAAAACTGTTTGCTTCCTATAATTCCCTGGGAAACTCTTACTCCAGCAGCAGATTGTTGAATTCTCTTTTGATCAAACCTATTTTCCCTGTTGCCATTATCTTCAGTACTGGTGGCAGACTATTAGGGCCGGGATCTTTCCCCGTTTTGATTTCTTGACTAGCGGCTTTTATCTTATCTTCAGTAAATTCCTCCATTATCGTAGGGATCGTAGAAAAGATCTTTAAAAATGAGTTTTTCTTTGGCAGGGGATAGGAATTGAGCGGTTGCTTGCCGCTGGTCTTGTTCTACTCTATATTGCGGATTAGCTTTTATGGTGATCTTATATGCATCACCCCATATGCCATTCTCAAGAACTTTTATTAGGCTTTGGGACTTTTCCTTTTTTTCTTTCTTTATTGGTTTATTAATTCTTGGCGGTTTTATATGTTTGTCTGAGCTCGGAGGTGCCTTTTCGTGTTGTAAAATTCCGGCGTGCTCTGAAACACTCCTTCCGTAGGCCTTCTAACCCATCGATCGAGCAGTAGTATGTTTTTTCTTTATTTAGCTTGTGTTAGCTAACTCAACAGCGTTCACTAGTGACTCTCTTAGTTGACCAACTTCAGAAATTTCTTCATCGTTTGTATTTCTGACCTCCGATAGGTACACGTTCTTGTTAAAAGCCTTTTCTGTTAGTCCTATTGGCCGTCTTATTCTCCCCCCTTTACGTTTAATTTCGTAAGCTATATAGTGATGGTAGGTGAATAAATATTCGTTAATGAAATCCCAGCCTGTTATTTATCTGGATAGCCCTTCGCTTGCTAGGGTTACATTTATATGTCTTTAGCTGGCCCTTCTTATGAATCGTGGCTAAATGTTGTTTAGCATTCGTTCCAGAGCTCTTCCTTTTCGTCGTTTATAAGAGAGCACTTTAATCTAGGTTTGATTAGACGTTGATGTCCCCTGCGATCTGGACCAGCTTTTCTCTGATAGCGGTGTTTTTAATTTCATCTATTGTGTCCTAGTATCTTCTAATGGGGGGGGGGGGAGTATTTTGACATATGCAGCATGCCAGCTGAAATATCTTCATTTTAATGAGTATATAATTCTCGTCCCTGACTATGCTACGCACTCGTTAGAAGATCTTTATTTCTAAATAACACCGCCACATTATTTTTCGTGTCCTGCACTCATCTAGCGCTTGCAGTTATTTTTTTGTTCTGCATGTTCTTCGATTTGAGTTTTCGACGCAATTCGGCATCGAATCCATCTAATAATGCTGCGTAGTACTCACCATTGATTGTTTTTCATTTTTCCAAGTAGTCGATGTGGATGATGCCCTTCGCATCTCAGAAAACAGTCACTTTGCCGGCCGAATGTGCACTCTTTGCCTTGCCACGTTTAGGTACTCCACTGTTTCGACTGTTCTTTGGTTTTCGGTGTGTAATAATGCACCCATGTTTCATCAACGGTTATAAATAGGCAAAAAAATCCTTCGTAATATTACGGTGATTCCGTAAGTACAGTTATGATGATTTAAGAATATATAGAAAATGCAGTTTTGAGCCCTCCAACACAATAAAGTCATTTTTCAAAATTTTACAATTATGTGTTTATACTTTTAGAAGTGTGTATAGTGGGTATGTGAAGAATTTTACCATTTATGAAATTTATTTTCTTCTTTTTGAAGAACTTCTATACTAATTATTTTATTATAAATTTGGAATATTCTTTGAAACTGATGGAATATTTGAAATCTTGCAACAGCGTCATTTTTCGCCAAATCCATTGCGCATGGTGTGGCACGGTCCAGGAGTGGATTCCAAATTGGAACCGTAAAAATGCGAGAGTGAACCTACTGATTCTTTTAAAGCACTATACTATACTGTGTCTGTACCAAAGATCAGAGAATTCTCTAAACTTTAACCGAACGTATAATACGACGCAGTATTCAATCGTATCTCAATTTATTTTAGTTCTGGAGTCGAAAAAATATTATCACAAAAATGACAATTTTGCCAAACTTTGAAGATCGGGAGAACCCTTAAGATATATTTTTATTTTGTTTTTAAAAATACTGTGATATTCAATTGGCAATTACATAAATTTTAAGAGGTCTTGCATTAAATAATGTTTTATATTTAGTTCAGGATGCGAAATTAGGTATAGTGAAATATTACCATAAAAATGACAATTTTTCAAAACTTTAAAGTTCGGTAGGACCCTAAAGATATGTTGTTTTAATTTTTTTTAAATTATTGTGATAATTTACGAACAATTACCCCAATTTCAAGAGGTCTTGTATTAAACAAAAACAAAAAGCGATTTTTCAGGACACCCTAATGAACGTTGGCATAATTCTAATTATGCCAAATTAATTAATGAGTCAGTTAATATATTTTCTATTACTTTCTGGACACTTTTGGAAATACCTCTTGGAAACTACGTATCTATGGTATTTAAATATAAAACTAAAATTTATTTATTTTTTTTAGAACGCTTTTTAACAAAGGAACTTCTTAAATTTACTAGTACCACAAATACAGTTGCGAAACTAACATGCTTGGGTAAGTTATTTGTTTTAATTGTTCATATAAGTGTACAACTCGGGGGTGTATACCCTATTGTAAATCTGAGCTAGAGGGTGAGAAAATCTTCACCACTGTACAACGCTGTCACCACTGTACAACGCTGTCACCACTGTACAACGCTGTCACCACTGGAACATCCTCGATATGAACCTAAAGGATGCTTATCCCTGCGAGCGGCTGCAAGGCTTACTGGTCCCAATAGTCTGAACTGGCTGGTTCGCCTTCGTGGCTTTACGAGAAGGTAGGGACTTTCCGGGATAGGGGTTAAGGACTTCTAGGTCTCAGGTCCTGTAAATAGTTGAGTCTATGGGCTTACTTTAGAAGCCGGATAAATGTATAAGCAGAAATTTGGTACTCTTCTGGTCTCTGTCTGAATCGGCCGGAAGGAACATAAAAACCAAATTTAGAGTCTACAATGTATTGAATATACTATGTGGTTTACAATTAAGTTAACAAGCTGTCATATATAATCAATAATAACTTGTTCGGCGCGAAGGGAGACAAGAAGAGATCTTAACAAGAAAGTAAAGGGGTGACAATCTGTACTACTATAATTTACTCGGGTTAGTATATAGAATTTTGTTACCTTTCGCGTATTTAGGATCTAGCTAATGATACGCCCTTCAGTTCCTCTGGAAATCGCTTTCAGTTGTGGAGGTACCGCGCTCTGTCGCGATTTTCGAACTCCCAGTACCCGACACTTATACGGAACTATATCCCGTCGAAATATAACAATTGCGCGTAATCCGCACCTGGTGTCGCCTCTCGTCTTGACAGCCCTGCCGAAGATACTGACTGACCCCCTGCTAGCGCTGGCTGCACACTACTTGTCCCGCGCGCTCCCTTGATACTACTGATCCCTCGACGCTACCGCGTCCGAGCGTTCCCAGAGCCGGCAATTACTGCCTCGAGCGCTCCCTCGATACTACTGATCCCCGCTGGCCAACCTCGTTCGGTTTTTGTGAATGCCTATTCTCAAATGCCGGTTGTAGTGCCAAGGTCGAGTTTTTGCTGAGTCCTCGTGATTTAAACCAGGTCGGCGCTGGTGATATTTTCCAGGGTAGGTCTATGTTTATTAAAACGTGACTATTTTCTCTTTAAGAGAACCAAGAGAACAGGCAGGCTTCCGCCCTGGGTATGGTACAAATGACCATCTAACTTGTCTAAAGGCCCTAATTGAAAAAACTATAGAGTACAACCGGCCACTAGTTCTAGTATTTGTTGACTATAAAAAAGACTTTGACACTATCGAGATGGTAGCTATCTTAAGAGCTTTGAGAGATTGTAGAATCGACTACCGATATACCAGCATTATTCAACATATATATGCAAATGCCACAACAGCAATAAACCTCCACACCCCTACTCAAAAAATAAAACTAAAAAGGGGAGTTAGACAAGGAGACAACATGTCACCAAAACTATTCAATGCCGTAATGCAGCATGCATTCCAGATGTTAGAATGGGAAAACAGAGGTTTGAGTGTCGATGGCGAAAGGCTGAACCACCTACGATTTGCAGATGGCATAGTTCTAATAACCGACGACCTAAAGGAGGCCAACGAAATGCTACAAGATTTACAACGAGTCTCCCAAAAAGTAGGGCTGGAAATAAACTTTGCGAAAACTAAAATGATGACCAACTTAGTACCTAGTGGACCATTGAAACTAGAAAACTGGCATATTGAAACGGTTGACAAATACATATATCTGGGCCACGAAATACAAATAAGTAGAGACAACCAAACATGCGAATTATCTAGAAGAATAGCTTTAGGATGGGCAGCCTATGGCAAGCTAAAAGACGTGTTTAAGGAAAACATCCCAATAAAGCTAAAGAGAAAAGCATTTAACCAGTGCGTACTTCCGGTGCTCACTTATGGAGCTGAAACACTGACATTGACTAAAGCATCAATAAAAAAGTTACAAGTAGCACAACGAAAAATGAAAAGATCTATGCTTGGCGTAACTTTGAGAGACCGAATACGAAATGATGAGATACGGCGAAGAACTGGAGTGGAAGACGTCATAAAACGGATTACGAAGTTGAAGTGGAAATGGTCAAGACACGTCGCAAGACAGAGAGACAACAGATGGACAAAGAAGATTTTAGAATGGCGGCCAAGGGCAAACAAGCGAAATCGTGGAAGACCACCTACCAGATGGACGGACGACATTAAAAGAATAGTGACAAACTGGATCGCAGCTGCACAGGACAGAGTGTATACGTTATGGACTTTCACAGTACGATAAATATACAAATACAATTACAATAATATACACATATATATTATATATATTATTCAAACACTAAGAATAGTAAAAATAGAATGAATAGAATGAATGACACTAAATATTAATGTCCAATTTACATAGCCATTCAATTGCTTCTGGGGAACATTCCGCAAAGTCCTGGAGGTTTCCACGGTAGGCACGATTCAAGCAGTCTGAAACACAATGGCTTATGGTCTGTCTAGATTCTCCGCAATCGCACTGTGGACTTTCTGCACGACCCCACCTGAACAGCGAATCAGCACATTTACCATGTCCGGTACGTATACGATTGGGGTGGATGAAACCCTGAGTTGGGGTGGATATCTTAATATAGTCCGATTCTACTGTTGGCATCCATCTTGTTGTCCATTGCCTATGTATATCATAGGAATTACCAATTTTTCGGGCAGATCGTATTGGAGGATTTCTAGATCTCAATCGTTTGTGCTCTTTTGAGATGTCTGGGATATCTTGATGTATTGGTAATTGTACGTTGGCTACAATTTTCTGGTACTCTCTCACTAATGCTGCTGTACGGCGTAGATCTGGTGGAGCAATATTGCTCAGAGTAGGCAGCCATCTCACTGGCGTTGATTTTATTGTTCCAGTGATTATTCTCATGGTTTGGTTAAGTTGGACATCGATTTTGCTTGTGTGTGCACTATTTAGCCATACTGGTGCACAATATTCTGCCACTGAAAAAACCAAAGCTAGAGCAGAGGTCCGAAGAGTATCTGCAGAAGCACCCCAAGTTGTTCCAGCAAGTTTTGATATTAAGTTATTTCGTGTTCTTAGTTTACCGGCTGCGTTTGTAAGATGACTTTTGAAGGTGCGTTTTCTATTAAGTGTGACGCCTAGATATTTGGGGTTGTTGTTATGTTTGATAGCTGTGTCATTTAGAGTTACATTGAGAAGTATCGCCCGCAAGTTGATTCGACAGGTGAAAGAGACAGGTTTCAGTTTTGCTTGTGTTAGGACGTAAGCGCCAGTTCTTAAAATAGTTACTTAGTGTAGATAAGTCCTCGTTTAGAGCTCGTTCTCCTGCTTCTTTACTATTATCTTGGAAGCCAATGGCCAGGTCGTCAGCATAAGCAAATTTTCTCGATTTTGTTTCAGGTATATCTGCTGTATAAAGGTTAAATAATAAAGGAGCTAGCACTGAGCCTTGAGGTAAGCCTGTAATATCAACCCTTAAATATCAGAATTACAGATATATAAATAGATAAGATATAGAAATATAAATAATATTATAATTCATACTCGTGTAACATTTGTTTATGTAAACATTCGGTAATTTGAATCAAGGACATTCATAAATAACATACTCTAATTAGAACTGGTAGTCAGCACTATTATTGCCGATCACCACATGCTTGGCGTAGGTCATGAACAAACTTGACATACTAATAAGTAAACATTTGCTGATATAGCAAGGACTACTATAAAAGCCCCAACAAACATTCTCTCGGGATCTTAATTATTATACCGACACGATGGCCAGCGTCAATTAAGTACTGATATATTTAAGTTTATAATAGTGAAGTATTGTACAAAGCAGTGATTAATAAATGGGCAACTAGTTACAACAATATTATTTACTACCCAAGATAATATTTACCATATGGCGATCCTGAATTGGTAGAAACCAGGAGTCTTCGTTCCAGAAGTACAGAATGGGAGGAAAGTCATCCAAGGAAGATCTACAGGAGAATGGAGTTGTCAACAGCAACTTCATAGTAAAAAGTAAAGATGTCAGACCAGGCGAAGAAATAAAGGTACTCTTATACATCATTACCACGGTCCTGATACTAAAATTGGTATGGTCGTTATGGAAGGCGCATAGGAGAAATATGAAGCGGAGCATACACCGGGACATGGCAGCGAGATCAACAACAAATTTAGACGTTTAAGTGGTGAGTCTGCATATTATCTATTTTTTTTTGCACTTCCTCACACGTATATTAACATAGCAGTTACTTTGTTAAATATTAATTATTATTTTTATGACTTTTTAAAGATAATTTCACTTATATTTTAGTATGGATAATTTTTAATTTATTAATTTATTGAATTTATTTAAATTTATTGAATTTATTGAATTTTAATGGGTATTTGACGATATTATATTTTTTTTTTTTTGCTACATTATTCTCGAATTTTATCGTACTACATAAGACTATCGGATTTGTGTTTTCGTTCTTAAATGCCTAGCAGTTGGGAAGATTTTGTCAAAATACTTGAAGCCATTACGCAGGATATTACTAAGCAGAGCAAAAGAGTGTTAAAAAAGGAGATACCTAAAAGCAAGGAGGTAAAAACTGAGATAACGACACAAATAATTGAAGCTTATAATAGATTGGTACACCTCATAACCAAAAATTGGGATGCACTAACTGATATCCAGAGAGAAACTTGTAAGAGATACTTCAACAAAAACCGAGACAAAGTCATACGATCATTCCAAGCTATAAATTCCAGAATATTAGTTCCTAATCTGATAAATCAACAGATTGATAAGAATATAGAAGAAGATCAAAGTGACACGGAACAAGAAGAAACCATGGCGCTTAGCATCAATGAATTTTTAAACATTGCAAGCAAAATCTTACCAAGTGAATTTGACGGAACCACAGGCAAACTACAATCCTTCGTGGACGCGCTCGAACTTTTACAGAAAATAGCAGTAGGACATGAGGAAACAGCGATAAGCCTCATAAAAACAAGGTTAACAAATAAAGCCAGAAACTTAATAACCACAGAAGACACTATTTTAGACATACAGGCAACACTGAAGAGAGAACTAAAAGGTGATACGCCGAAAACGGTGATAGCAAAACTAGACAAAAAGAAGCAAGGACATAAAGATGCAGCTGTGTACGCAGCCGAGGTTGAGGCATTAGCCGAACAATTAAAAGTGGCATACATAACAGAGGGAATGCCAGGAGATTTAGCTAAGAAATATACAACAGAGGCTGTAGTAGCTACGATGAAACGTAACGCCAACACAGACAAAGCCAAGCTAATATTAGAGGCAGGCAATTTCACAACCCCACAAGAGGTGATGTCAAAATTCCTATCAATAGACACAACAGAAGACAATGTACATGGAAGAGTGTTAAATTATGAAACATACTATAACAAAAGAGGGAAATTACAGCACAAAAGAGGATATCATAATGGATATAACCAGTGGAGAAGACCAAATTTCTCGCAACAAAACAATGGAAAAAGAGACCACCGTCAACATGAGCAAAAAGGGTCCAGAAAATTTGATAACCAGGCACAGAGGGGAAATTCAAGAGGATTCAACAGACATATACGATTATTAGAACTAGAAGATAGTCCGCAGGAATCAGAAAACCCACAGTTGGGGTTTTGAACAAACAACTCTCATCTGAGACGGATGAACAGATGACAGAACCAGAATATTTTATCTACAATTTCGACTTAAACCTTACAAACTTCGTAAGAATAAAAACAGGAATCTTAGGACAAGTAAATACATTTATTATAGACACAGGAGCAGATATTTCAATACTTAAATGTACACAAGACTCTATGAGAGAATATGTAAAACCGAACTCAAAAGCAAGAATAAAAGGAGTAACTCGAGGAGAACTACAAACAATGGGAGAAATCGAAACTACGCTAGACGTACGTGGCAATCTTTTTGGACATACCTTTCAATTGGTAGAAAACAACTTTCCTATACCAACAGACGGAATAATTGGAAGAGATTTTATCACAAATTTTCAATGCATATTAGATTACGCAAATTTGAAAATACATATCAAAAATGATAGAAACTATTACATCAGTACAAATATTTTGGATACTGTAGACGATAGCACAATCATAATACCACCCAGATGTGAAGTTTACAGAACAGTTCAATATTTTCAAAAGTTAAAGGCAGATAGACTAGTGGAACAACAGGAGATACTACCAGGAATATTCATAGCGAGAGCGATAACATCGAGGAATAACCCATATATCAAAATTTTAAATACGACTTACGAAACTGCTACGATAGAGACGGGTACAATCAAAACATCAGACATGAAATTGTTTAAAGTATACAGATTAATCAACGACAGCAAGGACAGGAAGAAAGAACTACGGGAAACATTAAAGCTAGATATACCGGAATACACTCGAGATAAATTAGTATCGTTATGCGAAGATTTTGCAGATATATTTGCATTAAGACATGATATGCTAACATGCAACAACTTTTATGAACAAAAATTGAGAGTAAAAGAACATACACCAGTTTACATAAAGAATTATAGGACACCACATTCGCAGACAGAAGAATTGAATAGACAAGTACAACAATTAATAGACCAAGGAATTGTCGAGCCATCGACATCAGAATACAACAGTCCAGTCGTACTAGTACCGAAAAAAGCTATAGATGGAAACAAAGCATGGAGACTATGTATAGATTTCAGACAGCTAAACAAGAAACTAGTCACAGATAAATTTCCGTTACCAAGAATAGACTCAATATTAGACCAACTAGGTAGAGCAAAATGGTTCTCAGTAATAGACTTAATGTCAGGATTTCATCAGATACCACTAGAACAGTCATCAAGGAAATACACATCTTTTAGCACGGAAAAAGGAGCATTTCAATTTACCAGATTACCTTTTGGACTAAATATAAGCCCAAATAGCTTTTCGAGAATGATGTCAATAGCATTTACAGGTTTAACACCGGAGAAAGCATTTCTGTATATGGACGACATAGTAGTAATAGGAATAACAGAACAGCATCATTTAGACAACTTAAAAAAGACATTTGAGATATGTCGGAAATTTAATTTGAAACTAAACCCAGCAAAATGTCAATTTTTTAGAAAAGAAGTTACATATTTGGGACATGATCTGTCGCAGGAAGGAGTATCGCCGGATAAAGCGAAATATTCGACAATAGAGAACTACCCGACACCGAAGAATGCGGAAGAAGCCAAAAGATTCATAGCATTTTGTAATTACTATAGACGTTTTATTCCGAATTTTGCAGAGATATGCATACCTATAAACAGATTGTCGAGAAAAGGAGTAGAATTTTTTTGGTCGCAAGATTGTGAAGAATCATTTAAGAAACTCAAATCATCTTTGATAAAACCACCTATTTTAAAATACCCAGACTTCAACAAACAATTCATACTAACAACAGACGCATCTAATGCAAGTTGCTCAGCAATTCTAAGTCAGAACTACGAGGGAACAGATTTACCAATAGCTTACGCATCGCGCAGCTTCAACAAAGGAGAGCTTAACAAACCTATAATAATTAAAGAATTACTTGCAATCCATTGGGGAATCAACCATTTCAAATGTTATTTATACGGAGCACCAACATTTTTGATAAAAACGGATCATAAACCACTAACACACCTATTTTCAATGAGAGACCCTACCTCAAAACTCACAAGAATCAGATTAGATTTAGAGGAATACGATTTCGAGATAGAATATATAACAGGGAAAAATAATTACGCAGACAGTCTGTCGAGAATATCAACAAATCAGTTGAAAGACTTATATATAGACAACAAACATATTTTAGCTATAACCAGAGCTCAATCAAAGAAGAAAGCCGAAAGTGCGAAGCACAGGGAGATAGACGAGGAAATTATATCACAACATAAAACCCACAAGCAAACAGTAAGAAAGGTACTAAACAACATGGAGGCGCATAGACTACCAATTTTGTCTTTTGGAGCAAACCGAGTCTCACCAAGACTGAGCATTCGGGTCAAAAACAAAATCAAATGCAGCAAGAGCATGACCACAGGATTTAATCACTTTGATTTAGGTCAATTGTTGGTACAGCTTGATCAGCTAGCGGTAGAGAATGCAATAAGTAAAGTAAAAATATATTTAAATGATATTATTTTTAAATCGTGCACAATTGAAGAATTCATAAACGAAGGAAATAAGATATTGAAAAATGTAGAAATATACATATGTGAAGTACCAGAAGTCATAGAGGACGAACAAGAAAAACTAAGAATAATAGAAGAATACCATAATCACCCGATGTTTGGAGGTCATGTGGGAAATAATAGACTTGTAAAGAAACTAAAAGCAAGATTTAGATGGAAGAACATGGAAAAGGACGTACGTAAATATATTAAAAAGTGCCATAAATGCCAAATTAATAAACCAAAAAGATCACATGTCGAAGAATTTGTGATATCGGACACTTCGTCAAAACCATGGGACATAGTGTATATAGACACGATAGGTCCATTCCCTAAAAGTAGTGAAGGCAATCGATACTGTATCACGATGATTTGCGAACTGACGAAATACGCAGTAAGTATCCCAGTAGCTAATAAAGAAGCTGAAACGATAGCTCGTGGAATTTTTGATAATTTCATACCTACATACGGACTCATGAAACAGATTAGAACGGATCAAGGCACGGAATACAAAAATGAAGTAATGAATGAATTAACTAAAATGCTAAAGATCACACACAATTTTTCAACAGCATACCACCCTCAGTCAATAGGGAGTTGTGAGAAGCTACATAGGACACTAAATGAATACGTAAGATCATTCATAGACGACAACAAAGAAAATTGGGATATGTGTTGCAGAATGTTCACATACTGTTACAATACTACCCCTAATGCATATCACGGTTACACACCTTTTGAATTGTTGTATGGGCGAAAGGCAAATTTACCAGAAGATCTCACACAGGAAATTCAACCATGCTATAACACAGATGCCTATTACAATGAGCTCCGATATAAACTACAAATCGCACACGACAGAGCTAAAACGTTCTTACTAAAACACAAAAAGAAAAGACAAGACGCAAGCAAGCTAACTGCAGCACCTCAACATTTTAAAATAGGAGATCTAGTCCTGCTCCAAAGAGAAGAAAATAATAAGTTTGATAGTCTTTATGCAGGTCCTTTTGTCATAACAGAATTAAATAATGTTAACTGTAAAATTAGGCTAGATAACGGAAAGATTAGGGAGGTGCATAAAAATAGATTATACGCTTACAATCAGTAGACACAAGTGAACGCGGAGATTTTATGAGACAATATTAATGATATCGCGGGAAAAGTGAACGGACAAATGAATAAACTATTTTACCACATATGTTTTAGAGTTAAGATAATGTATATATGTACACAGTAGCATAGGTAAACAGTACTTACTTGAGGTTGAAAAATTTCTCTTCTTCCGAAGGGAAGGAGAGAGAGGAATAAGACAGTTGTAAAAGAGAAATTTTTTCCCAAAAGGGGATGGTGTAATATCAACCCTTAAATATCAGAATTACAGATATATAAATAGATAAGATATAGAAATATAAATAATATTATAATTCATACTCGTGTAACATTTGTTTATGTAAACATTCGGTAATTTGAATCAAGGACATTCATAAATAACATACTCTAATTAGAACTGGTAGTCAGCACTATTATTGCCGATCACCACATGCTTGGCGTAGGTCATGAACAAACTTGACATACTAATAAGTAAACATTTGCTGATATAGCAAGGACTACTATAAAAGCCCCAACAAACATTCTCTCGGGATCTTAATTATTATACCGACACGATGGCCAGCGTCAATTAAGTACTGATATATTTAAGTTTATAATAGTGAAGTATTGTACAAAGCAGTGATTAATAAATGGGCAACTAGTTACAACAATATTATTTACTACCCAAGATAATATTTACCATAAGCCGTTGTTAAGTTTTCTAACGTTACTCTGTGCATCATTTATATATACCTGAAACAGTCTGTTAGTCAGTAGATTGTTTATCAGCTGACAAGTTTTGAGGCAAGGTATGATTTTCATCAGCTTATAAATAAGGCCCTCTCTCCACACCGTGTCATAGGCAGCCGTGAGATCTATAAATGTTATGGCAGATTTTTCGCGTCTTTCAAAGCTAGCTTCAATAAATGTAGTTAAGGACAGCACTTGGTCACAGCAACTTCGTCCTCTTCTAAATCTAGCTTGTTCAATTGGTACAGCATCCTCAATGGTGTTACATATTCGGTTATATAAAAGTCGTTCTAGTAATTTATAACAGCAACTGAGTAAGGCAATAGGCCGGTAACTTTCAGGCAGCTTGTTGTCTTTGCCAGGCTTCTGGATTGCGATAATTTTTGTTCTTTTGAATTCTGGGGGTAGCACAGTTGTATTCACAATGT
The DNA here is from genome assembly GCA_918026665.1 of Diabrotica balteata. Lineage (NCBI taxonomy): Eukaryota > Metazoa > Arthropoda > Insecta > Coleoptera > Chrysomelidae > Diabrotica > Diabrotica balteata. The sequence continues at coordinate 113,573,704 of OU898276.1, forward strand.
CGCTAAAGAATTTTTTGAGCCACTGTCGTGTTTTTGTACCAGTGTGGACTATAAACTCAGGATAAATTCCATCGAAGCCTGCTGCTTTTCCTGTTTTAGTTTGGTTAAGCGCTTCGTTTATTTCATCCAATGAGAAGGCACGTGAGTATTCTGATGTTGCGGGAGTATTTGCTTTAAGTTGTTTAAGAGCTCTTTTTACGGTAGATGTATGAGTTTTCTCAGATGGAGCTCGGGAGTTCTCAATTATTCTATTGGCTATTTTATTTGGCTCAATTGTTGATCTGTTTAAGTGTTGCGCTCTGCTTGCTTAGCCCAGTTTGCGGATCAGTCCCCATGCTTTTCGACTGGAACGTGAGAAATCAATATGTTCTACGGTAGACTTCCATTTATTAAGTCTTGTTGAGTCCAGTGACTTCAGTAAGTTGTCACCAATTTCGGGATCTTCTGATTTCAAAAATTCGTCATATAGTTTTTGGCTTTCTTCCGTCCAGCCTGGGATGTACTCCTTTCGGAAACCTCGGGGGATATGTTTTTTGGCGATAGAGATAACCATTCCTAAAAAACGGTGATAGTTGTTGGCCTTTGGGTCAATGAAGCGAATGCAGGTGTCCAGCTCTTTGGTGAATTCGGGCCAATTTCCTTTGTTAAAATTCCAACGGGGTCTCGGCGTGGATTCAACGATAGAAATTTGTATGCCTAGTTCGATTATGACAGGTCGATGTTGGCTGTGAGGGAAACTGGGAAGTACAGTTCGAGAGCTTGGGAGTGGTTGCATCTGTGAGTTAGTGGAAACCCAGCATAGATCAGGGTTGTAGCCTTTGCGCAATCTTCTAGAAAAGAAGGTAGTTTTATCTTTTAGACTATGGATAAGGTGAATATTATTTTCTTCAGCCCACTCCAGTAGTTTCTCCCCATTTTCATCATTGTTTTCATATCCCCATTTGTTGTGGTGACTGTTAAAGTCCCCAATGTAAACTGCAGGTTGGTTGTCAACGGCTTTTATTACATCTACTGGCCATTTAGTTAATGGTGGTTTGTAGATGTTTTTTATGATTACGTCATTCACTTCTGTAGAGACTATGGACACATTATTTTCGTAGCTGCAGTCCGTCATCTTAGCATTTTGTATACTGTTATGCACGTAAGTTGCAGTGCCATAAACATTGCTGTAAGTGGCTCCAATCATGCTATATCCCGGAATTTTACCCCTCTTAAGAAGCTCGGTTTCCGATGGTGCGTGAGTTTCTTGAATGGTTATGACGTCAACGTTATTTTCGATTAGTAGTTTTGAAAGAAATTCGGATTTTGATCTACTAATTCCTTCTATGTTTATTTGACATATACGGAGGATAGGCCCGATACGTCTCGTCAAATGGTGTTGATAAACAGCTTTGTAGTTTTCCATATTTCTATATGGAGATTCCTGTTCTTATTTTTCTTTATCGTACTGGTTGCCAGGAGAGCTCAGCGGCTAGTTTGGCGTCCAAAAATTGATAGACCATTTAGCGTTACCCAGGGTGCACCACGTGGAGGCGATCTATCATTACACCCCTAGTCTAGTTCTAGTACTAGAGTCGTACAAACTGCTCACCAAAATAATTACCTACAGACTATGAAATAAATTCGACAGTGACCAACCTGTTGAACAAGCGAAATTTCCTGAGTATTCCATTTCATAGAACTCTGGACTGTATTATAAAACCAGCTCCACACATGGGATCCAACTTTTGCGCCAACGTTGGAGTCAACGTTGGGGTCAACTGTTCGGTGAGGCATCCACACATTGGGTTGAGTATTGGAGCGATATCAGTCTGTGGCGCCAATCCCTTTGATGTGTACGCAAAAACCGACAGCCTACGGAAAACTCCCAACGTTGGAGCAAGTCATAAAAACGTTGACGCCATTGCTCCAACATTGGCCCAACACAGCTTTGTCGATAAACACATTGGACGAACGCTGTTGAGGCCATTGTTGGCTCTCATGTGTGGAGCTAGCGTAAGGAATTAATAACGCAAGCATTGATTACAGATATAGAATATTCCCAGAATATATATATATATATATATATATATATACATACATATATATATATATATATATATATATATATATACATATATACATATATATATATATATATATATATATATATATATATATATATATATATATATATATATATATATATATATATATCTACGGCATAAAGTGAACTCCGCCCATGTTAAAATTCAGGTTCAAGTGAGCTCCGTGGTCAAGTGGACACCGATATACGGAGCTCACTTGTCCATTCTATAATATTGGCTCTGTCGATTCGTTAAGATGTATAGTTTCATAATTCTTAAAAAAATTTTGGAGCTCATAAGTACCCCTGTATCATAAATGTATTTCGCTTAGTTCACGTGTATATATTATAGGGGTCGTTCAGATCTTTTTCACTGTATATTGGAACTATAAGTATATCGGTTTAAGTAAGCTCTGATAGTTTGGCAACTATGCACTTAGGCCAGCGTTCTTGATATATATATTTTATATATTTTAAACGGTTCATACGGACTCCTTTTCATACGCATTACAATATGTAATCTTCTTCTTCTTCTTGATGTGCCTATCCGTTATGAATGTTGGCGATCATATTGACAATATGTAATAGATATGTATAATACCAAATACCTGTTTTTGGTAGGTACCTGCTATTCTAAAAATAGCTTTATAAATACAAAAGGATTTCATTACCAAGTTGGACGTGTTTTTTTATATGCGAATATTTCCTAATGTATTTTGTTAACATGAATATGTCTTTATACGTTTTATTTAAAAATACGATTAATAAGAACTTTTAGTTAATCCATTGTTTTACGATATATTGTATACAGCTTCTTTATTATTTTATTTCTGGTTTTATCTGTGAACTACATAAAATTGTGGATAGGTTATCTTAAAATAAATATTTAAGTGCAAAAATAGATATTTTTATGTAAAAATTGGTAGTAGTGCACAAAAGAGGGATGAATGCTTAATTTATATAAGAAGAATGTACCAGTTCACCAATATTACATACTTCTAAATGTTTTATCTGCTATTTAGGGGTAATATGTAATCAATAAACGTGTAGTTAGTGTTAAATTTGCAATAATCTTTGGTCAGTTTTTTCTTGATTTTAGTCATAAATTGAGCTGGTATTCGTTGAGTGGATGTTGCGATTCTAGACTTTGTGTCTTTTATTCTCTAGCAGTCTAGCTACTTATCTTCGGATATTAGGTGAATTGATAGCTACGATATTGTAGAGCTTATGTATGGATGTGTGTGTGTGTGTGTGTCTTAATATTCGCTGAATTTGGCTGTCTAATTTATAGCTAAATCTACGTGTTAAAAATGTGTTGGTGTCATCTATACTTGCAAGGTATAGTCGGTAGCAGAAGCATAGAGTGCAAGCGTCTACGTTTTAAGGATGAAAGGATGCTTCTCATTTTTAGCTGACAAGTTTGCAGAGATTATTTTTCTGGTCCTCAGTTTGCCTTTTAGTTTTAAACAATGTTCTATGAATGACAAAGTGTGATACAAACTATCTTCAAGGTATTTATAGCAAGTCCAGAGTTTAAAAATTTCATGACACTATTGGATGTTTAGATTTTTAAAAGCATCTCTGTTAGGGACATTAAAGCAGGACATCTGACTTTTTCTGAGGTTTGGCTTAAAATTGATTCATAGTCTATTTTTATTGTGTTTAAAGTATGATTTAGATTTTTCTATACTTCAGCAACAAAAGTTTTTGGTTGTGCAACAATATAGATGTATCGTCTACATAATAAAAGTCCTAGTATTTACTGGTATGGGTTGTGTAAATATTATACAGTGTAGGTACCATTACGCTACCCCAAAGGAGACCGTTCTTCTAAGTTTTCCATCTGTTATTTTTACCATTGAATGATACGAAAAATCTTCTGTTGTGTAGGCATACCCGGACAATACAAGCCATTGTTGTATTTTTGATCCAAATTTTAGAATTAGTTTTGTGCTCAGATCTTTAGTCAGGAGCCGTAATATTGTTCATTATATACGTAGATAGCAGATCCAAGCTGAACACCGTTGAAAGATTCCCTTAGCTGACTGGTTTTGTCCCCTCTCATTTTAAGTTTTTCTTTTCTTGTTTGCCTATGTTGGGTCCTCAATGTGTTTCCTGCACTAGAAGAACGTCACGTTTGTGTTAACCGCATATGTCTGATAAAGTTAAGTAAAGTAAAGTACCTATCTTTATCTCTGGATATTCCCTTCTCTAATATTTATAGACATAATTAGGATAGTTGGCATTAAAAAGGCCGATTTGGTCTTTGGGATCTTTAAACCCTATAAAATATGGCTAATCTTTTACTTCTCATTAAAAATTTTAATTTTACATACTGTTACTTTTAGACAATATTTCGATCAGATTTGTATAGTAATAAATGTAGTTAATATATGTAGAGTCTCTTTGTGAAAAATAAATGAGTTTGTAATATCGGTTACAACTCATATATGGATAATAAGGAAATAAACGGTTAAAATAGGTGTACAAAATTTTAACTACATATATCGGCGCGATTGTTCAGGAGTTGGGTTTATCTCAGAGATCAAAGGTTACGTTACATGCATATTTCAGGTTCTATTTACGTATTTTCATTCCTAAAAAAGTATATTTATAATAAAGCCCTGAAGTTACCTTTAGATTTTATGAAAAGTAGAATCTATGGAAATTAGCAAATTAAAAAATAAAGACATAATTTTGAATGGCCAACTTGAGACAAACAATTCTCCCGTCCTTAACTTATTCAGTTGCAAACTATAACGTGTAAACGCATACATCTTTTATTGTTAAACTAAACTAAAAATAACAAACTAAACTCTAAGAGAAAGAGTAAGAAGTGAAGAAATACGAGCGAGATGTGGTTTAGAGGAAATAAACGCGTGGACCAAAAGAAAAAAGCGGAATGGAATCAACACTTCGAAAGAATGACAAAAAATAGAATAGTACGAATAGCAAGAGACAAATCGCCAAATGGAAGGAGATCATTGGGACGACCGAGGAAAAGATGGTCAGACAACGTCAATTGAGGCTCATAACCGAAGTAAAACAGGCATTAAGCCTATTTATAAAGAAGGAAGAAGAAGAAGAAGATAATAAACTGGAGTAGAGCACTTGGTAGATAATATTTATTTGTTTTGAGTATACTTATTTTACAACATAGTACATAAAATAATAAATATTTGTGTGCTCAGTTTTTTGCTCTGAATTGAAGATTTTATCTCAAAATATGACTGTACTTTATACAAATATTATTATTTTCTGAGATACCGGTATAAATATTAATTTTGAATTTAGCAATGATTTTTTAAAATTATTTTCTTGTGACGTTATGTCAGTGTTTAAGAATAATGCTGGGAATAAGGTTAAATAGGTTTTTATATTTTATTTGACGTTTAAATATTTAAATCTGAGTTCATTTTTCGAAAAATTATAAACTTGTGACAACAAATTGCTATATAACAGTACGAGGCAATATTCTTATGCTGTGACAAAATCATCATATTTGCTTTACATTGCCGTTTTTCCTGCCGTATCATATTTTAGCATAGTCTTCTGATTCATTTTATAGACAAGCGGTAATGGATATCCACAATTTGTCTAATAATATTAAGTTTTAAAAACAGCTGTGCTTTTATACTCATTCGTTTACCTTTTGTAAAGCCACCTGAGTTATGAATAACTACTTTTTTGTATTTTTAGAAGACATACTTCTATCGGGCATATTTTAATGTGTGAATATTAGGGATTTATATAATCTTTTTGTATATATAATTTGTTTATTGATTTTACATTTTAGATAAAATTTCATAATTATAGTTCTCTTCCGTTTATTTTCTATAGTAATACATATACAAACCCAATTCGAAATGGAGAAAAACCAGCGAGTTCTAGATTGAACGTAGACATTCGTCTCTCTTTCTCCCTATATGTTATATAAAGGTCATCGTCATCATATAGTCAGAACGCAACAAGATTCTATTACCTTTTCTTCTTTTTGTCTCCTCATTACTATTGAAAACTTAGCCACGTAAATGACGTTGTAAAAATTTATTTCCCTATTTCTGAAGTGCCTTCCCTGGGATAACTTTTTTAAGTCTAGTTCATTTGATTACTTGTAATTGATTTGATAATCCCTAACAAATAAGTTGTTGATTGTAGGTAGGATAGCATGTGATTGAACAGGGATGTGTTGATAAGATGTAGGTAGTCTCATTATTCCTAAATTTGTCCATATGTTACTTCCCTCCTTCATTCGTGGACGTCCTAAGGGCATTTTTTTTTCTCGATCCTCCCAATTTAGCTTGACAATGCAGTTATTAGAGAGCCTTTGGATATAGCCAGTGCAACTTTGGCGTTGAGATTTAGTTTTTTGTACGACGTTGCTACCTTTGTATATGTGTTTGACCTTGGCATTAGTTCCGTTTGGTATTGGTTAGTACTCGGACCTATATAGGTTGGAAAATACTTCTGATGACATTTCTAGCAATCCTGATCTAATTACTACTTGAGTTTTACTTACATTGTTTTGACAGTGTTCTCGTCAAATATCCACACAGTAGCACTGATTTAATTATCTTCTTATATATCCTGATTTTATAGATTCCTATTAGACTTCTGGATTTAAAAGTGTTATAAGGGTTATAATATATACATCAGTTAGCTCCCTAAATATTCATTTTTATTTCTTATGTGAGAACGTTATCTACGATATACTAAATACTGCAATGTCTTAAAATGATATTGGTTTATTGTAACATTATGCTCTACTCTATATCATCTTTTTTTGCATGTTAAAGGACATTTATTTAGTTTTTTACTGATTATCAGCAAATTTTTTTGGTGCTAATAGCATTATTTTATAGCATTCCAATATTTATTCTATGGATTAAATCTGGATAGCAAATAGTTATTCTTTATTTTCTCGGAGAAATAATATTGCTACTAATTTCAAACCTATTTTAATACATGGATACGAGTAATAGCAAATGACTAAAGCAAGTGAGGAAGAACTCCGAATATTTGAAAAGAAAATAATAAGAGACAACGATTTGAACCTTCGTCGAATCTAGATTTATTTAATTACCAGTCTAATCGCACCTAGTTTTTGTGCTTTTATTTATATCCAGTTAATACTAAAAGCATTGTTTAAAATGGATGATGTTAATAGTCCAGTGGCGTCGAGGCCCCAAAAGTTATTGACATCATATAAAACTTCTTCATATTCTGTAGCGTTAATCAATTCAATTCCAAAATTCCAATATCTACTTGCACTGTGAAAAATTATAGAACCAAGATATATACATTTTTTCATCACGAATTTCAAATCACCGTATTTGTATTTACCTAGCTAGTGAACGGACTAGCGAACTAGTCCTTCGGACTAGGAACTAGAAACGAGAGAGGAGAAAGGCTCATAGAATTCTGCCAAGAAAAGAATATGGTAATTGCCAATACTTGGTTTCAGCTTCCTAAAAGAAGACTATATACATTGACGTCTCCTTCACATACAGAAAACCACATTGTCAGAAACCAGATAGACTTTATACTCGTAAATAGCAGATATAAAAACTCTATAACCTCAGTTAAAACTTATCCTGGAGCAGATGTTAACTCAGACCACAATCCGCTAGTGGCTGAGGTGAAAATAAAATTAAAAAGAATTGAACTCAGAAAACAACAACCAAAAATTAACGTAAGAATGCTACAAAACGAAGAAATAAAAAACGAAATAAAAAATAATGTAAATGTTAATATGCAAAAAACACTAACTAACAACAAACAAATTATGGATGTAAATAAAAAGTGGTGTAATATAAAAAACACATTACTGAAACCAGCTCAAGAAAGTTTAATAGAACATAAATCACAGGCTAAAAAACACTGGATGACAGAAGAAATACTATTACTGATGGAAGAAAGAAGGAAATATAAAGGAAAAGATCTACAGAAGTATAAAGAAATACAACGAATAATTATGGAAAAAATCAAAACAGCTAAGGAAATCTATTAGATGAAGCAATGTAAAGAGATAGAAGAACTAGAAACAAAATATGATATGAGAAATATGCACAAAAAAATTAGAGAAGTGACTGGAATGGGTCGAAATAGACAGCAAGGACACATAAAAGACAAAAAAGGAGTACTACTAGTAGATTTACCAAAGAAGTTAAGGCGATAGGAGGAGTACGTTAGATAACTTTTCCAAGATGAAATAGGTGAAATGCAGAAAATACAAGAATTAAATCCTTTAGAGATACAGAAGATCGCGATAGATGAAATCAAATATGCTATCAAAAACTCTAAAGACAATAAGGCAGTTGGATTAGATGAAATACCAGTAGAACTCTTAAAACTAGTGGAAGAGGACAACTTGGAAGTATTGGCAGATTTATTCAACACGGTGTACGATACGGGAATAATACCACAGAAGTGGCTAAAGTCAGCATTTATAACCATCCCTAAAAAACAAGCAGCAAAAGAGTGCTCTGATTATCGAACACTGAGCCTCATGAGTCATACTTTAAAAGTTCTGCTACAAATAATACATAAGAGAATATACGAAAGGCTAGAGGAGGATATTAGCGAGACGCAGTTCGGGTTCCGAAATGGAATGGGTACTCGAGAAGGACTATTTGCCATCAACATATTAATTCAACGATGTCGGGATGTGAATGTTGATCTATACTTGTGCTTCGTTGACTACGAAAAAGCTTTCGATAAAGTAAGACATGAAAAACTAATATCAATACTTATGAACAAGCGCATTGACAGTAAAATCATAAATATAGTGCAAACATTATATTGGAACCAAAGTGCCATAGTTCAAATTGATGGGCAACACTCAGAAGAAATGAGGATCTGTAGAGGAGTTAGACAGGGATGTGTGTTATCACCACTTTTGTTTAACTTATATTCTGAAGAAATTTTCCAAAACACGCTCAATAATATCGAAGCGGGAGTCACCGTTAACGGAAAATTAATTAATAATTTAAGATATGCAGACGACACTGCGATCATAGCAACGAGTATAGAGGATCTACAACATATTATCGAAAGCTTGAGTATAAATAGTGCTGAGATGGGAATTACTATAAACGCCAAAAAAAACGAAGTACATGCTGATTACAAAAAGGCCACAAAATATACATCACCTATTGACAATAAATGGTAACGTGATAGAACAAGTAGAAAAATATCAGTATTTGGGAACTTTGATCAATGAAACCAATGATCATACTGTAGAAATAAACAGACGAATAGAGATTGCCAGATCAGCATTTATACGAATGAAGCCACTCCTAACGTGCAAAAATCTAAATTTGGAGATCAGACTACGTACCATTCGCTGTTATATATTTTCAATATTATTATATGGAGCTGAGACTTGGACATTAAAAAAATGTAATTTAAAAAGAATCGAGGCCTTCGAACTCTGGTTATACCGCAGAGTATTGAAAATATCATGGACTGATAGAATTATAAATAAAGAAGTACTGAAGAGGGTTGGTAAAGAAACAGAACTAATCACCACTATACAAACCAGAAAACTGGAATACCTAGGCCACGTGATGAGGGGACCAAAATATGAAATTTTGAGACTGATAATACAGGGAAAGATTCAAGGAAGAAGATCTGTTGGCCGAAGGCAGAACTCATGGTTAAAGAATCTACGTGATTGGTACCAATGCAGATCGATTGATTTGTTTAGAGCAGCAAGTTCTAAAATGAAAATAGCCATTATGATTGCCAACCTCCGTAGGGAGACGGCACTCTAAGAAGAAGCTAGTGAAGAATTAGAAAAAACTGTCATGAAGGCTGACAACGAAAGAATAACTATCAATCATCAAATAATTTATGCTGGACGCTTAATTACACCAAATGAAAGATTACTGATCTCTAATGTTTGTCCTAGTATTTATCACACTTTCATAGAATATGAACTTAAAAAATTAGGCCTCTATTTATTACCTCCAATTAATTTTTTAGGAAGAGGTACAACAAACCCAGTATATAGATATATATTGAGCTTTCCAAGACATACATTTATCTTTCATTTGAAAGCTACATTAATTTCTCCCTCAATTGTCAGAAACTACGATCAAACATCTAATCGTATTTTCTTATCTTTAGAAAACAGATCTGTTACTATTGTAAAAAATCTGACCATTTTGTAGCAAATTGGTCATTCTGTACAAATCCAAATCAGAAATTTACAACAACAGTGCCAACTACTACTATAAATATAGTAATTAATACTCTTCCACCCTTAATCACCCTTAACATTATTCCCAAGTTCTCAAACTACATACACAGATAAAAATATAACAACTACCCAGTAATCAACAATACCTAATATTTCACAACCTCATATATCAATCCCAAACTATTCCTCAACACTTGCATACCCTATCAATAACATATCAATAAATACTGTAATTTAAAAACTAAAATTGCGTAGCCAAGAAAAAGTAGTCATAACCAAAGTGCTTTAACAAAGGTGAACGAATTATTAGCGTAACAGCTGTTTTGAAAACTAAATATTATGAGACGAATTGGGATATTGTATTACAGGAAAATATGTTATGACAGGAAAGACTAATGACTCTATAGCTAATTGCCACATAAATATCAATGTAACGCAAATCGTATGATTTTGTATATAAGACAAATAATATTATATTCTAAATTATACCTATAGAGATACAAATAGTAAAACAAACATAAACAACTATTATACAATATAGTAAATATTTATTTAGATAAACGTAAAGGTTAAAACATGTTTTTTAATTCGCGGTAAAAGATTTATTAGAGTTTAGCACATAAGATAAATTCGTAACAAAATTCATATACCAGTAAATGCAGCAACAGCAGCGAAGTAATTTTAGCAACAGATATGTAGACTGACCCTTGACATATAGCAACCACAAAAGAATCGGCGATAGCGCAAAGGGCAGCTACCCCTTAACCAAGACACGACTCTCTTGTTTGGCAGATAGCACTTGTCTCTTCGACGACTAGGCAGCCTTCACCCCTACTGGATAGAACGACTGTCTTTGATGACTAAGCAGTCTTCATCCTTACTGGATGGAATGATTGTCTTTGATGACTGAGCAGCCTCCACTCTTATTGAATGGAATGACTCTCTGTTAATGGGCTAATTATACGGGGAGAATTAAAACATGAAACATGGACGACGAAAAAACAAAATAAGAGCCGATTGAGCATCGCAGAAGGAAGAATTATTAGAGAAATATATAAACCTGTTATCGATAATATTACAAATCAATATAGATTGCGAAACAACCGCGAACTAATTGATTATTATGACCAACTAGATAAAGTAAAAACATAAATAACATCTTATACGTAATACCTTGTAAAAATAATATTGTACATTTTTAAGAACGAACTCCTATTTGAACATTGAAGCGTCAAATAAAATATGTAGCACATAATAAATATTGTGGCATATTTCTTTCATTCTATCCAAAAAATAAAAAAAAAAAATAAAGTCAGACATATTGAGATGGATTACTGAATACTATTATAGCATACAAGTAGTTTGAGCTACCGGATATTTAAATACATTAAAACTTGGTGTGAACATTTTGGTTAAAAGAATAAATTTGATTTTTATATTACACATTTAGTTGACGTTTCTTTCTCCAAATTCTTTTTTAGAGTTCTTTTCTAGACACGTACTAAACAAATTTTATTTATATTGCAGTTTCTTCTTTTTGTAGATTTAATAGTGATATGAGGATATCAGTTAGCTACATATACATAAAATACAAATAGACTGCCTGTTGCAATACAGGTCCGTTTCCCCAGTTCGACAGAGAAAACTGGCGAAAAGCAGTCCCTGCATCTCTTTCTAATTTGCCAGGTTTATCGAACGCGTAACCTAAATGACCAATGAGAAGGTCACGTGGTCGATAAACCCGTCCCATTAGAAAAAGATACAGATATTGCTTTTCGTCAGTTTTCTCTGTCGCATTGCGGAAACGTGAATGTATGGCAGTATTCAGTCTATTTGTACTATATGTCTATGGTTTGCTACATGCATTTTCGCTTTTATCTTTTATGTGACAAAGTTATCAGCAATATTTAAATAGCTCCAATCCTTCAAAAGTATATGGTTTTATTGTTACATTAATGCTCCATTCTATATCATACCTTTTGTCTGTTAATGAACTTTTACTGGATGGAATTTCTTGTTATTGACTATAACACCGTTTTTTTTATGCTAAAAGCATTATTCAATATATTATAATGTGTAATTTCTCTGGCTGCTGACGAACAGAAGTTTTTATTAACTTTTCTTTAATATAATTATGTATGCAGAATTGTATGTTGATCTTCTCACGGTGCTAAAGAGCAAATGTAATAGTTTATTGTATTATTCCATAAGATTTCTAGTTTTTCACTGTGTCGTGGCTCCTCTTATTTCTTTTCCTACGATTTACATTAATTCATTTAATTATTATTTCTGAAATTTCAAGTTTATACACAGTTTCTTTTGTTCCGCTTATTTATCTAAGATATGTTATTCATTCGTATCTATCTATCTATCTATATAAGGATTTTTACAGATGTCGCCGCCTTCCTTCTTTCAGCCAACGTCTCCAGTCCTGTCTGTTCTGCCATTCTCCATCTCTAAGGTCTCGTTTTTCCATGGCCTCGTCCACTTCATCCCTCCATGATCTTCGGGGTCTACCGAAGATCATGGAGGGATGAAGTCTTCGGGGTCTTTTTCTCCTTCCTATTGGGCTCCAATCCAAAATCCTTGCTATCCACCTTGTATTATCTGTTCATTATTATCTATAGATGTGCTTATTCCCTATCAATTATCTATCAATATTTGAAGTCTTTTTTATTTGTTTTAGTCATTGTAATGATTCGCATCCGTACATAAAAATAGGTCTAAAGCTTGTATTATGCTCTAAACTCCTTCAGTGGTAGTATTACCAACTGCGATTATTGTTCTAAGATATTTAATGTCTTCCATACTTTAGAAATTGAAATTGTTGACTTTAACGTTGTATCTAGATTTACTGCCGGTCTCTTATGTTTATACGCTGGTATTTGGTTTTCACTTCGTTGATTTTACTTGAAACTTTTTTCGTGCTCTCTGGACTTTGTTCAGTATGTCGTTTACATATTTATAGATGTAATCATCAGCATAACTAGGAGCTGCTTTATACCTTGGGCCGTTAATGGATTACATCGTAAATCGGCGCTGTTTCTATTTTAATAAATTGTTCTTTAATTTTTTGACTATTTAAATCGAGAATCTGTATTTTATTTGACTGTTTATTAAGGCAGAGTTTCTTGGGGCCAATTTCTCTCTCATGGTTTTTGTTTCCCGTATCAATATTACAACAATTTTGCTGGATGCCGACATAGGAAACCCGTTGGTATGTACATATTCTTTCGATATCTTTTTGTCTCGTTATAAAGTGAATATTAGTTTATTAGGAAATATGATATTGTCTAATAATAGTTAAGTTGTTTTGCTTTGCTTTCTCAGACTGCTACCGTCGTGCCTTCTGGTATTTGATATTTCAACCGTCAAGCAACAATTCCTATATGCATTAACTTAATGCTGATATCCTGCTTCCCCAATCCAGTTAGCAGTCCCGAAACCAATAAAATTGCTACATTCAAGTTTTCTATTAAGCTGCCCAGAACTATAGGTACGCCTTATTATCTTACTGATGTTAGTGCTGCCCCTTATAAGTGAATAAAATATGAAAGGAAGGTTTTGGTAATTTAATAAGATCCTTGTGTTACAATATAATGTCTCCGAGAAAGTAAAGTAATATCAAAACGCTATTCGGATTTAATCCATAGCTAAAATATTAGAATGCTATAAAATAATGCTATATATTAGCATTAATAAGTTTATAATGGATACTAAAGTTTGAAAATAATTAGAGCAAGTAATTTAAATTATCAAAGTGCTTATTAAACATAAAAATAAAATAAAATTATATTAACAATTTATATTATAATATATTTAAAAACAATAGCCAAATATTCTTGGAATTCCTCGACGACTAACCTGGTGGATATTTAAATAAATTTTAAGTTCTAAAATGTACCTGCTCTAAAATTTGAAAATCTACGACTAATACAACTACTGGCAACATCGCAGGAGCTTAGTTGTGTACGCTAAAAGCTGTATACGGATCCCAAAAATGTTTTATTCAGTTACGGAGTCCACTTGATCCGTCGTGTTGGTCGGAGTCTACATAAAGTGCTACTCAGATAATAATATACACGGCGTATATTCTCCTGGAGTTAGTATAATACCGTTTTAGTACGGAGCCCACATTAACCGCTAGAAGTATATATATATATATATATATATATATATATATATTATTCATATTCATTTAATTAATATTTTATTCAGTTTAGACTGACAAAACCCAGCACTTCACTACAGCAGTAGTTAGCATACAGTGGCGCCACCTGCTTTGGCGACCATGAACAAAAACGATATAATAATATCGTTTTCTGTATCCTCTGGGCTATGCGAAATGTGCAAAGGATTAAATCTTCTAGCAAAACTTGCTATCGCTTTGTTAAATGAAATGGCCAAATATATGGCATAGGAGGACAAATTCGTTAAACTTCCCGTGCTTGAATCGGTATCAATAAAGTGTTATGAACCATTTCGACACTTGGGCTGGTACAAATTCAAACTCGGAAAGTGCAACGAATGTCTCCCAAAACTTTACTGCAGCAGTAGTTAGCGTACAGAGGCGCCACCTACTTTGGCGACCATGAACGAAAACGCTCTGCTGTAGTGAAGTATTGGGAGACATTAGTTGGACTTTCCGAGTTTAAATTTGTATCAGCCCAAGTGTCTGATGAGGCTGGGATAGGCCGAAATGATTGATAACACTTTGTTGATACCGATTCGAGCACAGGAAGTATATATATATATATATATATATAATATATATATATATATATATATATATATATATATATATATATATATATATATATATATATATATATATATATATTACTGCCTATTCACAGGAGAGGCCTACATTCGGCAATCCGAATAGAGAGAAGGGCCTAAAAAATATTAACTGCACTGTGACTTATATACTAATTAATGATTTTTTTACTTTACAGCTCAAGGGGGTTTCGGACGTATATATATAGGAACACTTAAAAAAACCGATGGATCTACAAATAAGGTTATCATAAAAAAATCCTTACCGGGAAAGGAAAAATTTTTAAAATCTGAGGCAACAATTTTAAGTCAGTTAGACCACAAAAACATCATCAAAATCGTGTCATTTGTTACAGATTCGATGGAAATCGTTATGGAGTTTATGGAAAACGGAAGATTAGATCAATTTTTGGAAGTAAGAATATAACTTTACTACTTCTAAATACTCAAAAATAGTTACTTTTTAAAATAATTTTGTCATCAAAGTTTTTATCTCATTCGTAATATTAACTATCATGAAACGAAAAATATAAATATTTTGTTTTTGTGATAAGGTTTAAAACTTTTTCGACAAGAATCTACCTACACGGTTTAATCTAACATTTTTTTTTATATTCTATTAAGTATTTTTTATTATCATCAGTATTAATTCAGTAAATTTGTACTGTAAAGTGATACTAGTAGGAAAGTTTTGGGGAAGTTCTGGTTTTTTCATTTCATATGTGTTTTGGGGTGCTAAATCTGAATCTGAGGTTTGCGGACACAATTTCGTGACGCAACATTTAAAAAACCAGAAGAAATCGTTTTTTTTTTTGCTTTTTTCCGATTTTTGGCTTAAAACTCGAAAACTGTTAACTTTTAGTAAATGGTCTGTTTACAGAAATTAAAGTACTTAAAGTTATGTACAAATGTCACTATTTTGGTTATTATACAGACGAACCGTTCGGTCTCAAGTGCAAGTTGAAAATTGGCAATTTGTACCGGTGTGACTGCAAAACCCACTTTTTAGATTTGTATTGAAAGGTTTTCAGTTAATTTCCCCTAGCATTTAAGTTAATTAAAATAAAGACCGAGTCACACGGATAATTCACGTTTTGACTCAAATATTATAGCTAGATTGCAAAAAATCAAAATAACTCAGTTAAAAAGCAGTTAAAACCGCTTTACATTCCAAACGGCAACAATGTGCTAAACTGTTGTAGACGTTGTAGTATGTGTGTACGTGTAGCGCACTATAAAGGTCGATTCTCACTATACGTTCCGTTTACTTTCCATATCCATGGCTTTCCGTTTACATAAAATATTATTAAACACAAATCATATAGTATATGCCCACTTTCCGTTCCGTTTACCTACCATTCCCGAAGCCTCGCGTTCAAGATTACCGGCCACGTATTTTTTCTGCGACAAGCTGCGACGTGTCGAGTATGGTATGGATAGTGCGAATAATATTACATCGTGGTTCAGTCGAAGTTGTTAAAATAAATATGAATGACGAAAAATTGATAGAACTGATAGAACTAGAAATTGATAGAACCAAACGTACGTCAAAGAGATATAATAAGTAACATCGAAGATTCTTCAACTGGTACAGGTCATATAAACTCGTCACGGCAAATAGAAAATAATAATAATAGTGAAGACACGGCCGAAACAGCGCAAGATACTCCATTAACATCCAGAGATGAAAACGAATCAACTCCAATAAAGAAGCCAAAGATAGTTTTCAGCAAAAAGCTTCAAAAGTAGCAAACCATGAGGTTTCTGCAAGTTTAGAGCTTATGAAATATCTCATTAGAAAACAGGAAACTGAAGAAAATCGTCGGGTTCTAAAACCGGACGCAACTGCTGTATTTTTTCAGAGCATTGTTGAAAAAGTCAAAAAGTTTATTCCATATTATCGGAATATTGCAGAAAACAAAATTTTCAATCTATTTCAACAACTAGAATTTTACAAATGCAAGGTCAACCGTCAGTTCCATACAGCTAATCTTTTTTACATCAAAATGATGGTGGACAGGGTGCTTCCCCAATTATGCTTACCCCGTATATACCAATGACGTATAATATATAGACTACGCAGTCCCCTATTCTCGCTATATAATCGAGTGTCCGAAAGATCTCGGCTCAAGGTTGAAGGTATGTTTATTAGAACAGCGGCGTGCTCATTTATATGTTAATGACAATAATTATTTTTTTAATTAAAATTAAATATTTATGATTTCTTTTTGTTCCCGTTCATAAGAGAAATAATTATTTTGATAAAATAGTATGGCATTGTACTAAAATAGTAAGTAAATAACACTCAACAATTTAAAATAAAATTTGCTTGTCACACATGTAACGATCCAACGAACATTCATTGGACGTCAATCTATGACGTGCCAACAAATATTCATTGGGTGCCAATTTGTAACCCTTCGAGGCTCAATTTGTAACATCCCAACGTTGAGCTGCTGTTGTCAACCTGTAACCGCAAACCTTAGTTTGCGGCTACAACCTGACTAACATCACTAACAACGTTGGAGTGACAAATCGTTTCCCGTTGGGACCAATTTTTAACGTCATAACCCCTAATGCATCAATTGCAAATTGCTACATTAGACGTTATGCGAAACACTCCCTGGCTAGCTCACTCAGGACGTGAATATGGCCTACTCTGGAGCAACACACACAAACAAGTAAAAAGAAGAAACAATACACAGTTAAATTAACACATGTTTATTAAGATATAAAAAAAACAGAAAAATAAATGTTAAGTATCGTATTAAATTTAAATAAAAATTATTCGACTTCTTGCTACAGTGTTACATTAGGTATATAAAAGAAGAATTTTTGTCACCAAATCCTAAGTTTTATCCTGGTCTTTTCTGCTCTGGTTGTTAGCAAGCCATGTGGTTAGTTTTGGATTTTCTTGTCCCGGAGTCAACTCTCCTATTGGAATAATGGTTCCATTCTCAGGCCGGTTGGTCTTCTGGATGGTAATAGAATTTGACCCGCACCTGAGAAATGTATCCCGGAGGTTGACTCCAAATCTGGAGACGACACAACAATTGGTTATTCTATTCTTAGAGAAGTCATGAAGAAAATCCACCTTTTCAGAAATAAAAGCGATTATATGGACTTTTGTATCGAACGGGAAGGAGAAATGTCACAGAGAATAAAGATGGGACCTCTCGTTCCAAAGTAACGGAAATAGAGATGAAAATAAAATTCACTCTTTAGAAACTTGAGTAAAAGATAAAAATGATGATTATTAAAAAAATAGGAAAGGTAGATACTAAAATATATATATAAAGAAGATAGATTTGGACGCCAACTGGTTTTTATACCAAATACCAGTAAAAATGAAAAGAGAATAATGAATCAATTAAGTAACGACATAATTCTGATACAATCTATATCCGATAAAATATATAGAAAAATAAGAGATATAATGGAGGATATAGAAGAATATGAATTATGACAGAAGATATGGAAATTGGAGAATATAATTAACGAAATATATTAACATAAGAAAGAAAGCAGGCAATGTAGCAGTTATAACGCTACACACAAAATGGAAAAAATGTTTTCATACGGCTATGATGTTTTCAAACACAAGTTCAACTTCGTGATGCTTCGTAAGAAATCGTGAACTTTGTGCATCTTCGTATCAAAACAATAAACAATAACAAAGGTATTCATGTTTTGGACACTTTTTAAAGCGTTCACCGAGTCTATATATTATACGTCATTGGTATATACCTCCATCAACATCCCAACCATCAACTTCGGCGCCATATTTTGTATGACGGATTGTTCGGTTCGGCGCCAGGACTGTGACGAGACGTGACTAATGTGTGTGAATCGACCTTTAAAGGTCGATTCTCGTCCTTCAACATCTTCCTTCGTCATTCAACATCTCGTCCTGGGCCTTCTTTTTTTCCGGCTTCCACTGTAACATCTTTTTTGTCGTTTTTGTGTCTTCTTGTCGCTGAACATGTCGCAGCCATTATAGTCTTTGCTTTTTCACAAATCTTACAATGTCCCCTTCATTCAGTTCATTAAACTCGTCGTTTCTCCTGGTTCTCCATGTGCCGTCTTCCTTTTGCACCGAGCCATATACTTTTTTTAGTATCTTTCTCTGGAATGTTAGGCTTCCTCTTTTTCGTCATTACCCAAGTTTCACAACCATAGGTTACTACGGGTCTAATCAAATTTCTGTAGATAGTCATTTTGGTTCTTTTGTTTAATAATTTCGATGTCATCAATCTTTTATTAGCATAGTATGTACGATTTCCCCTGGAAATACGTTAATTAATTTCGCTACTTACGGAATTCTTCTGATTGATTTCTGTGCCCAGATATGTCAGGGCATCTACACGTTTAATAGTATAGTTATCTATTGTTCTCTCTCTCATTAATCTCTCTCATTAGATGCTATAAATTTTCTACGTTATTATACGGAGTAGAGGACACTTTCCGAAGCTTCTTTAAGAAAACTCGAGGCATTCGAGATGTGGTGTTACAGACGTATTTTAAGAATTTTATGGTTGGATCGTGGGACTAATGTTGAGGTTCTACGTAGAATAGGCAAGGAATGCAAGATTACTAACACCATCAAAGAGCGCAAACTAGAATATCTTGGCCATGTTATGAGGAATGAACAGGAAAAGGCTTGTTGCAACTCATTCTTCAGGGCAAGGTATTTGGAAAGAGAGGACCAGGGAGAAGAAGAATATCTTGGCTTCAAAACCTGAGAAAGTGGTTTAATACATCGACAACCGGACTATTCCGAATAGCAGCAAGCAAAGTTAGGATAGCCATGTTGATCGCCAACATCCGGAACGGATAGGCACCGTAAGAAGAAGAAGAAATGTATTGCTATATGATTCTCATTCCCTATTTTGTGCTTCAGGATCAATTTCTTTGAACGTTTCCATTAGTCGTGTCGTGTTTCTACTAATAATGGCAACATTGTCTGCATATGCAGTAATTTGTACTGTTTTGGGTTTATATGGCCGGTTACATTGGCTTTTCTGATAACTGCTTCAAGAACTTTGTTGAACAGCATGGTTGAAAGTGCGTCTCCGTCTCACTCTTATGTTGATGTCAAACAGGGGAGAAAGTTCACCATCTACTCTAACTGCGGCTTTTGAAGCCTGCAACGTCATTTTTATGAGGCTGATATACTTTTTTAGTATACGTAGATTTCGGAGGTCTTCCAGCATTTTGTCTCTTTTCACACTATCAAAAGCGTTTTTAAAGTCTATATACATATTACATATTTTCTATATGATACTCATAAGCTTTCTCTTGTGTTGTTCTAAATATGAATATGTTGTCTGTAGTCGCTCTATTTGGTCTGAATCAATTTTGATAATTACCAATTATATTATATTTTCGGAGTATTCCGACAATCTATTGTAGATAATGCTAGAAAGGATTTTGTATATTACATTCAGCAATGTAAATGGTCTGTAATTCTGACATTCCCATTTGCTCCTTGGTCAATAACAACTTTATCAGGTAATGAATTCTTCCCCAAAGTTCGGGTCCTCCATATTTCTTTCCATTGTCTGCATGTAGGTTTTCCTCAAAGTATTATTTCCATCTTATTATATTTCTTTGTTTCTCTGTTAGAAGTTCTCTGTCCTTGACTTTGCATATTGTCAATTTTTGTCTAAACGACTGTGTACTTTCTTTTATACTTTTATAGAATTTTCTGCTCTCGTGTCTGTTGTTATATTTTAGTTATCTTGTATTTGTTTTTTCAAAGCCTCTCTTTTTTTCTTCTGCATATTCTAGTCGCTTGTATTTTCTTTACTTTCTAAATTTCTATGCTATTTCTTGTGTTTCTTTAAAATTGGTTAAGCCTAGCTTGCTTTTTTTCCTCTACTACAGTTTTGCATTCATCACATACCATTCCACATTTCTTTGCCTTTTGGCTTTTCTCCTCTGCAGATTATTGTTTTTAATTGTCTCCATTCTTCCTCTGCAGTATCTTCCTCTCTGATTCTGTTGAGTTTTATTTGGAGAGTATTTTGATAGGCTTGTATCTTTGTTGGACTTTTCAATCCTTCAACATTCCATTTTTAATTTAGTCCTTTTTCCCTTTTGTCACTGTCGCGATTTTCTGCCTCAATTTTGCCCCCACAAAATAGTGATCTGGGTCAGAGTTCGCCCCTCGATACGTTCTGACATTAGTTATGTCTGTTGCCCATCTTTTTGAGATGAGAATGTGGTTAATTTGATTGGCTTCATTGGTTCCTGGTATTTTCCATGTTCCTTTATGGATATCTTTTCTCTGAAAGTTAGTACTGACAACTACATAATTATTAGCTGTTGAAAATTGTGCAACTATAAGTCCATTTTGACTGATTTCATTATGCAAACTATATTTCCCAAATAATTATGTTTACGAAAGTTTCTTCTTTCACCAGCTTAGCATTAAAGTCGCTTAATGTTGTAACAGTATCGTGTCCTTGGATTTTATCACATACTTTTTGAAGTTCTCCATAGAATCTTTCAACCTCATCTTCATCAATCTCTTCGGCCGGTGCATATACATTAACCATTGTCACGTTATGCAGTTTACCTTTTAGTCTTATGGTGAAAGTTCTGTCTGATATTGGTGTAAATGCGATAATGGCGTTTTGCAGTCTTTTGGATACTATAAAGCCTACTCCTCTTTTACTTTGTCTCATTTCATTTCCAGAGTAGTATAGTGGAACTTATTTTTATAAATTTCTACCTGGCTCTTCAATCTTATTTTCTGCAGTGCCAATATTTCAACACCTTTTTTCAATTTCTTTTCCATACTTATCATAGCTCTTGCCTTAAGAGGGTTCGCACATTTCAGGTTCCAAATTTTAAATACATAATCATGTTCATTTTTATTTACTGAGTTCATCGTTGTGAACTATGTTCGTTTGTTTCATTAGCTATTGTATTCGCAACAATTGAGTTTTACAGGGAAGGGTTGTTAGCCCTTCGCTTAACACTCTATTCATCGGAGGACCAAGGTTTAATTCTTCTTCAGCCCTGTCTCCACCTTCCATTGGAGTTGGTTACCCAATCTGGTTTGCTCAGGTTACCGGTGTGTAGCAACTGTTACCGGAGATGAAGGTAGGAGCATCACTCAGCCTCTCCTACTCCTTAAGTAGGAGAGGCTGAGTGATGTTAACTGGGTATGTTGTCATGGCAACAATATGAAACATGTCACAAAGCAACAATACAAATGTCATTAACAACAATTAAACATCATTTTTATTTATAGTAATTTTTTTAATTAAAAGTACAATTAGTGTACAAAACAAAAATGTTCCCGACTCTTGATTGGTAATTGTTGATGATACTGATGGTCGAGAACAACTTTCAGGAATCATTCCCGATGTTGGCGAATCATGAGGGTTTAAATTTTTTTGAGCATTATCGTTCTTATTTCTTATTGAATACTCTATATATCCTTCGGCAACCGTGCTTGATTTCCAGCCCCCATGTCGTTTGAGGCATTCTAGATTTCCGCCTCCATCAATTAAAAGTGTTGCTGAAGTTCGTCGTAAAGAGTGACCCGTGTATGCGCTTGCATCGTTTAAATTTAAATAATTAGCTACTTTTTGGGCTACTGCGCTGATGGAATTCCATGACGCTTCGGTAACACTTTGCATTTTGGTACTTGATGAAAAATCGGTTTTCTGTGAAATTTTCAGGCCGCAGTGATGCATACTTTTTATACAGTTTAATGTAGTTTTGATCAATTATCGTAAAAGATCTAATTTTTCATGTTTTACTGTCTGGAATTTTGATAATTATTACATTTTCTTTATCCTCAATGTCCACAGTCTTCATTTTTACCATTTCGTCGCATCGACAGGCGCCGGTAACCCCAAGTAACAAAACAATCTGAAATATTTTTATAATTTAGTAGAGTATACTACATGCTTTGCAATATAATTTTTTTTACCTTTAATCCTAAATACAACTTATCTGGCGCTTCAAACAAAAATTTATCAAACTCGTCTTTAGTGAAAACTTTAGACTTCTTTGCAGTATATCCTTCGCTTGTTTTTTTTTTCAGAAAGGCACGTAACTTTAAAAATTTGCTTATATCTACATTTTTTCTAATAACTAACTCGGATTTTATCATAGAGTATCGTGACCACATTGTAGAAGATTTCCATTTATTTTTATTTTTCATTATATTAAAATATGCCAGTAAAACGTCTTCGGTAACTTGCCGTACTCCTCTTGTATCGCACCACTCTTGGAAGTGCTTGTACGCTAACCGATACTTTATTCCGGACTTGGAGGGCCCCAAACGTGCTACTGCATCATTAGCTGCGGACTCAATTTCGTTTAGGTTTTCCATTTTCGCACTAAATTTGCGCTTGCGGTTGCAACAACAATAAGCTGTCTTTAATAATTGCAAACAACTGTCAAACAACTGTAACCAGGGAGACGCAAATCCCACCGACGACTTAATTATTTGAATTTCTAACATCTAAGTAGACGACTTTGATAGTTGTCACAGTTAATTTCGAGTAAAAATAGCGTATGAATTGTACTATTTATGGTTGAAAATTACTACGTTTGAAGAAAAAATAGTATACTTTATTCGGCAAAGAAGCGACTTTTCTTGACCTCACTTCGTTCGGCGCGTAATATCGGGCGCCTCAAGAAAAGTCATGCTTCTCTGCCTCATAAAGTAATATACTATTGTTACGGTGTAGTAATGACACCTTATCTTTCTCGTTACCGTATTCGTTTTCTTTTCTCCACTTTTGTATTTATTGGGTTTTCCTATTCTTTTCAAAAAATAGGCTGGTGCCCAAAATTCTCTTATATTTCGTGTTTATTTCTCCATGTCACTCGTTTATCTTCTGTAGTCTAGCTCTGTCGAAGCTCGACCAAGATACCTCTACCAGACTGAAGCCCGGAATTTAATATCGTTCTTTGTGTAAACCTTCCTTTGGTTTATAAAGAAGGTACAAAATAATCGAGAAAGTGATTGTACTTAGTAAACTCTTTGTTGTTAATGATCATGTACTTTAACAACGCCTTATTTATTAATTAAACAATTATTTTTAGCATGTGAGAGTACCCAAAACAAGATTTTATAATATGGTATTAGACATTATAAGTGGTATGGAATATTTGGAAAAGAATAAAATCATTCATAGGGATTTGGTCACAAGAAATATTTTTGTGGATTCAAATACGGAGTGCAAAATTGGAGATTTTGGTTTGGCTGTCAACTTTACTAGGCCAGACGGAATCTATAAACAAAAGGTAGTAAATGTATAAAACGATTAAACTTTTATTACAAATATTGCTTTAATACTGGTTGAAATGGTTAGCTGGTGTTGTTCTGATTTTTGTATACTTGAGAATCAAATTTGTAGGCAGTAAATTCTCCGAACTGTTAATTCGGTAATACGACAACATCGTTGCCAGTTTGTGATGATAGATAGTTTGATTTAATCATTGACATCCAGCAAAATTATCATATTAATAATTGTTTTGTTTTTGTTAAGGTATCTAATAAAATGTATTTAATAACATCAATATGTATGTATAATATTATGTTTATATACAATATTTATATATAGAAAACATCTGAAGTACGATAATATTCTTTGTAAAAGTCATACATGACAACATCGTATTCTAGGACCGGTAGAAAGGAATAGTAAATCAACGTTGTCATAATATAAAGAGAGATAAATTGCTCATTGATTTCATAGCGCAGCATTCAGTAGCGTATCGTTTACACTGTTGCAGTGAATTGTAAAAATGAATCTTAATATATTCTGATATGAGACTTATATTTAACTTTAAAAGTGAATACTTCTAATCACACAAAAAAAAACACTTCTCAAAAAACGACTTTCAAACTCCATAATTTTGTACAAAACATACGAGACAAAGAAATTTTCTATGACATTTAATGACAAATTATAACTTTTATTCATGACATTTTTTGTTTGTTACAAAAATTAATTAATCATCGTATGACGACTCGCCGGCTGATGAAGAGCTATCGAGATTACGATTATTTACATTGATAATTCTAAGTCCCACATTCAATCTGCTTCTTTTATAGTGTGTCTTATACAATTTTTCCAAGATTCAGGTGTGATATTTTGTATGGCAGTAGCTAACAAGCACTTCACCTCCTCCATTTTAAAACTGAAGTTTTTTCTTGCCACTTGGTTTTTTATTTGAGCCTATATAAGCTCGATAGGGTTCAGCTCACAATGATAAGGAGGTAGGCGATGTACAATTATGTTGTTAGCATGAGCCATTTCATTGACTGAATGTTTCTTGAAAACGGGTATATGTATCCTCGCGAGGTTTAATAATTGTACTTTCAACATGTTGTCATCGAATGGTATATTCTTTAAGAGAGCCAGTTGATTATTTCACCTTTTCGCCAGGCAGTCGTTGGTGATGACTCCAACTGTCGACTGTGGTATGACGCATTGTCCATAACAATGACAGAATTTGCTTCAAAGTTTGGTAGAATATTTGACAACCATCCTTCGAATCTTTGAACGTCCATTTCCTCTTGGTAATCATTGGTTTTCTTGGATTTGAATAGTAAAAAGCCGTTCTTCAAAAAACCCGAATCGCTGCCTATATGTGTTATTATGAGCCTCCGTCCTTTACCCATTGGTGTTTTTATACCTAATGAAAGCTCTTCAATGAAGGCTTGTCGACGACTTTTAATTTCCAAATCTTGCCACACCTTTGAGACAGTATGACCTCGATTTAGCCAAGTTTTATCTAAATAGTATACTTTTCGTCCTTCACGACGATACTCTCGGATTTTTTGTAATTTAAGCAATTTCTGCGCCACAAAACAATTTCATCTTTTTTTAAAGGAACACTATCCCTGCTTCTTTTCATATATTTAATGTTCACTTCTTCTAATGTTCGCAATAAAACATCATGATATTTTGGGTATTGAATTATCGGAATTTATTTCAACTTCAACTTTCTTTAAGGTAAGGATTTCGTTCCAAAAAAAGAAAGCATGAAATTTCCTCTGAATAGGATATTTGGTATGATCTTTAAACTGAATGCGGTTTCTATCTCGGGTTTCAATGGTTTCAACAGGTCATCATCCAATTTATCTTCACTTTGTTTAAAATTGTTTACAATTCTGTATACACTTTTAAGTTTTAGAGAGGTATAACTATTACCTTCTAACCTAAAATTATTATTTATTGTAATTAGAGGTAATGGATTTTGACTAGAGCTATGAGTCATGCCGACGCAGTACACAAGTTTACCTATTATTTACAAGGTCATAGCTCTTCTTAAAATCCATTACCTATAACTCAAATTTATAAAACAATAATGGAAAGTATTGAGTTGTACGGTGATGTAGTATATCTTTTCTAAATAAAAATATTAAGAGAATAAAAGTTTTGATTCTAAAATTATGTCGAGTGGGAGATAAAAAATTGAACGTAACGAGGACTGAAAGACGTATGTAGCGTGCTTCATCATTTTTACTGGCTAATTTAGATTTCTCATCCCAAAAAACTTCAGCTTACCAAATTTCGTGTTGTTATACCATGCCTGTCACGAAATATTCAAAAATAAAAGTTTACCTTTGCCACCCTTTATTTTGGTTATTATCAACATTCGTACTAAAGTAAGTTAGTTTAAATCGGCCTATTTTAATCTCAGGAATCTAAGATTAAGTTATGGTCATTCTTTGCCAAACACCATTTATATTATATTAATATATATAATAACCCAAATGTCAATAATAATCATATTAAAATTAACA
The DNA here is from genome assembly GCA_918026665.1 of Diabrotica balteata. Classification (NCBI taxonomy): domain Eukaryota; kingdom Metazoa; phylum Arthropoda; class Insecta; order Coleoptera; family Chrysomelidae; genus Diabrotica; species Diabrotica balteata. Next base: position 113,600,533 of record OU898276.1, read on the forward strand.
TAATTATAAATAGGTACATATTTATTTAATACAAGTAGCGTTGTCGTAACTTCTTATGACATTTTTCGTACGCCATTGGAAGACCTACAATAGCGATGAACCGTCACTATTATTTTCAAGAATTTACTGCCTAGATTTCTGGATTCTGACTATAGCAATTATAATTGTGAAGAAACTACTGATTATGAAGAATACTAGCAATCAAAAAGTATGCTGTGTTCATCTGAGTAAACATGAAATTACCTCATTTTACTGTTGATATAATTTTGAATATTGAATAATAAAGTAAAATATTTTTTAGAATGGACATATATCAGGATATCATATACCCCCAAGTGTTTTAATAAGTCAAGAATATTCCGTAAAATCTGACATTTGGGCTTTCGGTTTACTTGTATGGGAAATGCATTATATCCAAGATGGCGGTCCTTTGTTAATGATAAGACCTATATTAGACCGATTTAGATTTTTCGGACAGTAAGTATGTCGTATATAAACTGCGTTAATTTTAGGGTTAGGCATAACGCATTTCCTATGTCGAAAAATTGATTTTGAGGAAAACAAAAAAAACTTTTTTAGTGATGTATAATTTTAATATTTTGCATGTAGTTTTCATCCACCTATTTGAAATGGTTACAAAATATTACTTTTGAGATTTAAAAGATTTTATATCTTGTAAAAAAATTAAGGAAAAATTATTTGACTTTATCCCTTTCCACATAAAAATAAAAAAAAACTTTGAAAACTAATTTATTTCTATACATTAACATTATAAATACATACTGAAGATTAAGTAATTTGAAGATTTGAAATTATTTCGTTATAAAATTCGCTATCAACAAACTCTATGCAATTTTGATTCCATCCACTTTTTTTACTGACACTTTACCTATAGTCAGAGAACTACGAACACAGAGAAGCGACACGAGCCCCGAAATCCGTGTACCGTTTCTGTATACGCATGCCCGAACCTGATTGCTTTACTGCCAAAAGCACGTGCGTTTTCTTCAACTCTGGTTGTTTACGATAGTCCGTAGGCACCTGTGGTAAATACTCGACTATACAAGTGCATTTGACCATTTATCTAATTTACTTAGTAGTTAAAAGTTTATAGTTATAGTTTATAGTTAAAAGTTTAATTTATAAGTATTTAAAATGTCTTCTGGTTATTGTTGTGCGTTTCGCGGATGTTCATCTGTGACAGGAAAAGGAATAAGTTTATTTATATTTCCTAAGAATAATAACAGCTAATTATTATTGCTTTGTAATTATTATTAGTTATTACATAATAGTATTAATTTGACTTTCGATCAGTAAGCCGACGCCGATGTGTCCGTCCGAGCTCTCGTTAAGTGGAGCAATAAAAAAATAAACTTTGGTCTGCCAAGGGATAGTTCAAAATAAAAACATTAAATTTATTGTCTTCGAAAGCTCAGGTCAAAAAATCAACAGATGTTGGCCTACTGATGTGAAAGCGCGCGCAGACAACAATACGAATATAGTATTTTTAGGAAATAAATATATATATATATATATATATATATATATATATATATATATATATAAAGAGTTTTATACACGAGAATATTTGATTTAAACGAAACAAAGTAATTTCTGAAATGCTCAAACTATAAATTGTTGGAAACATAATTAGACCGATAATTGGGAAAATCTTAAAATTACAACAGAACAAGACTTCAAAATAAAAACATGGTTGCAAATAAACAAACTTACATTAAATTATGAAAAAACTAAATACTCATCTACTTTTTGCTATATACAAAAGTTGTCTGTCAATGTTTAATTCGTTAAATATAAATAACAAAGATCAACTATATGGATCGGAGTACACAACATATTTAGGGAATAAATATTTAAATGGGAATTTATAAAAATACAAATAGAAAATTTTTGTGACTTAATCAGGAGAAAACTGTAAATTTATTAAGATGAGATATTGACAAAAGTTAAATACTTCATTACTTACAATATACTTAGAATATACTAATACTCTTATAGTTGTAAGTAATGAAGTATTATTTAAAAATACAAAAAGTTCAATTGAACCTCAAGGTTTAATGATTCGTCGTTTTGACTTCAAGTATAAGAATTGTACTAACCGCAGTTAACAACAAAACCAGAAATAATTGTTACAAATCAGGCTTAGGCAAATTAGATACTAAAAATAATTTTAAAGGCAATACCAATCAACTAAAAATCGTATGTATTAACTCTGAATCTATTGTAAACAAAATAAATTGTATCGAAATATTACTTAAAACTGAAAGTCTGGATTTACTATGTATATCCGAATCATGTGTAATGACAATAATATAAATTCTTTTTATCTTCCTAATGCTCTCTTGTAATGATTCGTAATACTTTTTTGGTTATTTTTTAGGATATTACATTTTTATATTTATAGAAATATACTCGTACAATAGTTACTTCTTGATTTTTTATTCGTTTTAGTCGAATATCGTTTACTCCAATATTCGACTTTAAAGGAAAAATGTAATTTTAATAGGTTTCCAAGACATTAACAATCGATATCAATATAAAGTTTCTTGTTTCTCAGTCTCACCCAAAGAGAATTGGAATTTTTAGAGTTTGTGAAATTTCCGTGGCAGTTACAATGACTTTGTTATTTTTCGATTATATTACGAAAGATTATTTATTAGGAAATTCCACGACGAACAAATTATATCTTGTATCAACACAAGCCAAAAAGAATCGGTGTATTATTGTATTATCAATGCCAACATCAGAATAAACAAAAAAGTATTTTCATCTATGGTTCCATCAATATGATTTTCACCATTATTTTGCGTTGTGCGATGTATTTGAAACCTTTTGTAAATCAAAAATAATTACACCATTTAGAATGTCAACAAAAGCCGGCCCTGCATGTAATTATTTTTTCTGTGCAATATTTCATATTTATTGAAAGTCAACATAAATGCTCAATTTTATTTAAGAATTTATATTGTGTGATATGCCCACTGACTATTAGTGAGCTGGTCTCTTTCCTGTTATTTTCACTCAATGGCGGCTTGGCTACGCAAGATCAAAGGAGTGTTGCTTCTCTGCGTTCGTAGTTCTCTGACCTAGTGGAGAACATAGTATTTGGTAAAACCACTTTATTATTTCCAATCTGGTTAAGGTGTAAAGTATGTTCCACTATACCTTTGATAAACTTCGAAACCTTCACAGAATCAGTTGTTCAGACTCATCCGCAAAGTATGAAACTTGCTGTTGCTGAAGTGTATTTTTGGGTTCTGGCGTGATTTCGGGTTTCTAGTAAAACTGTATTTTTATTATAATTTCTTAGCCACCATAATTTGAAATCAGTTATTTCGAGTGACTTACTTTAATTTAACCCATCAAAGACTGGCTAGAATATTATTTCTTACACGAAAATTTGAGACAGAAAAATCGAGAGACGCTACTAGTTAGTACGTTAACGTTGTTAAGATGGTTGTGTAATTAATGATGTCACTAAAACCAAAATTAGCTTCGTAAATCTGACAGTGTTTGTGAAATTTTTACTTCAAGATAGACTTCAGATCTGCGTAAGCAAAATAATAATATTAAAATTCCTTATAAGTATTTTGAAATGAAATGATATTTTGTGTCGATATGCTTAGACCTTTTTCCTTTAAATGAATTTTTAGCAATACATATAGCTCACTGGTTATCTATATATATATATATATATATATATATATATATATATATATATATATATATATATATATATATATATATATATATATATATAATATACTACCAGTTATTTTCTCGTTCAACAATTCTTCTGCTATGTTTTTTGTGAACAGTAATTCACATGTATAGTGTGTGCAACCATTCTTGACCACGGCGCAGTAGACGAAATTTGGCTTAGTCCCCACGTCCGTGCGAAACGCATTGAACTATCTCTAACAGTTGATGAAACATATTCCGCCTCAGTGCTACTCAATTAAACAGTGCTCTGTTTCCTTGCATACCATGAAACTGGATTGTCTAGAAAATATATTATGCCTCCTGACATGCTTTTTCTATCATTGACATTAGCTGCCCAGTCGGAAACATTAGCTGCCCAGTCGGAATCTGAATATGCAAACATTAAAGGTTTTCTTGATATACTTTTGCTCTATATAAGACAGAAATTAATTGTATCTTTTAAATATCTAACAACACGTTTGGCTGCTTTCCATAATATATCATTAGGACAATCTAGGAATTGACTTAAATAAGAAATTGAAAACATTATGTAAGGGCGACTACCTAACGCAATGTACATTAGACTTCCAATTAATTGCCTGTAAGGTATATTGTCAGAAATTTGATTATTAGTATTAGTTTTTTCAACTTGAAAACCTGTTTCAATTTATCTATTATTTTATTGATTAAGGGTTTTTGTGAAATATACATTTTTGCATTATTTTCATCTTCAGAAAATTCAAAATCAATACCTAAAAAGTTATTCACAAAACCAAGATTTTTTGCATTGAACTCACTTTTTAAACTTTCTATAACTTTTTGAATCGAATTTCTATCTTCACCGTACAATAGGATATCATCGACCCATATACACGTACACACATTTTTCTTTGTGTAAACACAACAGTCACTTTCGGCACTTCTAAACCCAATTTTGATTGCCCATTTGTCGAATCGTTGGTTCCAGCATTTAGGCGATTCCCTCAGTCCATACAAAGTCTTTTGCAGTTTCAGAACTTTGCTTTGTCCTGTGTATCCCTTAGGACAATGGATATAAACTTCATGTTGTAGCACTCCGTTAATGAATGCTGAAGGAATGTCTAACTGGTATACCTTCCAGTCGTTATTGAGAGCTAGTGTCAATAAAATTTTAACACTTGCCATTTTTGCTACAGGTGAATATATATCTAAAAATACTTCTTCTTCATATCCTTTAGCGACTAAGCGAGCTTTTTTCGTGCCATCACTTTTTGTTTTAAATACCCATTTTGTATTTATGATTTGTTGATTATTAGGTACCTTTGTGGCTTCAGTCCAGGTGTCCATTTTTTCGAGACATTCAAGTTCTGTTTCGATTGCCTGCTTCCATTTATCACTCTCCACTGCTTCTTCATAAGTTAATGGGGTTGATGTAACTAAACAATATGCATAATAAAGTTCATAGTCTTTGAACTTCGAAGGTGGTTTTATTTCTCTATTAGAGAAACTAGTTTTAGTATATTGTACATTTACTGGTTCTTCATCTTGTGAATTACTTTCAGTGATATTTCTTAATGTTTTGACTCTACTATCTTCATAATTTGTCTCTTGATTTCCTCAGTATTTTGATTATTAGACAATATTTCTGGAGAACATTTATATTCTAGATTCAGATTCTATAGCCAGCGCCACTGTAGCCGACCATTACACCTTTACTTGCTCTTGGTTCTAATTTACTTTTCTTTGGTAGGTTGTAGTACCATACTTTTGAACCAAAAACTCTGAGTTTAGTTTAGTTTAGACAAGTCAAGCCTCTTCAAGTATATTTCTGCTGGTACTTGAAGTTCAATTGCTCGTGATGGGGTTCGGTTGAGCTGATAAACAGCTGTTCTAACTGCTTCTCCCCACAGACTCTTAGGAAGATTTGTTTCAACAAACATGGCTCTTACCTTGTCTAAAATAGTACGATTAAATCGTTCTGCTATACTATTCTGCTGAGGTGTGTACCCAGCTATAAATTCTTGCACTATACCATGTTGTACACAATAGTTTTTAAAAATTTTAGAAGACATCTCTCCTCCCATATCCATTCTTATTCTAGATACTCTCCTTTCTTCTGCTGCTAATTTTTCAATGTGATTAATAAGATGCGACTCACTCTCGCATTTTCTTATCATTAAATATACAACACTAAAATGTGAAAAATTATCAATAATTGATAAGTAATACTTCTCACCAGAAAATGTTGGATCTTTGGACGGACCCCAGGTGGCAACATGTAAAAGTTCGCCAACTCTAGAAGAGTTTTTGTACAAAACTTCTTTAAAAGGTTGCCTTGTGGCTTTTTCTTGTAGACATAAATTACACAGCTCATCAGAATAGGGTAGTCCCAACAATTGAAGTCCCCTTCTATTTACATGTCCTAAAAGCATGATGCTGTTGCATCATGCTTTTCATGCTGAGATTGCTTGTCTCTTGATAAAGCTGCTAGTTGCGTTGCAGTTACTTCTGTGGTAATCAAATTTTTAACACCTCTGGCATCTAGAAGATTGCCTAATCTAAATTTCCAGGACGAAAAATTCGTAGATGTTAATTGCGGACACAAACTCACGGTTGAATTCGCACTACTTAAACTTTGGGCTGCCATTTTTAATTTTATTGCCGGTCACTAATAACACTTTTTGCCGGTTTCCACAAATTGGGAACACTAAACAAAAACTTTACTTGTTATGGAATGTACTCTGGGCCCATAACCTTTTGAATAAATTTTCAGACTTGCAAAGTATAATTAAATGAGTGTAATTAATTATTTGAGAAAGTAAAACACCGCTCCATGTGCAGAACAGAATGACAACTTCTTTATTACTTCTGTCATGGTAGCCAACCTGATTTACAATATGTTTGGGGATCAGGATAGGCAACATTTCAATAATGCCTACATCCGTTTATTTCTTACTTCCAAATTTCACTATTCATATAATGTACCGTTCAAAAGATGCGAGGAGACTTTTGTCTAGTACTGTATACATATACTTATTACATATATTGCCTATTTTTTTAGTTTGCCATGTGATATGATTTCGCCAAGAATGAAAAACTTCTTAACAGAAATATTAAATGCTGATCCATCAAAACGACCGTCTTGGGCAGAAATCAAGAAATTTATGTCATCCTTTGTTTAGAATAAGTTTTTTTTTTTAATATAATAAGTCCAAATATTAAACGTAAAATAATTCATAAAAGTTTTCAATATTTTTTATTCCTATTGCTGTATTATTGTAATTATCAAGCAAAATAAAATGTTTTTATGACGATGCCTTTTTTCTATGTACAAACATACCTGTTATTTGAACTGTTATTTAAACGTTACCTATAAGTGTTACAAACTATGATCCGTTTTCAAATAAGAAATTATCGACTTCCGTGCGAAAAGTGAACTTGAATAAGAAGAACAAGGTATGTATGATAGTGAGTCGGAGCAGTCAATTGTTCGACAGTTATTTCGACAGACAATTAATGTTGATGGAGACTTAAAAAACGCAACGTAAGAATAATGACAATTTTGCCAGACACTTAGGTACATTGGAAGCCTGCGCCACATACACGAGTACGCGCAAGATGTGATGTCATATGTTAGACAATATGGTCGCACATACTTATCCATTACATTTACCTGGAAACCATATTGGATTGAAATCAAGAAGGAATTGCTATACAGCCAAACACCGCTTGACAGACATGAAATCACTGTCACAGTTTTTAAATAAAACTTAGAATCCAGTATGAATTTTATTCTAAAGCATCCCGTATACGGCGAAGTGCGTTGTTTGATGGATGTACTCTGTTGAATGGAAGAAGCGAGGTCTACCACATGCATAAATTTTAGACTGGTTAATTGACAAAATAATATCATATGGAATTAATTCCATAATTTCAGCTGAAATTCCCGATGAAGCAGTAGACCCAAAATTACATACAGTAGTGACTATATACATGATACATGAACCTTTCTTAGTTTTCAACAAAAAGTCACCCTGTATGGTCGACGGCACATGATCGAGAGACCTAATTTCTGAAACTATCAGATGTATCGCTGAAAATTATGCCGGATTATGCCGGATATTTGCCTATATTTTTCATTGTATTTACCAATCTACTACAACAGACTAATAACAAAAATAAACTTAATGGTATGTAGTTATTTTCATTTCTTTCATGTAAATATTTTATGGTTAATACTAGACTAATGAGGTTGGCAACACCGCTCAAAGATTTGCTTGTCTAAGGAAGCGATAATAGTTCATGAAATGAAGCTCGAAAAAAGTTAAAACCTCGCAATTTTTTCGTCCTGCATGGATTGAGTTGAAATTTTAACAGAAGGTAGGTGATAGCTCAAGGATCAAAATCTATATCGAACCGAAGTGCGCTGATGGGTTTTAGGGGTGAAAACTACCCCTAATTGTCAAAAATTATAAAATAACATATTAAACCTGAATATGGGTAAGATTTGGTTTGAATTAGTTAAATAATGATTATTTTATACTTTTAAATAGAGTTCCATTATATTTCAACCCTTAAAAAGCAACCCTTGTTAGAGATTAATGTAAAAAATTACTAATTCTAAAAAAATGATTTGGTCTTGGATCGATTTGGATAAAAATTTGTATTTAAGCTCAATTCACCCGCTGCTTTATAGTTTATGTCATGTCGACGAACCCTGATTGTTCTAAGGTGTGAAAACTACCTCTAATTGTCAAAAATTATAAAATAACATATTAAACCTGAATATGGGTAAAATTTCTTTTGAATTAATTAAATAATGATAGTTTCGTGCTTTTGAATAAAGTTCCATCATATTTCAACCCTTAAAAAGCAACCCTTATTAGAGATTAATGTAAAAAAAATAGTAATGCGAAGAAAATGATTTCGCCTTGGAACGATTTGCATAAAAATTTGGAATTAAGCTCAACTTACCCTCTGCTTTATAGTTTATGTCATGCCGATGAACCCTGATTGTTAGGGGTGAAAACTACCCCTAATTTTCAAAAATTGTAAAATAACATTACAAATCTTAAGATGAGTGAAATTTGGTTTGGGTTAGTTAGATAGTGATTTTTTTATACTTTAAAATTTCATACATTTTCAACCCTTAAAAATCAATTGTTATGAGTGCTATAGGTGAAAACAATTTTTTGCCAAAATTTTGCAACTTTTGAAAATCCCCCTTTACAACATTGCAGTTTTTATAAACTAATTTAATAGATATAAATTGAAAAAAGTAGAATTAAATACAATTAAATTTATCAACATAAAAAGGTACCATATATTCTTATACATTTACATAAATAATTGAAAATATTTACATTTATAGCTAAAACAATTATAATAATTATTTTATTCGTTATCAATTACATCTGCATCGTGATCTATGTCATCCTCATCTTCTTCAATTATTGGTGGACTATTATTGCACCCTTCACCTGAGCACCCAGAAAATGTAAAGTTACAGTATAAACCAACTTTTCTGCACCCACATGAAACGCCGCATCCTTTTTTGCATTGGCAAAAAATAATTTTCAAAAGTTCATCGGGTGCAGGTTGTTTGTTCATGCGTACGGGTAATAACAAACCATCTTTGGAATACCATCCCCAATCTGTTGCTCTGATATTTTCATTGCCAAGCCATAGATATATGAGCAGATGTTTTATTCTGTTGTATGGGATTTCAAAATAAGAACGCTTAAAATTTCGAATGTATAACGCCCCACTACCTAATATACCGGTTTTGTAGATTATTATGCTCCGAAATGTACTGTACTACACTAATGGAATTTTCCGGAAAAAAAATTAATTGGTTTTTTTAACGTATTTCCTTCATTTTTAACGATAGAGTGTTTCTTCAAAAACGATTTTGCAGAGGTTTTTAAGAGCTACAAGGATCTGTAGTATCCGCCAGAGGCCTGCATAGCTGACTCGTATTCGAGGGCGGCGGATAAGACATCAACCAGCGTCTTGTGAAGAGCTAATCGTAGTGTTCTCTGCATTTCATGATCACGAAGACCATCAATAAACGTTTGAACGGCCAACTTTTCCATCATGTCTTCGGGAGCCGTTGGATAAGCATATCGTACTAATCTGGCAATATCTACCTCATATTCTTGAAGAGCCTGATCTTTCCTTTGTCTTCGATTTTTAAGCTGCGACTGATATACATGCTCCAAATGTTCGTGGCCATATCGCATATTTAACCTCTTCTTAAATTGTTTAAAATCATCCGTCTCCTCTACAGCTATGGTCTGAAGCACATCTCAAGCATCTCCTCTAAGAGCAATAGTCAGGTTTACAGCCTTTTCTTTTTCAGACCATCCATTCGCTCTTGCAGCTGATTCGAACTGTTTCATGTAGTTGTTCTATGATGATTTTCCATCGAAAGTTGGGACTTTCACATGAACAGAACCTCCACTTCCTTCAAATTTCGGCCGTGTCTCCAACTTACATTTCGTCTCGTCTTCTTTTGTCTCTACGGTAATTGGATTGTTTACTCTCTCTGCTATTCCTGTTCCCTCAATCTTCCTTTCCATCTCCTTCCACATCTTTTCTTCGAAGGCCAACATATCGGCAGCAACTTGGTTTTTTAACGAAGACACTCTATCGTCGAGAGCAGACATCTCAGAAGTGATTTTAGAGATTTCCAAGGAGATGTTAGCAGAAACTTTGCTTTCTAGAGAAGAAATCTCGTTAGAAACTTTGTCTTCCAAAGAAGCGATGTCACCAGAAACTTTGGAAATCGACGAGATGACAGCAGCATGTTTGTCTTCAAATATATAAGTTTCCGGATCCAAACCCTCTTCTTTTAAAGCGTTCATTAGTCGTTGGACTAACTCAGCCTTTTTTTAGGTAGAAGCCAATTCTCTGTCATCAAGATGCTTTCTTAAATTCGTAACTGTGAGCTCGTAAATCGTAGCCATTTTCACCAATTTATTTAAAATTTCACTTTTTCTTCTGACACCAAATGTTAGGTTTTTATTAATTCTAATTTATTGTCTTTATTTTTAATATTCACTTGTACTGACTCGATACAATAATTTATTTTCGACTAAAAACTCGACTCGAAATTCAAAAAACTATCTATCTTCAATAAAATTTCGTCTTTATATAAAGCACCGTTAATCTTGTCGAAGGATCTGGACCTTCCTGAACCATGTCGAAAAGACTGGAATGTCACGTCATACTGGTATTTTTAGCCGAGGGGAGACCCCATGGATGTTGACCTGAATTGCCTCGAATGAACTGAAACATAGACTGGTTTTTTTATAGCGGCTCGGCTCATTGTCTGTCAGGTAGGTATTACCTTGAACATTTATGATTGAATGAAAATATATTAGTAAAATATATTTACGGTTTTGGGTCAGAATTTATCGTTTAAATAATAATAATAAATAAATTATTATAACAAAATTATTAACGAGATGATTCATAATCCACTTACATAAAGAAGAACATCTTGTTCTCACTGCTCAGCTACCAGGGACTTCTGGTATTCCTTTCGTAGATTACAGGAGTGAGGTTGTTCGGAGATGCTTTCTTCTTCAAGGGTCCTCTTGTTCTCTCTGCTTGGCTACCAGGGGCTTCACTAGGTATTCCTTCCGTAGATTACAGGAGTGAGGTTGTTCGGAGATGCTTTCTTCTTCAAGGGTGGTCTTGTTCTCTCTGTTGTAGATCACAGGAGTGAGGACTTCCGTAGATTCTTTGTTCCGTTAAGGGATGAGAATCCGCCACTGCCAGTGAGTATACACGTGTTCTAGCAACGTTAACCCAATCCGACTGACTTTGCGCTAATTGCTAGATCACTAATCACGTATTTAACATTTTTAAAAAAGACCTTTATTTTTGACAAATTAAATTAAATAATAGTACAAAATTAAATTAATTTAAAATGACTACAATAAGTTCTACTGCGTGCTCAGCGGTTTGTATGGGAATGGGATGATAAAATCTGAAGTCGGCGAACTTAAGCTAGTTCAAGGTTAATATTTTCTCATTTAACATATATATATATATATATTATTGTGATATTTAAAGTCTTGGTGCGCCAAGCAATAATTAGCTAATTAACTAATTGATTAATTAAAATTATTTAAATGATATGATTATGACTCTATCACAATTTTTAATTCTTTTATCTCAGGGTTAAATTCGTGCTTCAATATCTATGCTATTACATGTGAAAGGTAAGGTCCAAAGAATACCGGAATAATAAAAAACACATATGATCTAACACTATATATTGAAATAAAAATAATGAAATAATTCATACTCAAAAGTATTCAATAAACAAAATCTCATATACTAATTCTCAAAATTTTGTTCTACGTACGTGAACAATCAAAATTAATGGTACAAACAATATTAGTTGAAATCTCAAAATCCAAGTATTACTCTAAATCTCCTAATCAAAATATTTATATCCTTTCTAAATTAAGTGTAAAAAATTGTGTTATCAATGAAAGAAAAACTGCAGAAAACAAAACTATCTCTCTCTGATGATGAGTGGTCCAAATCCTTGTTATTTGTAGACTATATTATTTACTCGTGGCCGCTCCCTAAGTAATCAGCAATCTTACAATAAATTATTGCAAGTATCTCGTCCTTAATGATTCAAATGCACGAATCGTTCAAATTATGCTAGCTTCTTCTTCTCTCAATAAACTGAATCTCTCGTTGGCCTGAGTGAAAAATGACTCTTGGAATATCTTTTCTTTACGATAAACTGAATCTCTCGTTGGCCTGAACAGTGACTCTTGGAATATAAGTAGAAAAATATGACTTACAATATTTTACTGGATCAGCTTCTGTCAGATACACTAACTACACGAAAACTCACAAACTTTCACTGCTACTGCTTCCTACCTCTGGGAAACTACCCGAGAACAACGGCCGTTCGCCTTGCACCCTTGGAAACCAACTGCCTATCTTTTCTCCCTCAAAATTCTAGCTAAACTTTCATTCCTACATACCTATCCCACCTTTTTTTAATCTCCGCCAATCAAAACTCGTCACAATTCCCCATTCTTTCATTCCGATAACAAACAAATTTTTACCTATAATTATAAAATTTCATAAAACTTATTTACAAATAATATTTTTCTATAATTCTTAAAAACTAACAAAAATATCTTTCCAAATCTCTTCTATTTATGCTTAGCGTTGATCGCTGCGTTAATGTATTTGGAAAAACCCGGTTCAATTGTCTTTGGGATTTCACTTAAATTATGCGGGTCACTCAAGTATAGTATAACAAAGGAAATAATTTATGCTTAGCTTACATTTTGTTTAATACAGGTAATCCAAAAATTTAAATATTTTCCTTCTTCGAAATGTTTGTTGGGTATTATCCTAATTATCTGAATTATTTTAATGTTTTTGAATCTTGAAATATTTTAGACAAACCAATATCTTTCTCGATTTTACATATCATAACAATATATATATATATATATATATATATATATATATATATATATATATATATATATATATATATATATATATATATAAAATAAGGATCACTCGAAGAGTGGCTGGTTTTTCGGTCAAAAATTGGAGAAAAAAGACGTTTTTGTTATGAAACAAAAAAGAATTTTGAAACTAAATTTTATTTTTAGCAAAATAATTGTCAAAAATAAAAAATTTTAAGTTGGTATTTATGACATTGAGGCTTATTTGTAATTGTCAATATTCAAATTTATTTATAAATTCAATTGTTTTTGTATTAAGAAACTTTTTCAAAATTATATAAAAATTCAGAGAAGCATTTATTAGATTAAAACATTTTTATATTGATACTTTTTGTAATATGTTAGCAGCAGTTTTATATACCAAACTAATTTTATTTGGTGAGTTAACAAAAATTTTTTTCTTTCTAGTTCAACTTTGTAAGATATTTTGTATTTTTTAGCAGCCCTTGATAATGATTGTAAACACAATTGAAAGCTCGAGTAAAAAATAGTTTACAAATAGCCCCTTTTATTGACACCAACCCATCCAAAACAATTTTATATTTTTTCCAAACGAGTCACAAGTACTTCTTTTTTCTTACTCTATATATATATATATATATATATATATATATATATATATATATATATATATATATATTATGCTGTTGACACAAAATGTAATAACAATGAAATATGATGAAAAATATTCGTTACGCAAAACTCAAAATATTTACTGTACTATTTTTTAATATGTTAAATCATTACGTATCGAAGCTTGACGATATATTGTTGAATAATCCAACAATCCAAATAAACATTCTCACAGACGATTTGTATTAACGAAATAAATATATGGTTGCAAAATCATGAAATGATAGAAATCACGACGTAGCGAACTTTATCTTCTCTTATTGAGTGCTCTACTTCTTATCAACAATATAATTAGTTAATTTATTATAATTATCAAAGTTAGTTATTTGAAAGTATTGATTTGATTTAGTTGATAATGACAGAAAATGGCTTCAGGTGAATCTAAAATATCTGTCAAAGACGCAGAAAATGAAGAAAAGGAACAATATAAGTTATTACATAAATATGAAGGTATGTATATAAATGAACAAAACATTATCTTCTTTTATTTTACACATATTTCATAAATTATATTCAAGTTAATCCATCCTTCCAGTTTAGTTCAAATCATAATTAATTTTGCGATTGTAGGTTGCCATTAAGTTCTCTCGAAATCCTAAAATCATTCCATATCGCCCCAAAACTAATCTAACTATCCCTGCACAATTTAAATCTCCAAAAATTTGCAACATTACAAACATTCTAAGATTCTTAAAACATTACAGATTGCCTTGATGTTCACCAAAACTCTTTAATGTTGCTTTAATGTAAACTTTAATTAAACATGCTTTTCTGAACAATTCTAGTTTCTGCAGCTAGAAGAGCATCTGGTTGAGCAAAGCTTGTTGGTTATTTCAGAGTCACTTTAATCATTTTAATCATACTCCGAATATCTTAAGAAGCCTTAATAAGACTCCAGAAGAGTATAACAATATTCAATACTAATTCTGAAATATTTTACATTTACCTGGAACCTCACAAATATTCCTGAAACCATTTTGAGTATCTATTAAATTTTTTTAAATATTTTTCTTTAATTACGTGCCATTTATTTTCCTTAATCAATAAATTTTGTCAACTTTTATAACTAGGACTTTAAAATATTTTTTAGATTTTTGTTCAAAGATAAGTTCTAGATCTTTAGATAACTATTTCTAAAATATTTTATATCTCACTATTTTATTTCTATAACTACGTCAAATTGAAACTACTCAGTTTCGGTAGAGATTTTTAATATATTTTCTATTTTCTTATTTATTTATTCCATGAAAGTACAAATGTCACATAAAAAATGCACACAGACCCCGAACGAAGGCTATGTATGTCCAACTAGAAAAAATATATAATACAAACACTAATATAAATACTTTAACATATTAAAAGTTTTTTAATATGAAGATGAGGTTTAACTGTGCACACAACTTTTATATGGTGTAAATATATTATCATTATTGATATTTATATAACAGAAAGAAAACTTATTTATAAAAAAGGAAACAACAAAAAATAAACAAATGTAAAAAAGTCAGTGTGAGGAGGTTAGAAAAAGGTTCTCATAAATTCATTTTTTAATTTTCTTTTGAAGGCACTGATGTTCATTGCCGTAACTATGTCCGGGCTAAGGTTGTAGTACTTTATTCCGTTACCATTATGCTTCGTTGTCATGTGCCGTTGTGTTCATTGCTGTAGCTCTAAGGTGACTAGAATCTATTTGACTTGAGTGGCAATTGTTTCTACATTAGTGTGAAATTTGTATATATATATATGGTGGTATTTTGACTGTTGATTTAAATATAAATATCAAGTGGTGATTCTTGAGGATGCAGTCAGTCTATTTGGCCCACAAGACAAAGAAAACTCTAAGGTGACTAGAATCTATTTGACTTGAGTGGCAATTGTTTCTACATTAGTGTGAAATTTGTATATATATATATATATATATATATATATATATATATATATATATATATATATATATATATATATATATATATGGTGGTATTTTGACTGTTGATTTAAATATAAATATCAAGTGGTGATTCTTGAGGATGCAGTCAGTCTATTTGGCCCACAAGACAAAGAAAACTCTAAGGTGACTAGAATCTATTTGACTTGAGTGGCAATTGTTTCTACATTAGTGTGAAATTTGTATATATATATATGGTGGTATTTTGACTGTTGATTTAAATATAAATATCAAGTGGTGATTCTTGAGGATGCAGTCAGTCTATTTGGCCCACAAGACAAAGAAAACTCTAAGGTGACTAGAATCTATTTGACTTGAGTGGCAATTGTTTCTACATTAGTGTGAAATTTGTATATATATATATATATATATATATATATATATATATATGGTGGTATTTTGACTGTTGATTTAAATATAAATATCAAGTGGTGATTCTTGAGGATGCAGTCAGTCTATTTGGCCCACAAGACAAAGAAAACTCTTTGACTTATTGTCAAGCTTTCGAATTTAATTTAATTCTTTTTCAAGTTTTCTTTGTCTTGTGGGCCAAATAGACTGACTGCATCCTCAAGAATCACCACTTGATATTTATATATATATATATATATATATATATATATATATATATATATATATATATATATATATATATATATATATATATATATATATGTATTGCAGAAAATACAAGAATTAAATCCTTTAGATATACAGAAGATCACGAGAGATGAAATCAAATATGCTATCAAAAACTCTAAAGACAATAAGGCAGCTGGATTAGATGAAATACCAGTAGAACTCTTAAAACTAGTGGAAGAGGACAACTTGGAAGTATTGGCAGATTTATTCAACACGGTGTACGATACGGGAATAATACCACAGGAGTGGCTAAAGTCAGCATTTATAACCATCCCTAAAAAACAAGCAACAAAAGAGTGCTCTGATTATCGAACACTGAGCCTCATGAGTCATACTTTAAAAGTTCTGCTAAAAATAATACATAAGAGAATATACGAAAGTCTAGAGGAGGATATTAGCGAGACGCAATTTGGGTTCCGAAATGGAATGGGTACTCGAGAAGGACTATTTGCCATCAACATATTAATTCAGCGATGTCGGGATGTAAATGTTGATCTACACTTGTGCTTCGTTGACTACGAAAAAGCTTTCGATAAAGTAAGACATGAAAAACTAATATCAATACTTATGAACAAGCGCATTGACAGTAAAATCATAAATATAGTGCAAACATTATATTGGAACCAAAGTGCCATAGTTCAAATTGATGGGCAACACTCAGAAGAAATGAGGATCTGTAGAGCAGTTAGACAGGGATGTGTGTTATCACCACTTTTGTTTAACTTATATTCTGAAGAAATTTTCCAAAACACGCTCAATAATATCGAAGCGGGAGTCACCGTTAACGGAAAATTAATTAATAATTTAAGATATGCAGACGACACTGTGATCATAGCAACGAGTATAGAGGATCTACAACATCTTATCGAAAGCTTGAGTATAAATAGTGCTGAGATGGGAATTACTATAAACACTAAAAAAACGAAGTACATGCTGATTACAAAAAGGCCACAAAATATACATCACCTATTGACAATAAATGGTAACGTGATAGAACAAGTAGAAAAATATCAGTATTTGGGAACTTTGATCAATGAAACCAATGATCATACTGTAGAAATAAACAGACGAATAGAGATTGCCAGATCAGCATTTATACGAATGAAGCCACTCCTAACGTGCAAAAATCTAAATTTGGAGATCAGACTACGTACCATTCGCTGTTATATATTTTCAATATTATTATATGGAGCTGAGACTTGGATATTAAAAAAATGTAATTTAAAAAGAATCGAGGCCTTCGAACTCTGGTTATACCGCAGAGTATTGAAAATATCATGGACTGATAGAATTACAAATAAAGAAGTACTGGAGAGGGTTGGTAAAGAAACAGAACTAATCACCACTATACAAACCAGAAAACTGGAATACCTAGGCCACGTGATGAGGGGACCAAAATATGAAATTTTGAGACTGATAATACAGGGAAAGATTCAAGGAAGAAGATCTGTTGGCCGAAGGCAGAACTCATGGTTAAAGAATCTACGTGATTGGTACCAATGCAGATCGATTGATTTGTTTAGAGCAGCAAGTTCTAAAATAAAAATAGCCATTATGATGGCCAACCTCCGTAGGGAGACGGCACTCTAAGAAGAAGATATATATATATATATATATATATATATATATATATGGTAGTATTTTGACTGTTGATTTAAATATAAATATCAAGTGGTGATTCTTGAGGATGCAGTCAGTCTATTTGGCCCACAAGACAAAAAAAACTCTTTGACTTATTGTCAAGCTTTCGAATTTAATTTAATTCTTTTTCAAGACATCTATAATAAAGAAATATAAAAATTAACTAGTTAAAATTGTTAATTGTCTTACTTACTAGTCGTGAGATTATATTTAATATTGTACTTTATAAAACAAACCATTATAAATATATTAAAATTTTTTATTAAAAATAACTATATTGTCACTATATATGTTGTTGTCATATTGGTTTGATTAATGGACATATATGAATGAACATACTTGACATATGCTTGACAGTAAGTCAAAGAGTTTTCTTTGTCTTGTGGGACAAATAGACTGACTGCATCCTCAAGAATCACCACTTGATATATATATATATATATATATATATATATATATATATATATATATATATATATATATATATATTGTTTAGTGATTAAACTTGAGAAGTCGCTGGTTTAAATTATATTAAATAAATAATTATAACGAAAAAATGCGATATTGTTGATACATAAAATTGGTGAAAATAGCAATTATAAATTGTAAAAGTAGAAATAAATTTGAAATAAACTGGTTTACTCATTATCAATGTGTTATACAAGAATAGACTTACCCTTTGGTTCTATAGATGAATTCGTACCAGGCTGAAGAGTCGGTCGGTGGTACCGGCGCTGGCGTCGCCGTCCCGAGGCTTAGCACGAGAACCGTCCGGAACTATATCCGTGTCGATCGATCGTTGTCTGACGAAGAAGTGCCAGTTGAGAATGCGTTGATATGGTCAGAGCTATGAAGAAACCCTCTACTAAGCGGTGGTCCCAGAGGGTGTACCAATAAATCTTTCCATTGTATGGCGACCTTCCCGATAATCTTAGCTAATTGTGACGGTAACACGACACTTTAAACTTGTGTGTATGTTTTTGAACCATAAAAAGAGAAGCCAAATTCTCCGTATTTACAACATCATAAATGAGATATCCAGTTTAAGATTTATGAGTGAACAGGAAATAATATATTTTAAAAGTTCTTTAGAATAAAACCCTAAGTTAGATCATATTACAGAACCGTACCAGAAAAAATATTAAATGTAAAAATGCATACTTTCCCTAACATATATATATATATATATATATATATATATATATATATATATATATATATATATATATATATATATATATATATATATATATATATATATATATATACAGGGTGGTGAATCGGCAAACGGGCCATAGGAAACTCAATGGTAAATTCTAAATTGTTGAATTCCTGCTTCCCTAATTATTTTACACCAAAAGTCATGGGAAACTATTTGTAGAGGACTCAAATATGTATCGAAAACAACTGTTAAAATTCTTCTACGACTTAAACGTATTCCAAAATTTTGCTAAAATATAATACATTTTTCTGTGAAAAAATGTGTATTACGTGTTGCGTTTTGTCATATTATTGTTTCTGATATTTGACAATATTTAAATCAATTATATTATATTTATCTATGATTTAAATGGCCAAAATTTTGTGATTTATTGTTTAAAAAAAAATTAAGTTAATTAAAAAATGTACTCAGTTGAGGAGAAAAAAGCAATAATAAAAATGTTTTATTCATGCTTTATTATAACATTTGTTATAGTTTTATGTTTAGAAATAACCATATATTATTATTAGGAATAAAGATCACAGTAACAATATATTGGAATTCATTGAATTGTTGTATAACTTAACTTAACATGGAATTAAATTTTAGTGAATTAGAATATCTTACGTTAAATAAAGATCCGGTAGTGGCAGGAAAAGGTTCGCGCTATTGCCTGAATACAACATTATGCGATTTTTCGTCAACTGAGTACATTTCATTATAATTTATTATTCACAAAGTAATAATGTTCAGTACTAGTAGTATTTAGTAAAATTCATTGTTTATAATTTAATTATAAAATAAAAAAATTGACAATTCAAATTGTCAAACATCTGACATTAATATGATAAAACACAAACGTCCTAATATATATTCTTGCATTACGTGTGGCCTAACTTTTAGGGGTGGTCTGAAAAATGTATCACATTTTTTCAAAATTTTGAAGTACATTTGATTCGTAGAACGGTTTTAACATTTGTTTTTAATTCAGATTTTAGTCCTCTACAAATAGTTTTTTATGACTTTTGATCTAAAATAATTCGGGAAGCAGCAATTTAACAATTTAAAATTTCCCATTGAGTTTCCTATGGCCCGTTTGACGATTCACCACCCGGTATATATATATATATATATATATATATATATATATATTTATATAGATATATATATATATATATATATATATTTATATATATATATATATATATATATATATATATATATATATATATATATATATATATATACTTCCAAACAACGTATACCGGTATACCTATCTGTGGAGACAAAAAACCTTGTCGACCTTTTCTCTAAAGCCACGAGCCGCCACTGACAAACTTACATGTAATAACTGCTCAAAAACTTATATCAGTAAAACTGGTAGAACCTTTAACAAACGTATAGTAGAACACTTCACTATTCAGATCATAATCATTATTTTAATGACCAATTTCAAATTCTTCATATTCAAAATAAAGACTAAGCTATCTTCATTAAAATCTCTGAAAATTAATAAATCAAAAAATCCAGATATAATTTTGAATGACCAGCTTAAGACAAACATTACTTGAGAAACCTGCTGAATCAGATGTAGTGATATTAATATGCAATAAATTTTGTGGAAGAGAAGACAAAGAAAGTTTTCAGTGTTTTATTCTTAAATTAATATTTTTCTTGTTTACTTTATTTTAGAAGTTCCGAAAACTTTTGAAGAAGCGATCTCGGAAACTGGATTTGGTACGTTTAACTATATACTGTTGATAGTGATCTTATTTCCGTGTGCGACACAAATGGTTGAAACCGTGGGAATGACCTACATAGTACCAGTAGCAGAATGTGATCTGCACCTTACTATTGAAGATAAGGGTATTTTGAATGGAGTTACCTTTGCAGGTATGCTTTTTATTTTAAAATAATATCGTTGATAAATATTGAAAAAAATTGTAAGGGTTTTGATACACTTTTATTACGTACTTTATACAAATTTCTATGACAGATAAGTTTGAAATAAACACAGATGAGAAACGGAACAAATATCCAGAGAAAACATAACATATATTACATAAAGTTGTGAAATTTTTAGTCAGATAACGTCAACAATTGAGATATTTTCAGCATTTGTTTCTGATAATATCGTGATGTATCCTTAGATAAATAATAAAAAAACGGGTGTGGCGGTCCAGTGGGACTGACGGAAGAAGTTATACTTCTATACACGCGTTGGCCGTTACAAATTTATATGGAAGTCAATCTGCACAATTTCATATGTAATGCTATAGGTAAGAGAGAGCAGAAAGAGAAAAAGAATGAGGTATCTGGGTATATGGTGCATCGTTTGCTGTATATAAACATTTGACCTGTAATAGGAGTATAGTAAATGAAGGATTGTATCAGTATTTTAATAAAAATATGTATTTTTATTTTCATATATGTATAAAAGGAGTTGAATGCAAAAAAAATTTACACATACTGTGCAGTAAAATTCATTGTTTATTGTGTTATTAATATAAAAATACAATACAACACACTGCAACATAATTCAATATAATAATACAATACAAATTAAAACGCAATATTCATAAGTATTTACAAATAACAATATACAAACTTATTTACGCATATGTTTAATTTACCATGATAATAATATTCAAAAAAATAATAATATTAATAAATATTAAATATATTTACAAAAGGAACATTTTTATTCTTGAGAGTGAAAGAGAGAGAAAATATATCTTCTGTCTCTCTCTTACTCATATCTTACATATGTAATGATCTCACCGATTGACTCCCGTACAATTTTTTAACGTCGAACGCGCTTATAGAAGTATAACTTCAAAAATATTTTATTAATGGAATATAATAAATCAGTACAATCCAATCTCGATATAAGAGTATGGAATAAGGATCGATTAATTTCTAATTAATAGGACTCTTCCTGATTGCATCAAAATATATTTTTGTATTAAGTTAAAATTCTTTAGAACTTTTACTATTTGAGAAATAATAGGTATAAGACTATAACAAGAAAAATATGAGAAGATTTATTGACTCTACATTTATTTTCTTCTTCTTTTGGCATCATAACCCTGGATGGGTCTTTGCCTGTCTGGCTATGTCCTTCCATTCAGATCTCTCTTGTGCCGTTCTTCTCCATTGTCTTATGTTCATTGTTTTCAGGTCGTCTTCCACGTCATCCAACCATCTCGTTCTGGGCGTTCCTTTTTGTCGCCTTCCTATGGGCTGTCATTGTAACATTTTCTTTGTTGTTTTTGCATCGTTTTGTCTCTGCACATGTCCCAGCCATGACAGTCATTGACTTTTCGCAAATCTTTAAATGTCATAACCTTCATTTAACTTATTAACCTCGTCGTTTCTCCTAATTCTCCATGTGCCATCTTCCTCTTGTACCGGCCCATATACTTTCCTCAGTATTTTTCTCTCGAATGTCCTGAGTTGGGCTTCATCTTTTTTCGTCATCACCCAAGTTTCACATCCATATGTTACTACGGGTCTAATCACTGTTCTGTAGATAGTCATTTTGGTTCTTTTGTCTAATAATTTCGATGTCATCAATCTTTTATTAGCATAGTATGTACGATTCCCGCTGGAAATACGTGCATTAATTTCGCTACTTACGGAGTTCTTCTGATTGATTTCTGTGCCGAGATATGTAAAGGCATCCACTCGTTCGATAGTATAGTTGTCTATTGTGATATTATTTTCATTGTCAGTTATTCTTTTGACTGTCATATACTTCGTTTTTGCTTCGTTTATTTTGATACCTCTTTTTCTTGCTTCAGGATCAATTTGTTTGAACACTTCCATTAGTCGTGGCTTATTCCTACTAATGATGGCTACATCGTCTGCATATGCAGTAATTTGTACTGATTTGGTGTTTATATGGCCGGTTATATTGGTTTTTCTGATGACTGCCTCAAGAACTAGGTTGAATAGCATGGTTGATAGGGCATCTCCCTGTCTTACTCCCATGTTGATGTTAAACAGGGGAGTCAGTTCTCCATCTACTCTGACTGCGGCTTTTGAATCCTGCAACGTCATTTTTATGAGGCTGATGTATTTATTAGGTATACCTAGATTACAAAGGTCTTCCAGCATTCTGTCTCTTTTCACACTATCAAAGGCTTGTTAAAAGTCTATATACATATTATATAGGTCTATGTCGTATTCATAAGCTTTTTCTTGTATCGTTCTTAGTATGAATATGTTATCTGTAGTGGCTCTATTTGGTCTGAATCCTAATCACCAATTATATTTTCGGAGTATTCTAATAATCTATTGTAGATTATACCAGAAAGAATTTTGTATATTACATTTAGCAATGTAATTAGCCTATAATTCTGGCATTCCCTCTTATCTCCTTTTTTATATATTGGCTGTATGAGGCCAACTGTCCATTCCTCTGGAATTTGCTCCTTGGTCCATATTAATGTTATTAGATAATGGATTCTTTCCCAGAGTTCGGATGCTCCATGCTTTAATAATTCTATTCTAATAATAAGTATATCTACTAAGAGAAACTTCTCTCTTCTGTTTCTCTTGAGTAGAATGTACCAAATTCAAAATAGACTTATTTCTTAACGAAATAAAAAAGCGCATGAAAAAAAAATGGAAAAAAGGTAGTGATCTGAAATGTAGTAGTGTTATTTCTTACATTAAGAGAAACATATGTTTCTAGGATTTATCATTAAAGAGTAATTGCATAGATGGACAGACTGATAATGATATATATTAAGGACCTATCATGTCCTTAGTTAAGAGAAACATAGTATTATTATTTTAGGTATGATTTCTAGTGGATTGTTTTGGGGCTACCTCTGCGATGCTCTCGGGAGGAAAAAAATAATTGTGTATGGTTACTTAGTGACTGGATTTTTCTCTGTAATGGCAGCTTTGTCCACAAGCAAAGGGATGTTGATGGTGGCCAAATTTATGTCTGGGTTAATGTGAGTATACTTTAGATTTATTATAAACACGTATATATATTATATGAAACCTAGAGCTAAGATTAATACTATTACAAAAATTAATATTAAACTCACCAGTCTTTCGGGTTGAACCGCGTCGATATACATTGGGTTGAGCTTTCGACATCCTCTCTGATGTCTTCTTCAGGGCTTCCGGGGTCTCAGTCTCCCGAGTCCCCAGACACTACTACACTTCTCACTAGTCACTTCACTACTGGGAGTAGTAGTAGTCCAAACCGGAAGACTGGTAAGTTTAACGCGGTTCAACCCGGAAGACTGGTGAGTTTAATATTAAATTTTATTATAGTATATATGTATTGTTGTACTCAATTTTTGACTCTATTTTTACTTGTGAAAATAATTTACTCCAATTAATTAATTTACTAACTATCTAATTACTCAAAATCAAAACAAAAAATTCATAAATTATATATCTCAGGGCCAATTAATAATTTTAGTACTTACTTTGTTTCGTAGGTTCAAAAAAGATTTCTTAGTGACTTCCTAATAAAAGGTTAGGTAAAAACGACATAAATAATACACAGGAATTTCAAAGCTGAAATAACAAATTTCGTTTATTTTATCAATTTGTATTAAATGTTCAATCATGTAAGTTTTATCAATGACTTCTTTACCTTTTATTGTATGTAACCAATATTAAAACTATGAATCTTGTTCTCTTTTGTGACCCAAATTTGTTTGATATGAAATATTTTGATTTATCAATATTACTGATAAAAGAAATAATCATGATATCTAAATGATAACTTTTTCTTGAGATTTAAAAAAAATATAATATTGAAATGTTTATTTAAATATGCACTGTGGTATTTAATACGCAAAACCATTCATTTCTGTCGTAACAAATTAAGACTGACCTTTTCACTGTAGCTTTGAAAATGTCCTCAAAGACAAAAACAATTCTCCTTAGTTGCTACTGTTGCGATCCAACGAAACTTGTCCACGTTTCCCAAATATGTCCCGGCTTGCTGTCACCTCGTTTTCCTTTTCCTGTTATGCCTCCTACCTGCACTCGTTCCGGCTTTCTCCTGCTGCAGTATTCCGCCTTTTACAGTACTTAACGATTGCTGTATGCTTTAGATTCAAGGAGTTGTATCTTTAGATTCAAGGACTTGATCAAATTCTTCGTTCCAATTATCTCACACTGGTCACTTTTGGACAAACAAAAACCGGCAATTTCCATTTTTCGTACAATAACCACCAAACAGGACTATCCCTTTCAATCGAACAAAACCGACTGCATTTTCTTCTCATTAATTCTCACTCCTTCTCCAGTCCTTCCCTTTCCTCTTTACCATTTTTAGCCAATCAAAACAACTTTCAGTCATGACGTATTTTTTTACCAAACTATTTTCTCTTTTTAAAATTGTCATTACGGATTAAAAAAAAAACAAAATTTCTAGCTATCTTAATCCTACTGTAAACATAAAACGTATTTTTTCTATCTTTACAAATAATAATATCCAGGTATCTATAATTTAACTACCGATAATGCCTATTATAACTGTATTTCTTGAAAAGTCAATAATCGATTCCTTTGTTACATAGATTTACCCTCGACCTCGGCTTTGGGTACTTAGTTCAAACAACAACTTTCTTATCTAAATTACCTATTATCTAATATGGACTTTACTGTTTCTGGGACTAATACAAAATTTCTTAAAACTAAACATAATCATTTGTACACAATTTTGTCTTATACAGGGTGTTCCAAAACTTATATGCTCGTGGTTGAGAAATATAAAAGTTAATTTTTAAAAATATTAATATAGGCTTTTAACTTATCATGTCGATTTAAAAACTATAATATGTATATATATATATATATATATATATATATATATATATATATATATATATATACAGCGTTTTTCAAAGTGGCATCTGTATATCGATGCCATTATACAAGACCTTAATAATTTTTTTTCTGTACTTGTTACAAGAAGTCTAATCATGTCAATAGTTAGAAATTTGATGCAGTATTGGTACTTTAAAATATTATCTTTCTTTTTTTATGCCTTACTAAGTTATATGTTTATTCCAGAAAATGTTTTAGTCCAAGATGGTGGTACAGTAAAAATATTTTAAATATATTTAGTTCAGTGTTTTACCATTTACCCTCTGTCGCTATATACATGAAAATGTATATTGTACCGTTTTTAAATAAAACAAGCGGTTCTTAATTTATAAAAATATATTTATTTATAAATTACAGCACGAAAATATCTTATCAACTAAAACCCTAATATCATCGTTATTTGCAATGATCGAATATTCTGGATCCATACTTCTAAGAACTGTGACACGTACCACGCATCGGGGATGGACTATTTCGTTACACTGCTCCCCTCTTTGATTTTACGTCCTTATTAGCAACTTTTCATGAAAGCCCAGTATAGCGGAGTCCACTGTCTTTAACGGGCACGATCTCTTCGGATTATTGCTACACACAGTAATTCGTACGCCGGTTTTTCAAAATATTACTTCAAGTATGCTTCTGACAATCTTCTTGTCTAGTTTTTCTAGTGCATGGCCTATCTTGGATAAGGCCAAATTCTTGATATCATAATTGCACACGATTTTCTTTAAATTAGTTAGAGCACGCCATATATCCTCGTAGCTTGCCCTGTCTGTATACGAATTCCTGGTCACCGTATACAGCAAAGATCGAGAACCATCTTCTAATCCCAGTACTCTTCCAACTTTAAGCTGCTGATTTTTTAACTCGTCCAAACGACCGAACTTCCTATAAAATACGGATGATATTCCTTTAGTCATCTCAACATTTAGGGCAACACAGTGGGCTAGACAGACGTTATGCGGAAGACTAAAAAGATTCTGCTGAACTTCTGTGGTCACGCCGAATCTAGCACTTTTTCTCTCTGCGTAATTTGACATAAATTTATTAAAGCTTTGTCTCCGGTCGTCTTTGATATCATGTTGAACGGTTCGTGCTTCGTCTGTTTCACTTGAGCATAAAGTGCAAGACAATTGATGTGAACTACTTTTGGTTTACTTTTCGGCAACTTCTTAATTCGGTATATTAGGTTATTTATTCTCTTTTTAATTTCATACGGACCCTCCCATTGTCTTTGCAGTTTAGGAGACAAGCCTCGACGACGTTGTGGATTATAAAGCCAAACTAGATCACCTACTCCATAGCTTTCATTCTTGCATCAAGAATTATATTGATCTTTCATTCTGTCACTGGATAACTGGTATTGTCGGGAGTGTTCGTGAATGTTGTTCATTCTTAACTTTATCCGGTTGACATTATCTTCGCTTGCAACATGTTCTTCGAAAGGTCTGCAACCAAACTCTAGGTTGCAGGACAAACGAACTTCACGACCTAACATCAGATAGGTTGGAGTCTGACCTGTAGTTTCATTCATGGCCGAGCAGTAGGCCATTAAGAATAAAGGGATGTGCTGGTCCCAATCTCTTTGATGTTCTGATGTAACTTTGGACAGGTGTTTATCCATCGTTCGGTTCATTTTCTAGACCATTCCATCTGATTGAGGATGTAGGAGTGTCGTTTTGGTCTTATTGACACCAATCAATTTACAAACGTTTTGGAAAAGGGTTGACTCTAAGTTTCTCCCTTGGTCGGAGTGGATCTCCAAGAGAACACCAAATTAGCTAAAGAATTCTTTAACAAGTACCTCTGCAACGGTAGTAGCTTCTTGGTTTGGTATCACATAGGCCTCAGTCCATTTCGTAAAATAATTCATGGCTACCAGGATATATTTATTTCCATCATTTGTCTCTGGAAGTGAACCTGCAATGTCGATTACTACTCTTTCCATAGGACTAATAACATTGTACTGTTTTATGAGGGCCCTCTTTTTACCAACTGGACCATTACTGGTTGCACACAGTTCACATTTCCGGCACCATCTTCTTACATTATCTTTACAGTTTACCCAATAGAACCGTTCTCGAACCTTTTGCAGATTCTTAGATTTAAGCTTAGATTCTGTACCATCATCGTTCTTAAAGGTTCCATACAGAACATCATCTTTTAGTACTAGGCAATTCCATTGGCTCCAGTAAGACTTGACTTCTGGGCTACATGCACTAATGCCAAATAGGTCTTTCACTTCGATGTATACAATCCAATACTCTTTTTATACATGGATTATTTGCTTTGGGAGTCTTGTAGCTCTTGAGGTGCCATTGATCATTAATGAGGGTGATTCGATGCACGGGGCAAAGTCGTTCTTCTAATTTAAGACAGTGATTACAATTTTGCACTGCACGGCCGTCCCGAAAGGACATCAGCATTTAAATGAACTCTTCCAACCCTGTGTTTCATATCATAATCATATTCTTGTAACAGTTTAAACCATCTTGACATCTTGCCCTCTGGATTTGCAGAATTGTAGGAGCCATTTTAGAGCAGAGTGATCAGTGCGAAGAAGAAACTTTCTGCCATACAAGTATTTATGGAAATGCTCGCAAGCCTTCACTACGCCTAGCAATTATCTCCTGGTAACGCAATAGTTACTTTCTGGTTTCGACAAGACTTTACTATAGTAAGGGATGACTTTCTCCTGCCCATCTTCTATTTGGGAGCGAACAGCTCCTATTGCACTGTTACTGGCATCGGTGTCCAACACAAATTTTCCTGCCTGTCTAGGGTAGTTTTAAATCGGTGCACTGATTAAAGCCATTTGTAATTGTTCGAAAACATTTTGACACTCTTGTCTCCATGTATATTCATTGCATTCTTCTGTCAACTTTGTTAATGGGTTGGAAACGTCGGTAATATGTACATAGACCAAGAAAACTTCTAATTTCGTGTTTATCTCTTGGTACTGGCCAATCCTTAACCACTGCAAGTTTTTTAGCATCAACTGTTACACAAATACTTGCTACAATATGTCCCAAGTACTTCACTTCTCGTCATAACATGTGACATTTGTTCGGACTTATCTTCAATTCTTTCAGATTGTTGTCAGGTTCATCGAAGTATCTTCCCACCACCAATTAAATTATTCAAATAAACCATGCATGTTTTCCATGTTGGACCTCTTAAAACTGCCTCCATTAGTCCTTTAAATGCGACAGGAGCATTACATAAACCAAAAGGCATAACCGTGAACTGCCAAAGCCCTGATCTTATCGAGAATGCGGTTTTTTCCCGATCAGCTGGCTTCATGTCTAGATGCCAATATTTACTTTTTAGATCTAGTGTGGAGAACCAACGAGAACCAGAGAAAGTATCCAATGTATCGTCTATTCTGGGCAAAGGATAACTATCTTTCTTAGTTACGGCATTAGTCGTAACTGGCGGTAGTCAATACAAAAACGCGTTGGACCATCTTTCTTCTTGACTAAAACTACTGGTTATATCCATGGACTGTTCGATAGTTCAATTACACCTTGTTTATTCATATCTCTGATGATATCTTCGGCTTCCTATCTTTTCGCAAATGGAAGTCGTCTAGGTTGTTGTCAGATTGGCTAAGCATCTCCGGTATTAATTTTATGTGTTACTATGGTTATTTTTCAGTTCGTTCATCATTAATATCTTGGCACGTTTTAATCACCATCTCAACAAGCTCTTTTCGATATTTAGATTTTGATGATTTCTCATTAGTATTCATAGAACAATTCGAAGCCATAGGAACACACTGTTCGATCAAAGTTCTCTTACTTAACTTAATAGCAGTTCCCTTTAAATTTATGACTCTTACAGGAACGACATCTCGAATTCTCAACAAAGCTTTTGCCGTTAGGAACTCGGGATTGTCCACATCTTCGACATCTTTTAACTTCCCTCTAGGCAGTAACCATTAGGTCTGGTCATCAGAATTTTCTCACTATTATTGGGTATTGTTACGTCACAAGTAGTTAGTAAGCTGATTACATCTTCTTTGTCTTCATGAAACGGCAACTCTTAACCACTGATCCCGAGAACTCCATTTTTGACATTTAATACAGCCCCAACTTTTTCTAGTAAATCCATCCCCAATATGAACTTGTCGGAGATCTCTGCAATTAATACTCTGTATTTCACTGTGGTCTAGCCAATGGATACTGACATATTAGCCTCGCCATATGTATTAATTAACTCACCAGTTGCTGTTCTAAACTTTACTGTTGCAGGCGATAATTTAAGATGGTCTCGTACTACTTCTGGACGTGAAATAGTTCTTGTTGCATCTGTATCTACCAAAAATGACCTATATTTATTATTGATACGACCCTCGATCTACAAACTATGAATTCCACCAGAGAACGTTTTGTTAACAGTTATTATGGGGGCTGTATTTCTCGAGGTTGGCTGTTGCCCCTTGGTGTCGAGCAGATCTAGTTTTCCGACCGTTGTATCATTTTATTGCAATTACGGCGAATGTGACCTGCGTCACCACAATTTCAACATCTGGGCTCGCGTCTCTTCGGCATCGTATTACGAACTACGTTTCGTACCATTTCTTTAAGGCGTTCATCGTTTGGTTCGTCGTCTTCTTTAATGGTTGCCTGTCGCATTCTCTAATGGGTGCCTCAAATGATAGGATTTAACTAATATAATACAATGAGATAGAATAACCAAATTAAGTAGTATGCCAAAAGGGTCTTGGTTATGTATTTTCGGTCTTAGCAGTTCAATCGTGACATACAGTAACTTAAATAATATGATTTAACAAATAAAAAATATTGAAACAGAAAAACCAAATACTGCAACATGTAAAAAGAGCCTTAGTCATGTATCTTCGGTCCTATTTGTACAATCGTGACGTACAGTATTTCGAATGATATGATTTAACTAATAGAATACAATGAGACAGAAAAATTAAATACAGAAGTATGTCAAACGGGCCTTAGTTATGTATTTTCGGTCCTATTAGTCCAATTGTGACGTACAGTACCTCAAATGATAGGATTTAATGAATAGGACAAAATGAGACAAAAAACCAAATACAGCAGCATTGTAAAAGGGCCTTCGTTATGTATATTTATCTTTGGTTCTATTAGTCCAATGCCCTAGAAATTAAATACAGCAACACGTCAAAAGGGCCTTAGTTACATATCTTTACTTTTATTGACCCAATCGTGACGCACAGTGATTCAAATGATCGGATTTAATCAATATAATATAATGGGATAGTAAAATCAAATGCAGCTACATGTCTAAAGGACCTTAGTTATGTATTTTCGGTCTTATTGGTCCAATCGTGAGATAAAGAACCTAAAATGATAGGATTTTACCAATAGAATAGACTGAGATGGAAAAATCAAATACAGCATATCGTTGGAAAAGCGATTAGAAGACCTTTTAAATGAGGTGTTCCGTGACCTCGGTTTGTATTAAAAAAAAAAACGTTGATTCCATCCTTACGCCAACAGATAAAATAATATAGCAATTTAGCCATTCAAAATTTAAAACGACTTGTTTGAAGCCAATTATGTTTCTGAAATAATGAATTTATTTCATAGATTTGCATCACACTGTATAAATGCAAAAGTGCACTAAAAAGTATTTATAACACCGTTTGTATATGTAGAGAAAGTGCTTTTAAGTTTTCATGATCGTGAATTTAACTTTTTTTGTGTTAAATAGTATATTATTCTGGAATTTCCCGTTGAAGAAAAACGATCAGTGAAAAACAGTAATTTAAAAACAATATGGATTTTCCTGACAGTAAAGAACAACTAAATTAAAAGTAATTAGAAATCCAAGAAATTTAAGATTTTTTAAATGAGTCACGGATTATATAATTTTAAACGAATACAATCTCAAAAAAATTCCAATTGATAATCTGATATAGGCGGGTGGTTGTTGTCGAAAAAAGTAAATTTCATACGTGCAAGCTGAAACTTTTTAATCGATAGATTATGATCTATCGATTGAAACAAGCTAATATGCTGTTTTTTTGTTTAAACAATTTTTTAACCGATTATAAAAAATTACTTTTTTCACTTCTAAATCACTCTTTTGATAATCTTGGTTATTTTAAGACGAAAGTTATTCTTGTGATTTTTTTGTAACATGCTTAATTTAAGTGTAAAATGCAAATAAACAATTAAAAGTGAAAAAATGTAAATTCTAGCGTTTTTCGAGGCCATTTTTCAATAGGGTAGACCATTTTTTGTCTATCACTACAAACTTTGTGCTTTACAATTGTTAAATAAAAATGTTTAAAAATTGATTACAACCTGGACCAAAAGTTTTGAAAACCCTTAGAGCATATTTATGGAGAAATGCTATTGCTGCAAATTTTTAAGTAAGAAATGTTTATAATTAGTATATTTCATAATTTTAAGATATAATTTTCTAATCAATATATAAATAAAAGAAGACGTAAAACTTGATACAATTAATTGCAAAAAGGCCAAAACAAAAAAATTAAAATAATATAAAAAGTGGTCCAAAAATTGTCAAAACCCTTAGAAAATTAAAACATACAAGTAAAGAATACAATTTTAAAAATAGAAACAAACTAAAATATACTACAAAGTAAACCTAAAAACACACCTAAAATATACTACTACAAAGAACAACGTTTGGAGAACAGATATGACAACTTTGAGTTGTATTATTTGTGCTTTGAGGAACCTGATGTAAAATTCATTAAGGTAGCATGTCTTACATGGGCCCTGATTCTAATTGAGATTTCGACTCAGAACATGTCGAAATTAATATGGCGACGTCGAAATGCGACTTTGCGAGCCTAGTGGATTTCAGCTGAACTAACCAAAGGACGTCCCTAATTTTCGATTTATCGAAATTAATTTCAACTTCAAGAAAGTGGTTGATATTTCATTTCGAGTCGAAATTAATGTGCCATGACTGGCTGGACTCACGGTTCGTAGACTTACTACGGTTGCCTCTTCCGACTGGGGTGGGGATGCTTGAGTTACGTCATAGGAGTACACAAGAATACAAAACCCATTTATTCGCGATTGAAACTGAATGTAGAGGGCAGGTCGATTGCAGTGTCATGGCCGATATAAATGGTATAAACAAAAACAAACATAACATTCGAATATTTACCATTGCTTTTCCATGTTTAGTTTGGTTTAAGACGAGTTATTTGTATCATTTAATAATGGAAATTAACCTTAATGATATCTTTGAGTATTGTGGTGAAGCAAAGAGTCCATTGGTTGAAGGGGAAGCAGTTTTCAAGTAATGAATTCCTAAATTTTAACTTTAATGTTTCGAACTGGCTTGTGTATTGATGATGATGAATCCTATTTTGTGTATACCTGGGAACCCAGAATATAATATTCTGTGTAATGTTTGCCTTAACGTATATATATATAACATATTTGCCTTATATGCATTATTATACCTTATGTTTTTAATACCTATGTTAATTTTTATTTTATACTATTTTTTGACATATGTAATTACTTTTTTGTATATTAACATAAATAAATAACTTTAACTTGGCTTTATTGTAAAATAGTTCATTTGATTACATGAAATCAACCTACTTTATTTATAAAATATTTTTGTTTTGATACATCCATCCAATCACAGGGCTGAATGTTAAGATTCAAATTACGTCACAGGAGTACAATCCGGCTTAATGTTCATTGGTTAGGCGGAAGAGGCAACCGTAGTAAGTCTAGGAACCGTGGGCTGGACTGGGAGAAGTGAGGTTAGGTTCAGTTTGGGCGGTGTTGTTTTGTTTGATTCTTGCAAGGAAAACTGAGGCAAAAAGTATTAATATGGCTGCGTTTAATCAGAAATTGTATGTGATACGGAACATAATTGGTCAAAATTTTGACACCTATAAAAATAGAACTGCAGTACCTACCTGGTGGTCCCAAGCCAGATGCTACTGATTATTTTTTTAAATACTATAAGATATTCAACAGACTGTAATGGAAGATAGAAATAATAAATAATTTGGTTGTAATAATTTATTTGAAAGAGGCAGACCTGGATCACAAAGACCTCAGAATAATTTCAGAACTCTACTGGAATCAGACCGCATACATGAAAATTAACGGAGAAGAAACAGATCACATAAAAATACTACGTGGAGTTAGACAGGGATGTATCCTATCGCCGTTGATATTTAATATGTACTCAGAGAAAATTTTTAACGAGGCTCTTTACGGAATAGACGAAGGCATCCTTCTAAATGGTGAGAGAGTAAACAATGTTAGATATGCCGACGACACCATGGTGATAGCAGAAAGTTTAGAGGAACTTCAGAGGCTAATGGACAGAATAAACGAGTACAGTCAACAGTACGGACTAAACGTTAATACCCACAAAACGAAACAAATGATTATCAGCAAGGAGAATATAAACGGGGCTCATCTATACATTAATGGGACGCAGATAGAGCGAGTAAAACAGTATTGTTACCTGGGGACTATTATTAACGAACAGTGGAGCAATTTACAGGAAATAAAGTGCCGCATGGGAAAGGTAAGAACGGTCTTTAACAAAATGAGCGCATCTTCAAAAGTCACAACATATCCCTTGATACAAAAATGAGACATTTGAGATGCTATGTTTTCTCTGTGTTGTTGTAAGGGGCGGAGACATGGACGCTTACAGACACCACTATTAAAAAACTTGAAGCATTTGAGATGTGGCTTTATAGAAGAATGCTGAGAATATCATAGACAGCAAGGATCACGAACAAGGAAGTTCTAGGAAAAAAGAAGGAACCATAGATTCTGTTTACAATCAAACGCATAAAATTGCAATATCTCGGACACGTTATGAGAAATGAGCACCGTTACTCCCTGCTACATTGCAAGGTAAAGTCAAAGGTAAGCGAGGATCCGGTAGAAGAAGAATATCAGGGCTGCGGAATTTAAGAACATGGTTTAAGAAAACCTCAACGGAGGTATTTCGAGCCGCAGCGAGCAAGGTTATGATTGCCAATATGATTTCCAACATCCGAAACGGATAGGAACCAGAAGAAGAAGAAGAATTTATTTGTTCTTTTTACAAATTATGTGTTTGAATGGTATGCTCTTGAAATTGTACCTACTTTCTTATTTGGAGATATAAAATAATCTTTAAACTCATCACGAATTTTTAGAGCGGTTATGTATTGTTTTTTCGTCCATTTTTCATCCATTCGTGTGGTAATGTGTCCAAAGATTGTGGTAACTCTAGTATTGTTGTAGAGTTCTGTCAATATTAAGATATTTAACAAAATCCATAAGGAAAACAATTCCTGTAGCTGGCTGTATACCACGTATCACAAAAAGAGGTTAGTCTTTGTAAGTGGGTATATTTATTTAAAAACCCTTAAAAGGGCTACATAAAAAAAAAACAAACGTTTTCGGACCACACAGTCCATCATCAGGTTTAAAATCTGCCTAAAATAAGTAACCATTTAGTTAAAACAAACGTGAATATGAAATTTTGACTATGGTTAAAAAAGCAAAATGGTTATACTTACTAGGTTAAAATGCCTGAGCCACCAAAAATACATGGGTAAAAACCCTTTAAATTACTTATAGTTATAAAAGATTATACATCTTGTTGTTAAAAAACTGTGATGTTCATTATTAAATTAAATATGACTTCAGGTAACATACATTGCAAAAAATTTTGAGTTCCAGAGCCGGGGAGAAAACCTCTACGCACGGAGAACAGCTGGAAACTGATTTACAATATACCTATGAAAGGTGTCAAAAACAAAATGTCAATGCAACATAGAACTATATTAGTTATACCTAGTATTACTACAGCCAAAAGATTCAAAATTATTTTTGATGATTTTAAAAAATAATAACAACAATATAGGTGTTGGGATTTAAAATTTGGGTTATAATCGATGTGAAATCACCAATGGTGTTAAAGTCATGTTTAAGAGGATGACCTGTGTATTAGGCAGCCTATGTTGCTTTTTGTCGTATGGAATATGGTCTAAAAGTGTATTTTATGTTAGATTAGCTTATATATATGAAAATTATCCTTTTATGTTTATCACATCTAGGACAGGTAAAAAAATTTTTAATAGTAAATATTTGAAGCTAATATAAGATCTTGTATTTAAATAACTATTTAAGACTGTTAGAATGGTGAGAAATTAATAAAAACAAGTTTGGTAAATTGAAAATCTACAGGCTGAAGAAATCAGAGTTATAACCTATGTGATTAATTTAAAATTGAAGAGGCTGAGCTGAGAGAGACTTGATGAGAAATAGTAAAGGAAATGACTGAAGAAGGAGGGGATGGTTAAAGGAGAAAAGGAGTTAATCAACAATTAGAGATAATAGGGGTCCTTTATGCTTGAAGCATCTAGCACCCTGAACAAAATGTATTTTAGTAGTAATAAATTCGGTTTGTAAAAATCTAAAATTTGATGTATAAATGTGGCTACTTAGTTGTTGATCAAAAGAAGGTGAGCAATGTTGGATAAGGATTTTTTTATTAGGGGAAAAATATATGAATTTTGAAAAACAGTTAGATGATGTTTGAATGATTACTGACTTTAAAACTATTGAGTGCATGTTAGATATATGAGTTGACCAAGAAATAATGAAAGAAAAGAAAGGACAGGAATGTGATGTAGATGTGAAGGGTGAAGAAAATGATAAAATATTATGGTATGATAGATGTGGGTGGTTATAAAGTTAACACTAGGGTCGAAAAATGATGGGGGGAAGGAATGGCAAAGGTTTAGAGACTGGTTGTTTGAAGAAGCACAAATAATATGAATTTTGATAAAATGTTAGATAATGTTTGAGAGAATAAATAGTAAAAAATATTGAGTACATGTTTGATAAATGAGTTAAACAAGAAATAATGACAGAGAAAAGAATGGATAGGAATGTGATGTAGATGTAAAGAGTGGAGAAAATGTTGAAATATTTTGTTATGATAGATATGGATGGTTCTGAAGTTAACAATGGGGTCGGAAATTTTTTTTTTGAGGTGAGGGTGTGGCAATATTGTAGAGGAAGATTTTTTAAAGAAACATAAATATTGTATAGGATTAAAGGTGTTGAAGTTTGTATAGGGTAGACGGGCAAAGAAAGTAAGGCAATATTGTGAAGCGTGGACTATGAGAAGAGTTGTCGATGTAAGGGTTGAAAGTCCCGGTTGAACGATACATGACGATTGACGCAATTGGGGCTACTTTGCTTTTCTTTGACCATTTCCAAGTCTTCATATAGATCTAATTTTAGAAAATTTTTTTGCGGGATATTATGTAACAAAGAGACGTTTCCTGGGATATTGAGGGTATGTTTATGTTGTGCAAGATGTTGGGAGAAGGTGGAAGTGTTCTCTTTTTTAGTGTGTTCTAAGGAACGGGAAGTTAGTGATCTACAGGTTCTACCTATATATGCAGCAGCACAATCAGAGCACTGTAATTTATAAACACCACTACGATCCATGTAGTTGATGGGATCTTTTGTATTTGTTAAATATTGTCCTATATTGTTCGGAACTTTGAAAGAAATGTGAGTGTTCTCAACAGATCTTTTTAGGATATATCTAATATCTCTAAGAACGTCTTCCTGGACATTCTTCTTTTTTTTTTTTTATTATTAAGATATTTCTTCTGCGATGTGCTGTTCAGGGTATGCGCATCATTCTACGATATACCCACATTTCAAAGGCCAATATACGCTGTGAGTCGGACTTTTTAATGGTCCAAGCTTCTGACGCATAGGTAGCGATAGGAAAGATAAGCGTCCGTACTAAGCGCAATTTCGTGTTCCTGGTTATGTCCGTATCTTTCCAGATTTTAGTAAGTTTAACTGTTGCTGATCTGGCCATTGTAAGGCATCGACGTATCTCTTCTTGGCATCCACCATTATTTGTGATAACGGAGCCTAAGTAATTGAAACGGCTCACAACTTCAAACCCCGCTATGTTTCATATGTCCGGCTGTTTATTTTAAATTTGATCGATAATCATTACCTTGGTCTTCTGCACATTAATTTTCATTAAGTCCATATTTACGACTAATAGTATTTAGTTTGTTCATGATGTATTCAAGGTCATTTGTTGATGATGCTAGTACTAAAGTGTCGTCAGCATAGCGGAGATTGCTGATTTTTCGCCCTCCGACTGATATTCCTCCTTGCTATCCGTCGAATACAATGCGCAAGCAAGCAATTTAATTGAACCCAGCCTATGAGAAATGTTCACCCAGGTAGTACGATCGGGTGTAACAATTCATTGGAGCAAGGTGTGTTAACTCGAGTAAAAACAGGAGTCACCCCACCGTGCTTCAATGCTCTAGACTATCCCTTTCCCCACTATAGCACTCTGATGCGCTATAGAGGCACAACAATCAGCCAAATGCTCTTCATGTGTAGGTCCTGGGTACTAGAACCCCAACATAGTTTCCTAACCGAATGCAAAAACTCAGAACAGCGCATCTCCGCTATATTCCTGTTATTTTAAGGATTCCCCAAACCGACGCGAAACTTTCGCAGCGGAATCGCGGCGAATCGTAAGGCACGGCGACTTAATGCATGTGTTCAGACAAGTTCGGACGGAAACCGGAACGGTCGCGGCAGAACAGCGTTGACGTTTCATGAAACGCTGCATGCACGGTTTTTTCCGCTGCAGTTATAGCAAGTTATAGTTTCGCGTGAATTATTAAAATGGCTGTTACAGAAACACTAATTGAAATTGTGAAACAATATCCTATAATTTATGATTTAAGTGACGAAAATTATAAAAATATAAGAAAAAAGGATAAAGTCTGGGATAATATAGGGTCATTTCTAGGAGAAAATGGTAAGTTTTCATTATATATTATATATAATGAATTTAATAGTGCTCCGCCTGCGAATGTTCCGCAACGGTTTCGCGTCGCAAAAGTTTCGCGTCGGTGTGGGGAATCCTTTAATGTAGCTTATCCGCGAACTAAAATTGCTTACTTGGGCCTCAAGTCCCCGCTCTGAATCCCGGCTCAGTTGGTGCTCAAGGGGTTGGGCCCTACGTGCCCGGGTTTTGGGGGTTTTGTAATTTTTTTTGGTGGCCGAAGCCGGTTTTTTGTGTTTTTTTTTTGTGGTTTTTTTTGTAGGTGACCTGTGGACAAAAAATCATAATTAGTATATAATCTATATTATAATAAAGAAAATATATAAAATATTATACGATACCACAATATAGATTGTATCCTTGTTGAGCAGCTGGGCCCACTGTGTACGAGGCGATGTGCGATATTCTGGATGATTTGAGCTACGAACTATCTTCCTTGTGTGAGTGTTATAATTTTGGAGTTTCTTTTCACTCTGGGGTTTTATATGGTATCGTTTCCCTCTGGGGGGTTTTTTATTTCTCTCTCTGGTTTTCTTTTAGTCGATTATCTGTTGTTTCTCATTGTCTCTCGTAGTATGTTACAATGCGCATGATGTGTTCCTTCGCTATATATATTCAATACCGTGAGAGAGATAATACGTCCTTGACGAACACCGGCTTTTAGTTTAAAATTATCGGAGTATATGTTGTTGACTCTTACGTTTTGGTGTGTTGTTGATACACATTTGTTTCAGTAGGTATATTAGATGTTCGGAGTACCCATTTCTCTCAATATTCCCCACATTTTATGCCACTTTACATTATCGAACGCTTTCGAGTAGTCGACGAAGCACAAATATATTTCTAGATTAAATTCTCTAGATTTTTCTATAATTTGTCAGAGATTGAGAATTTGTTCTCATGTGCCTCTTCTAGGGACAAATTCACATTAATCTTGTGGGATTTGTGGTAAAAGTATTGATTTTAATCTCTCGTTAATTATAATTTTCTGAACTTTACTTACGTGGGAGATTAGGGCTATAGTGTAGTAGTTATTACATTCAGTTGGTGAGCCTTTCTTATAAATGGGTATGAAAGTGAGCTTATACCCAGCTAAGTGCAGGGCAGGGTCGCGAACCTGTAGTAGACCTAACTTTACCGGGATCGTAAAGTGTATCTACCGTTACCCCCCGTTCAATTTACTAAACTAAACAGAAACTAAATATTCAGGTATAAACGATTATTCTGTAGCTATTTTCTTGTGGCATTTTAAATTAATTACTATTTAACTGGAAATAAGCCACAATTAAAGGTAAAAATACGTTTATTGACGTTTCAATTTCCACTTTGGAAATCGTTCTCAAAATACAAACAGTAAATTGAACAAATTTTGTTTTTTGTTACATAGTGAAAAATTCTTCTAATAATTTAATTTTATCTGACTCATTTATATTGACAATTCAGACATACACTATGCATTTTAAAGTAGACGACTTTAAAATGATATTGCCAATATCGTTGAGTTGCGCTCCTGGGACGACTTTACTTATAAGATAGTTAGAGAAATCCTTATACGATAGAGCCAAAATTACTTGGTTTAACGAAAATTCGTTCTTGGAGGAGAAACATTTGTTAACATCAGTTTTATAAAAAAAAAATGATTATCCATTACCGTTTATAAGTAGGGAATTTTCAACAATCGATCGAATAGAACAGAACAACTTAGAACGAGATCCTACAGCATACACAAGGAATAATACGAGGAAAATAACAATACCGTACACAAAAGGATTATCAGAAAAACTTAAAAGGATAGGAAATAAATTCAACATTTCAACAACATTCAAAACAACAAACACGTTCAGATCTATTTTGTCCAAAACCAAACCCGACAATGAACAAAAAAGGACAACGAATTGCATTTATAAAATACCTTGTGAATGCGATCAGTTTTATTTAGGTGAAACATCAAGGCCATTAAATGTTAGAATAAGTGAACATCAATCTTATATTAAAAATAGAGAATTTGATAGATCTCAAATATGTAAACACGCATGGGATAATGAACATAGGGTTCAATGGAATAATTCAAATGTAGTCCTAAAAGAAACGGATGGTAAAAAAAGAAAAATCAAAGAAGCGGCTGTAATTATGCTAAATGAGGCCAATTGTGTCGCAAATTCCTCGGCAGAATGTAGTAGGATCTGGTTACCAATATTGAAAGAGGAAGTTATTAATAAGAAAATACCAGTATTAGTAAGTCAGTAACATATAGAGGATACATCATTTATGTTTTTTTTTTAAATAACAAAACATATAAAATCAGAGTTTGGTGTTTATTGAAGGTAAACTAAATGCACGACCAAATACTTACCATGTCGGGATAGTATTATGAGGTTTTTTTCCTGGTTTTTCTCTCATAATTTACTATGGAATCACTAACAGGAGAATTTTACTGTCATCATGTCATTTATTTGTCTTTTTAAAGACGAATTACATGCTATGAGTTTTTTTTCTGACGGATATTCTCAAGTTAAAGTTGATTTCATATAATCGAATGAACTATCTTATAAGTAAAGTCGTTCCAGGAGCGCAACTCAACAATATTGGCAATATCATTTTAAAGTCATCTACTTTAAAATGCATAATGTATGTCTGAATTGTCAATATAAATGAGTCAGATAAAATTAAATTATTAGAAGAATTTTTCACTAAGTAACAAAAAACAAAATTTGTTTAATTTACTGTTTGTATTTTGAGAACGATTTCCGAAGTGGAAATTGAAACGTCAATAAACGTATTTTTACCTTTAATTGTGGCTTATTCCCAGTTAAATAGTAATTAGGTATAAACGAGATTGAAAACTAAAAATAACTAGAGAATTCACTAAACTAAGCAGAAAAAAAAAACTAAATATTCAGGTATAAAAGTTTTTGCACACTAAAAATAACCAGAGAATTGACAATCGTCAACTTTTTTGACAAATAACCAAAGGTGGGCGTTATAATTTTTATTAATTAAATGCCAAACTAGAATTATAGTATTTATTTAATTTATTTATCAAAATCATCTTAAATCCAAACAAAATTAGTATGATTGAATAGGTATATTAAAATAATTGTAGTTTTGCATTTAATTAATAAATATTCTAACGTTCACCTCTGGTTAATTATCAAAAAAGTTGACGTTGACGTAAAAACATGAAGAGGATTGAAAAACGTCAACTTTTTGACAAGTAACCAGAGGCGGAGGTTTTAATACTTATTAA
The DNA here is from genome assembly GCA_918026665.1 of Diabrotica balteata. Classification (NCBI taxonomy): domain Eukaryota; kingdom Metazoa; phylum Arthropoda; class Insecta; order Coleoptera; family Chrysomelidae; genus Diabrotica; species Diabrotica balteata. The sequence goes on from OU898276.1 coordinate 113,642,787, forward strand.
GTATATCCGAAACTACAATTTTAGTATTTATTTAATTTTTTTTATTAAAATTAGCTTAAACTCAAATAAAATTAGTATAGTTGAATATGTATTTTCAATACCTTTCAAACGAGGTATCACTTGCCATAAGGTCCTATTTAAAATTATCTGTCACAGTGGAGCTGTAACGATCTGTCACTATTACGTCACTTGTTATTACTAGCCTACGTCCGTTTATTACCTCCTTCCAAATTTCACTATTATAAGTATAACCGTTCACAAGATACGAGAGGGGAACGGACTTTTGACTAGTACTGTATAAATATTCCCGCTGTAATCTATGTCCTCTATATTTTAACATTTCTACGGTTTTTGTATCGCATCCTGGGGACTTGTTATTATTCATTTTTTTTATTACATCTTTTATTTATTTATCTGTTAATGCATATAAGTGTGCTACTACTGTAATACTAATCTTAGCTCTTCTATTTCATAAGGTTGATTTTGTTTATTTAACAATTCTTCGAAATATTCTCTTCACCGTTTTAGCACTGCTTTTTCTTCTGCTATTAGCTCACTATCTATATCTTTGCACAATTTTGTTCTTGGTTGTAAACCTTTTTCATTAAAATTTATTTCCTTATAAAAATGTTTTGTATAATTTTTCTCTTCATGTCTTCTAGCCTTTCAATTTTTTCTTTATTTTGTTTCCTTTTTCTGAATCTTAGATGTTTGTTTCATTTGTCGTTATGACTTGATCATCTTATAAAAATATTCATTTTTTTTTTCAGTTTAAACGGTCCATACTCAGCCACCACTTCACACATCACCGAATTCCACTCGTCCAAATACAGAGGGACTGTCCACATGATAAGAGGCATTTTCTTCAGCGTGATAAATCTTTTTCTGCCAGTGTTAGCATGGGCCATTTTACCGAGGAAGATTAATATATCACTATTTGGTTTTGGTAAAGTATAAAATACGTAAATAAGGTTATAATATATAATGAATGATACGAAATCATTGGAATTAAAATTCTTTGTCATTGCCCAAACTCATTTGTCCATTTTTATAAAACAGTACGAGTCACTCACTTGGTGTTACTAAAAGATACTAACTGGTAGGTCACTATATAATCTTTTAACCTATTAAAAATGATTCTATTATATTATTCTCTATCTTTTATACATTTTTTTACATTCTTAATTATTGTAATCTATATCTACAAATAAAAAAAAATCGGTGTGGCACTCCAGTGGGACTGCCGGTAGAAGTTATACTTCTATACACGCGTTCCCGTTACAAATTTATATGGGAGTCAATCTACACAATCATTGCATATGTAATGATATACGTAAGGGAGAGCAGAAAGAGAAAAATAATTAGTTATATAGATATATGGTGCATCGTTTGCTGTATATCAACATTTGACCTGTAATAGGAGTATAGTAAATGAAGGATCAAATTAATATTTTATTGAAAATATATTTTTTTATTTTCATATATATGTATAAACGGAATTGAATGCAAAAAATTTTTTACACATACTCTGCAGTAAAATTCATTGTTTATTTTGTTATTTATATAAAAATACAATACAATACACTGCAACATAATTCAATATGATAATACAATACAAATTAAAATGCAATATTCATAAGTATTTAAAAATGATAATATACATAACTTACTTACCCATATGTTTAATTTACCATGATAATAATATTAAAATAATAATAGTAATAATATATATAATATATATAATAATAAAACAAAAACACCATCCTCGAAGTGCAGTAGAAAGAACGACATTACTGCGGTATTTAGGAGGTCGAGGACTTATGGATATAAGCGAGAAATTAGAAAAACAGATTAGTAATTTAAGAACTTATTTTCAGGTGCAGGCGGAGACATCTACTCTTCATCGCGCGATTTGTGCAGTAGATGACACAACACAGATCAAACTGAGGGAACCAGAAATGCGCATAAACCACCTTACTAAGAACGAAAAAATGCGTACCTGGATGGGCAAGCCTCTGCACGGGCGACATTCCAATGAGGTCAGTCAAGACCATGTCGACAATATAGCGTCGAACTATTGGCTGACATCAGGAAAGATGTTCCCCGAAACAGAAGGTTCACTACTGGTCATTCAGGATCAGGTTATACCAACCAAAAATTACCTGAATTATATCGTCAAAGACCCTCAGGTCCAAAATGACAAATGCCGATATGGATGCTAAGCTCAGGAAACCATTCAACATCTTACCGGGGGCTGTCAGACATTTGCTGCAACTGAATATAAGGAACGGCACGACTCAGTAGGAAAGATCCTTTATCAAGAGATAGCTATCAAACTGGGACTTCTTCAAACAAACCATCTTCCATATTATCAATATGTTCCTGAGAGTATACTTGAGAACGACAACTACAAGCTATACTGGGATCGCACGGTGCTCACAGACCAAACAGTGGCACATAATAGACCAGATCTCATACTAGTTAATAAACTAAAGAGACAAACAACATTAATTGATGTGGCGATACCCAACAACAATAATCTTCGTGTTAAACAGAACGAAAAAATCGCCAAGTACAGGGATTTGGAAATTCAAATACGAAGACAGTGGAAAATGGAAAGTACCCAGACAATACCTATTATTCTCTCTACTACTGGAGTCATTCCAAAGAACCTCCTAGAAGATATAAAAAAGCTAGGTCTGAATGAACATATCTAGAAGACCATGCAGAAAGCTGTACTACTCTCAACATCCCGATGTGTACGAAAATTTTTGGGAGATACTCCAGCATACCAAGTCACCTAGGGCTCGATAACACGGAAAGAGTCCCACCAGAGATCAATCCTTTTGATACCGTAGGTATCTGGGATGAGTGAATTTTCACCTTAAAGGGAGTGTGAGCCGTATGACTAAATCTGGAATAGTAATATTAATAAACATTAAATATATTTACAAAAAGAACATTTTTATTCTCAAGAGAGAAAGAGAGAGATAATATATCTTCTCATATCTTACATATGTAATGATTTCACCGATTCACTCCCATACAAATTTCTAACGTTGAACGCGCGTATAGAAGTATAACTTCAAAAAACAATACCGTAAAACGAGGTTAATTTGCACTAAGCAGGCTAACTTTGCACCGAAAGTGTAAAAGTGTATTTTCTTTAAACCTACGATTAATTTTGTTATGACTATTTCATCATCATCATTTTGGCTTTACAACCCTGTGTGGGTCCTAGCCTCTCCAATAATTCTCTTCCAGTCGTCCCTATCCATCGCTTTCCTCCGCCAAGCACGTGTTTCCATATTTCTCATATCTTGGTCTGTGGACTATTTCTTTAAACCTAAATCATATTTGTACTACCCCTAGAATACATCGGCGAGCGTAAGATGCGCGTGACTGTCCCCCGGTCGCAAGTTATCTATCAGCAACGGCTGGAATGTTAACCTCGAAATTCTATTATTTTCTGGCTTTGCAAAATCCTACTGTGCAGACAGTCTCAGCGGACCAAACTTAATAGGCATTTTTTTATACATGTCTAATGACATATACCATAACCGATTGCGATTGATGATATTGTTTATATGCACACATGCTACACTCACCCACCCTGCGTAAAGTAAGTATAATATGTGTAATTTAATTCCCTAGCTCATTTAAATGATCAAGTAGGGAACAAGTGTACTGTTTACTCTAAAAATAGTAGGAGTGCGATTGGAAAATGAACTGTCCGAGATCGTCATAATTGGGAAAGCAGTTCGACAGGGTTGCATACTGTCAGCAGCATTATTTAACACATACTCTAAAAACAGGTTTAGGGAGCTGCTAGAAGAACACTACACAACTTAAACGCCTAAATTACAATAAACTATGCACCGTTAGAAAGAGTGGAGAAAATATGCTATTTGGGCTGCAATATTAATGTTACCTGAGATCATCGCTACGAAATAAAAAGTCGTATTGCATAAGTCTGAAGTTCTTTTAACGGCCGTAGGAAGATTCTCAGCAACTTAAGATCTTTAGGTATCACTGTACGTATAAGAATTCTTATGGAAAAAGAGGTATGTGATGAATAATAAAAAGAAATGGAGAAAATTAGTACACTAAGCACTGTATACTCACATTGCCCAGCTGAGTTAGTGTTATCATAAAACGAAATAACTAATTGCTATCAAAATTCTCTAAAAATTAATATATTAAAAAGAAATAATTTATTTCTTAATGATTTATTCAAATAATTCTCCTTTTATATTACTGATAACTCAGCTCTCTCGGAGATGAAAAACAATAAATCACCTGAAGAAGATGGGATAGTCATTGAACAAATCAAAGAAGGAGGAGGGACATTACTGAATGTGTTGAAAAAGATGTTCAATGCTTGTTTGACAAGAGGTGTAACCCCCTCCTAGTGGCATAATGCAATAATAACCATAATGCACAAAAAAGGTGACATTTCAGACCTAAAGAACTACAGACCGATTAGTTTGATCTCCCATACATACAAACTGTTCATGAAGATAATAACAAAACGGCTTGTGAACAAACTGGATATTTACCAACCTTGTGAACAGGCTGGGTTCCGCTCCAGATACGGAACAAATGATCATCTGCAAGTTGTAAAAACGCTAATAGAAAAGTGTACAGAGTATAACAAGCCTATCTTTCTTATATTCGTAGATTATGAAAAGGCGTTCGATACTATAGATCATCATAAAATGCTTCGAGCATTGACTGACTATATATATTGCCTTGATTAAAAGTATTTACGAAATTTGTACAGCTTATGTCCGCCTTCATGAAGATACCAAGAAGTTTCGAATAGAATATTATTTGTATGTCTCTGGTGTCGATGTTCTTACCTTCCAGGATTTCTTTGAGCTGATTGTGGCGTACTTTGTCAAAGGCCTTTTCAAAGTCTATAAAGCAGACATGCACCTTTTGGTTAACATCTAGACATCTCTGTGTTAGGACATTTAAGGCAAAGAGAGCTTCTTTTGTACTTAATCCTTTTCTGAATCCCATCTGTGTATCGTTAATATCGATATTTAACTTTTGATAGATTCGGTTGTGGATGACTCTAAGAAATATTTTAAGCAGGTGACTCATCAAGGATATTGTTCGATGATCTGAACATTGCATTGCCTTAGTTTTCTTCGGTATGGTGACACACGTAGACAGCAACCATTCTTGAGGTATTATACCAGTACTGTATATTGTATTGAATAGATGTAATATTATGGTTACGGATTTATCATTCAAAAGCTTCAACAGTTCTGTAGAAATTTCATCAGGTCCATTTTCTTTTCTATTTTTAGCGTTTCTTATTGCGTATTCTACTTCTTCTTTCAATATGTCTGGCCCAGTTGCATTGATTATCTGATTTAAGTTGTCTATATCGTCTTCAAATAATTCAACCGCAAACGGTTCGGTTCGAGTTCGGGGTCTCAATCTGCCTACTTCCCTCACTTGAGAACTGTCTCTCGGCACTGAGGTCTCAATCTGCCTACTCCTCAGTGTCGAGTGACAACCGTTCTTACCCGGTGTCGCTGCTTTTATACTCACTGTATGCGCGGAAACGGTATGGGCTGACTTGGTCTGACGTGACCTGAGCGTTGTGGGCGGGAGGTCGCTGAAGCAGGGGTCGCCATTTTGCCGGCAAACGTTTCGCGTCATCGCGCGTAATTAAGCTGTTAGGTTGTTTGTCGATTTCGATAGCTTCACGAATGATTCTTGATTTTACGGAGCGGATGGGGGCGATGGTTTTTGCTTTTTCGAAGTCTATTTTGTGGCCTGTTTGAATGTGATGTTGGGCTAGGGCTGAAGTAGTATCGGAATGTTTGACTGATATAGAATGTTCGTAAATACAGTTATGGATTCGTCAGGTTTGTCTGTCCGATGTATGTACGTGGGCAACTGGAACAAGGTATCTCGTAGACACCATGGTCTTCATTAGGGATTTGGTCTTTTACGGATCTGACGATATACATATATTACATGTACATTTCTTATTCTTTAATTTATAGAATTTCACGCTTGGAACATCTTCATGTTAATTTGTGCATCTTTGACCATAATCTCTGGCATCCTATATATATTTTTACCAGAGAGTCCGAAATACCTTATGAGTATGGGAAGGAATAGAGCAGCATTAGCAGTTATGAGGAAGGTTTACTCTAGAAATACCGGCAAACCTAAAGAAGACTTTCCAGTAAGTAAAACACAAAGTTATAGAATTTAGATTTAGGAAAATTTATTGTGTAGTTCGATTACTTTGTAATCCAACACTAAGCGTATATAAGGTTATGAAATATTATGTTGCTAAATAATAATGCTAAAATACTCCGTCAGCTATAGAGAAATTATTTCGTTGTTACAAGCAAAAATATACATCGTCTCCTATTTAAGATAATTGTTAATGCAATATCTTATAAACCAAAATGCAAAATACATGTGTATATAGTTTCCATCTGAACTTAATACTGTAAGGAGATAACAGAAACTAGTCTGCTATCAATACCCTATTAGTGATAATAAAAACATTTTCGCAATAAATTGTACACGTAATTTTAAGAAATTATTATCAACTGTCGATGTAATGGAGAGAACGACGGTATGTATTCCACTCCAAATAATTTATATGCTTCTGCCTTTCAAACAATAATCTAGATAGCCAAATACTTGCATACGCTGTATTATTATATACAAAACCAACCATATAAAAATCAAGAAATAAATATCCATGCCACTACTATGTGAAAGAGAGATCTTGTACTTATGTCTAGAGCCTGACCCAATACTCTGAGCCGCGTAATGTGAGTTGCCTATTATGAATTTGAATCGAGGAAATTACTGACAGACTTACGCATCACGTCTTAGTGACGTGACAACTTGTGTCACGTGTTTTCTTGTCTTGTTTGTTAAAGACTACACTGATAAATTTTCGTTATAAACGTTTAAGTGAATTAAGACGACATGTAAAAATTTCTTATCCCGACAAATTGGAGTTAATTGCGCCTTTAAAAGTTCTAAAAGGCAACGTCTATAAGTGTACTTATTGTGATAGACTATTTAGTTATAAGCCAAATTTAAACTTTTATATTATGAAAAAAGTTCAGTAAAATGTCACAATTTCTTCCTCGGTTTCCATAAAAACTCAAAAAGTTCGACATAAATGTCCACTGTGTGATTATAGTGCATGATACTATAACAACAGGATATGCTCACTTGCTGTTCTAATTTCAATTGACTTTGCGCATGTCGTCATAGCAAGACAAAGCCAGGTGACTCAAGGTCAGGGTCATTTCCGTGCACCGCCAGTGGCACAGCCACCTTTACTTCCAGGTGGCGAAAACAAAAATATCGTTTGGGATTCATTTTAAGCCGTGCACGAACGGGCCCCTTCCGGAAAACGCCAATGTATAAATATACTCACGGACTCACTCATATATAACAGACACGGCACGGATATATATATATATATATATATATATATATATATATATATATATATATATATATATCTATATATATATAAATCGGCCTTTAAGCGGCTCTAATCAAGCGGTATCCTGATATAACGTTAAATTTTTACTCTATAAAGTAAAATTTTAACGTTAAATTTTTAATCTTTGTGTTGAAATTTTACTCTTTTTATCCTATGTTTTAAAAAATTGAAATGTAAGAAGCATTTTTGTGTTGTTAAATGTGATTGTCTTTGAATTAACTACTTAATTGAATTTACTAAATGCTTTGATAACTACTTCTGGTTACTAATAAGCATAATAAACTTATACTACCCAGCTCTTCATGGAATGCAACAATATTTTTAAATACCGCATTGTAGGAATAGAATTGTTGAAGACGACAAGTATTATAAAATATCTCCTTTTGTCTAATACAACTTATTATCTGTTACAACATATTTCTTGCACTGGCGTGTAAAATTGGCTTTTTTGCCTGGATCTTTGCTTACTGTCTAGGGCAGTGGTCGCCAACCTGTCGATCGCGAGCTACCGGTAGCTCGCGGAGGCAATTCTGGTAGCTCTTACAACGATTTTAATTTAAAAAATACAAAGTGCAAAAATCAGAGAAGCTTCCGAAAATTTCACAAAAAAATCTAATTGTCATAATATTAAACATAAACAGCGGCAACCTTGCGGTGAGCGATCTGCTCCTGACGCCGTCAAATTAGAATCGGCTATTTATAGAACCGACCAGTCGGACCAGCGCGTTAGTGTTCAAGAACGATCTGGATTGCTTTGAACGGGATAAATACGCACGGCGCGGCGACATTGCGCTTAGTTTAAAACTGAACGCGTAACTAACGTTCAGCGGTTGGGTTAGTACAGAACAACAAAAATAATATTATGGCAAGCAGTTGTAAGAACGTAAAGACATACCACTTTCATTCGGAATGGGAAGAACAATACTTTTTTACAGGAGTTAAAGATAAAAATGTGTGTTTGTTATGTAATACTTCGGTCTCCGTTGCTAAAAAAGGAAATATTGAGAGACATCATAAAACTGTACATTCTAATTTTGAAAAATCATTCCCACTACATTCTGCCGCCAGAAAGGAGAAACTGAAACATTTAAAAAAACAGTTAATTGGACAACAATCAATATTTTTAAGAACAGTCGACAAAAATAAGGCTGCAACTGAAGCATCGTACCGTATGTCCCAGATAATTGCACAAAAAAAAAGAAACCTTATGAAGACGGGAAATGATAAAAAAGGCGTTTTTAGAAGCTGCTGATTCGTTATTTACCAGCTTTAGAAATAAAGACGAGATAGTTTCAGCTATAAAATCTATGCAACTTTCCACTAATACAGTGATGAGACGTGTAGAAGTAATGAGCAATGATATTTTTTTACAGTTAAGAACTGACTTAGATAACTGTTTATTTTTCACTTCAACTGGATGAATCAACAGATGTCGTTGACACTGCCCAGATGGCCGTGTTCGTCAGGATGGTTTTTAGCGATTTTACGATTAAAGAAGATCTTTTAAAGTTCATTCCACTGAAAGGATACACTACTGGACAGGAGTTGTTTTCTCATTTAAAAAATATTATTTCTTCCAAGAAAATTCCAATATCGAAAATAGTAGGCTTGACAACCGATGGCGCTCCAGCTATGGTGGGTTGTGATAAGGATCTTGTGGCGTTATGTCTTAAAGATGAAACTTTTCCACAATTTCTCTGTTACCACTGCATTATCCATCAGCAAGTATTATGTGGAAATTTCCTGAAACTAAACAACGTTATGAAACTGGTGGTAAAAATTGTGAACAAGATTATAGCTCAAGCGTTAAAAAGAAGATTATTCAGAACCTTGGCCGATGAAGTTCACTATCAATACGGGGACCTACTCCTTCACTCTGAAGTCCGATGGTTAAGTAGAGGACGGGTGCTGAAACGTTTTAATGATGCCCTATCTGGCATAGTTCAATTTTTCAAACAACGCGATGAACCGACTCCGGAACTAGAAAATTTAATCTGGCCTAGAGATCTTGGTTTTCTCGTGGACATTACAGAGAAATTACGAACTTAATTTGCAGCTTCAGGGGAGAGACAAAGAACTAGCGGAAATGATTTCTAATATAAAAGCATTTATTAAAAAGTTGGAGTTTTGGGAACAAAACTTAATTAACAGCGATTCCAAGCATTTTCCTATTCTTTCAGAAAAAATATCTCAAAAGAATCTCCATTAGAACCCTATGACAACAAATATCATGTAGAAATAATTTCTACCCTGAAGAGGAACTTCAAAAATCGTTTTAAGGATTTCAATAAAATGGCTTAAGTAGCGCAGTTTGTTGTTTCACCGTTTCTGGAAATTGATATCCAGCAGTTTGCAGCTTGTGTTATGCAGAACTTTGGCGAAGACATCGCTGCAACAGAAATGGAAGTCATTGAGTTTCAAAATGATTTAGCCTTAAAATCGTTAGTCTCAAGTACTGAATGTATCTGGCCTATTGTAAGTAAAGACAAATATTCAGTTCTATGCCGTGTTGCCTTGAAAGTGAAAGCAGTATTCAGTTCAACCTATTTGTGTGAATCTTCTTTTTCCAATATGAAGTTTATTAAGAACAAATATCGCAATCGACTTACATATGAACATTTGAATAATTGTATTCGAATGGCTGCATCAAATTATACTGCAAACATTAAAAAAATTATCGATGAGTCTTAGTGTCATCCTTCTCATTGAACGTGCTTTTTTATTTTTCAATGTTTATGTTTATGATAGTGCGTTACTTTTTTGTTGTTATTATTAACTATTTTTAAATCATACGTGACATGCCGTTGTGGCTGGATAAAAGTTTTTGTTTATTTTTCAAATACCTTCGTTTGATAGGTAAGAATGTAGCTATGAACAAGTACATACTAGTAATATTAGTTATTTTGTTATTAGTTTATTATTAGTACCTATGTATTATGTATTACCAGTTAAACAGTAAAATAAATACATATAATGATAGATTAACTGTGGATTATTTCATTTACGTTACGTTACGTGGCTTCCGTGTAGGTAGCTCGCTGTTTATTCCAAAATTAACAAAGTAGGTCAATACATTTAAGAGGTTGGCTTCCACTGGCCTAGGGATACTTTTTCTTTAATAAACAATCTTTCACTTCAAAAAATTCATTACTTTACAATAACTACAAAACTTTATGAAACTGAATTTTCAGTTTATAATCGTCGCTTGTTTAGTTTTTCCCCCAATTTTTTGTTTTTTTTTTGTAAATGTAAACATATAAATAAACGCAAATTTCACCCTAAAACGATAAACAACGTACATGTAGGTTAAATACTAAACATCGCTTTTTTCACAGTAGACTATATATTATACAGACATTAAACATGAGAGAATATTCGTAAATAATCACCAAATGGTTTTGAGTCTCAGTGATGAGGAAGATAGGTGGAGGGCCGTAAAGCCCAAAAAAGTTGTTCTCTAATTATTCCGTTAGGGAAAAAACTAAACAAGCACTTACTCACACATAATACTCACACCTCTTTCTTTAACCCAGGGTAGATAAGCTTTTCCATTATGGTATATATTTTACTTACTCCGAATTAGAGGTAAAATTTTAATACACAAGTAGATACTCTATGCCATTCCTGGTGCACTTTGTGGTGGGAGAAACCGGTTCCAATCAAGGTCAGTCAAGGTCAAGTCAAAGTCATGCAAAGTTCAAGTCACGCGAAGTTCATGTGAATATCAAGGTCACGCAAAGTTCAAGGTCGGACAAGTTTAACACAACAGAAAAGTTGCCTGTTGTGCAAAATAGGATCAAAAGTGGTTAGACTGATTCGAATTAAGGTTGGATAAGTTCAGGATCATTTAAAAGTTACCTGAAAGTCACAATTTATTCGAACGTCAGGATAAAGTCACCTAAAGGTTAATTAAGGTAGCCTTAAAGATACTTTAGAGATGTAGTAAGACTAATGTTAATCAAAGTCGTACAAGTTTAATATCATGAGAAAGTTACTAGAAGGTTACGATAAGGTCACTTAAACGTCACAATTAAGTCACCCGAAGGTTGAGTTCAAGCTAACCTCAAAGTTACGTTCGGTATCCATCTTAAACAAATATCACTTGTCTGTTACCACGTACTTAATGATTCATTTAGTATCGCAGTACGACAAACGACATTTGTGTAATTTCATCGTCCTTGATGAAACCTTTATAACCACACTGTCATAGTAGTCACTGAACGACTTAATTTAGTACCAGGTATACTGATTTCTGAAGATCCTGCTTAACCTTGTATAATTTGATAAATTATACCTCAATCATTTTTAATATAGTTCCTTCGAAATTTTTTAAATAACGTAAATATAATTGCAAATTTTAGTAACGCCGCTGCGGCAAATTTATATCTGTTTTATCTCGAAATATATTTTTTTACAAAATTGCAATTACAGTAAACTTTTTTAAGTTTATTATAAGATAATTTGGTTTGGTCACAATTCTATTCTGCATTTTATTGCCAACATTGTTTAATATTTACTCTTACCAGTTATTTAAAAAGCCACTTGAAAAACAACCATATGGAATAAATATCAAATGGGGAACTACTTAATGTGATTAGATATGCACACGATACAGTAATTCTATCAAATAATATTGAAGGTCTTTAAATTCTGCTTGATCATATTCACGAGGTAGGAGAGGAAATGGCCATTAAAATAAACTCAAACAAAACAAAACTGATAATGGACCAACTAGATCGAGACATAGAAATAAAACGTAGAATAGAAGAATAAATAAAATGTAGAATAAAAAAAGAATGGTTAAGTGCTATGTTTGATCCGTACTTTTGTATAATGCAGAAGTGTGGACTCTAAAAGTATCGACCATGAACAAAATTAAAGCATTGGAAATGTGGGTTCATAGACGAATGCTGAAGATACCTTGGACAGCAAGGAAAACTAATGGAGAAGTACCAAGGAGCGTCGACAAAGATAGAGAACTGCTAAAGACTGAAAAAACATTGAAAAATATCTTATCTGGGAGATATGGTAAGAGGAAGTCGATATAAAATATTACAACTGACCCTAAAAGGTAAAATAGAGGGCCGTAGAAGTGATAACTATTTGTATAGATATTAGTGTCAAATTATTAAAAAGAAAGATAAAACATAAAATGTATTTATTTACAATTATAAATTTTCAGCATATCTGTTTGATAAGAAACAAATTGACAATTTAAATTCTCTTTCTGTTTTGTAAGCTGCTTTTGTTCCTCAAATAATGTTTTTTCTCTTGCCCCAATCTGTTTCGTCTCCTCCGCTACGGCACATATCTTGTCGTATAATAACGATCAGGATTGTTGGTTATTATACGACTGATTGTACCTTTCAGTCATCTGCCTGTTGTATTCTTCCAACTGCTCCATGGTGACAGTTGTCGAATATGACAAAGCTGATGGTCTCGAAGAAGTTGATGATTCTGAGCAAGAGGACGGTCCCGACGCAGAGCCCTCAAAGGGCCTCAAGAATTCCTTTAAAAAATCTTGCGAATCAATGTTAGTCAAATCAATCTAAAACAAAAAGTACATTAGAATAATTTATTTAAAATTAAGAGAGAATGTAAAAGCTCCTACACAGAATTAAAGAAGCTTCTAAACAGGGTTAAAATACAGGAAATAAAATACTACAAAACAAAAGAAAATAATACAGTAAAATAAAATCAAAAATACTACAATAGGCGACAATGTTTTCTTGTGACATATATAATTTATTATGTTTTATATAATATTGAGTCACAAGTAGTGGTATAAATATCCAAACGTAATCTCAATAGAAAAATCCAACATATACAAAAATCCAGAAACACAAATGCAACAATAATACAGAAAATTAGAAAATAACAATAAATCGTACACAATTTACAAATAATGAATACTTACATGAGTTTTCGGCGGTTTCGTCAAAAGCTTTTCCAATTCCGACACTGTTTTCTCTATTTTCGGCTTTTTAATTTGCGTATTTGAAATAATTTTAATATTCTTAGGCATTTTGTTTACTGTATTCACAGACTGATAATGTAAGGGAACATTTCGGCTTTTATATACACAAACTTGTTTTAAAAATGCATCTGAAATGTATTCCAATTACCCAACCTACCTGCCGTAAAGATGCATTCACAATTATCGCGAAACAAAGACCTCTGACGTCAGAAAATAATAAACTTTACAAATTATTCCCAACCAAGCAAGCCTTTTATATACACAAACTAGTTTTAAAAATGCATCTGAAATGTATTCCAATTACCCAACCTACCTGCCGTAAAGACGCATTCACAATTATCGTGAAACAAAGACATCTGACGTCAGAAAATAATAAACTTTACAAATTACTCCCAACCAAGCAAGCCTTCTGTAAACTGAAGACAACCTCCAAACGTGATATTGCTATAATTTAAGTATTAAAAATTTAATAATTAAAAAGTAGAAATTTTCCGTAATTGCCGATACATGCATCTACAATTATTATACTTATATACGTTTATAATCATTCCTTTGTTTTTATCCGTGAACGCGAGCCGTAAATATATCCTTTGAAAAATGCCGGAGAGAATGCATTCTCTCCGGCAAAAATTCTTTTCTCAAAGTGTAGTAATCCAAACGCGATCAAGTATGCATGAATTTTAACAAATATAGGGAGATTCAAGTAGGTAATTAAAAAAATAAGAAAATTTATAAAAATAATAGTCTCCCGTTTTATGTTGCTAACGCGGCATTGGGGTTATAACAGGGTAGTTTTTTGCTAGATCTAGGGTCTACGGTATACAAGGAAGATAACAGGGCCAGTGCTACGCTTCAACCGCCTATAATTACCTCTGGTTTTCACAAGTTACTAGCTTTATTCAAGCTGCATCGACCTGAGATTTATACCAGTAATAAATAAATAGTAGAGTTTATGATCCAACCTTAAAAGTCCCCTGCTGAACATTGATTTCCTCCTGTTTCCAAACCCATCTATTCTTCATTGCTCTTTACACGATGGAGCTTGTTTGTGCTAATCTATTTTTTCTCTTGTTTCGAATTATTATTTTGACCAATATAGGGTGATCAAAATAATTAATTAAACATGAGATGAATTATATCAATTACAATTAGATCAGAGGATTCATATTCCAACCCAAAAAGTCCACTGCTGAACATAGACTAGAACATAGACCCGTATATTCTTCATTGCTTTTTACACTATGGATCTTGTTTGTCCCAATCTATTTTATCTCTTGTTTTGAATTATTATTTTGACAAATATAGGGTGAATAAAATAATTAAACATGAGATGAATTATATCAATTACAATTAGATCAGAGGATTCATATTCCGACCCAGAAAGTCCACTGCTGAACATCGACCTCCTCGTGTTTCCAAACCCGTCTATTCTTGAATTATTATTTTGACAAATATAGGGTGATTAAAATAATTAAACATGAGATGAATTATATCAATTACAAATAGATCAGAGGGTTCATATTCGGACTCAAAAAGTCCACTGCTGAACATAGACCTCCTCATGATTCCAAACCCATCTGTTCTTCATCGCTCTTATACAGTTGTTAGTTCATCTTGTACTGTCGATTTCCATTCTAGCTATATGCCCGATCCATTTTAGTCTGACTGCCATTTCGATAATATTAGTCACTTTAATTCTTCTTCTGCTTCGTTTAGGTTTGCTAGTATGATCCATTAGTAGATATACTACCTATATCTGAGCGCAACCCCTAAATCGCAACCCCTAAAATCGCAACCCCCGGTTGCAAATGCCAAACGGCTTAACGTAGGATGACGTACGAGGGCTCGTTGGAAAGGGGATGAAAAATGGGGTTGAATGCAGTATGTGCCGTGCGCATCGGAGCATGTCAAAAGGTCATTACGTCATATCTTCGTTTCTATTGGTCCGATCGTGACGTACGAGGGCTCGTTGGAACGGGGAGGAGACGGTGAATACTTTGACACAAAAAACAAAGATGGCAGCATTGCCAATGGGCGCTAGAATGTATCTTCGTTGCTATTGGTCCGATCATGACGTACAAGGGGTCGTTGGAAAGGGGATGAAAAATGGGGTTGAACGCAGTATGTGCCGTGCGCATCGGAGCATGCCAAAAGGTAATTATTAGGTATCTTTGTTTCTATTGGTCCGATCGTGAAGTATGAGGGCTCGTTGAAACGGGGAGGAGACGGGGAATACTTTGACACAAAAAACACAGATGGCAGCATTGCCAAATGGGCGCTAGAACGTATCTTCGTTGCTATTGGCATGATTTTGACGTATGAGGTGTCAAATGAAAGCGTTGGTGACACATACACACACACAGAAGCCATTTCAACGATCAGTATGAACATTCTTCTTCTTTTTGTCCGTACAGTGCCTAAGAGAACGTCAACGTAGAACGTGACATTCGATGCAGAACGTGGAATGGCGTGACATTCAACGCAGGACGTGACATTCGACGTAGAACGTGAAATGTCACGTGACATTCGACGCAGGACGTGACATTCGACGCAGGACGTGACATTCGACATAGAACGTGAAATGACGTGACATGCAATGCAGAATGTAACAGGGTGTCAAAGAGATCTTATACATAGAACTTTATTAAATCAGACATCACAATGTAAGTCATCATTTAAAATCCTTTAATTTGATGGGTCATACGTCGATTTCCGCTTATCCGTTCAAAAGATATATAGTAAGGTGTCATAACGGCCGTTGTGATAACGTGGTCTAACTATAAATGCTTATTTCATGTTAATGACGGTAAAACAAAACCATTGGCATAGAAACATCTCTTATCGCAGTTTGATCTCTAGCAAACCCTAACTCGCTCAAATTTGCACCAAGTGCTCCGTGCAGTATACCATTAGAAAGGTAGTTTTATGTATATTACGAAAATTACCAACCAAGCGCGATACGATCATTATTTATGGTTTATCTAGAAACTTGACATATATAACGTGACATTCTACGTAGAACATATTCAGTAGTAATGCGTAGGAGAAATAAACATATCTTTCATTAAAATATCTTTTATTATTGAGTTACATATAGATACAAGTTATATACAACACTGAAACTTTAATCAAAGCGGCTTTCGTACCGGGAGATCCTGCCTTGATAATATATTTATCCTACGACAAATAATTGAAAAGCGTGTCGAAAGAAGTAGAGAGACCCATTTGGTATTTATAGACCTTGAGAAAGCATATGATAGTGTCCCGTTAAAGAAAATGTTTGAGGTCCTCAAAAGGTCTTGATTAGATTCGACGTATATCCGAGCGATATATAAACTGTACGAAAATGCAGTTAGTTGTGTAAAAATTGGAACCAGAACCTCAAATGAATTTAAAGTCACTAAAGGCCTAAAGCAAGGATGCTGTTTGTCACCGACACTCTTTAAAATATACGTCCAAGAAGCATTGAGGAATTGGAGAAATAAATGTAGATTTATGGGCATCGAAGTGGGACAAGAAACTCTGTATACATTGTTGTTTGCAGATGATCAGGTGGTGGTTGCAACCGATGAGGAAGATATAAATTATATGAATCGAAAATTATTTGAGGAATATGCCAAATGGGGGCTTACTGTAAACATAAGCAAAACAGAATATTTAAAAATTGGAGAAAATACCACAGATCTGAGGCTTGAAAACGCAGTCATAAAAGGCTGCAACCAGTATAAATATCTAGGAAGCATCATATCAGCAGATTGCAGAGTTAAGATAGATGTACAAAACCGAATAACCCAAGGGAAAAAATGCATCCGAATACTGAATTCATTACTGTGGTCTAATAAAATAAAGATGCATACCAAACTTCGCGTATACAGAGCAATTGTAGAACCAATTACCACATATGGTGCCGAATGTTGGACGATGACAAAGAATGAACGAGATAAAGTAGACGTTGTGGAAATGGATTATCTTAGAAGGTCATGTCGAGTATCGAGAATGGAAAGAATCAGGAATGAGGAAATACGAAACCGTACAGGAATTAGAGATACTCTTTCAGATAGAATACAAGGAAGGCAATTACAATGGTATGGTCACGTGATGAGAATGGAGGAGGAGCGGTGGCCAAAGAAAGCCTTAATGTATGTTCCGCCAGAAAGAAGGAAAAGGGGAAGACCACCAAATTCATGGAGAAGAGAAATTACAAAAACAATGCAATCTAGAGGCTTAGAAGAGAGAGATTGGGGAGATAGGAAAAGATGGAGGCTGAAATGCGGGAAGCGGCAATCGCCGTAGGACCCCCGTTATATGATGATGATGATGAAACTTTAATATTAAAAAAAGACATAGACATGTATAAGTATTGTTTATTTACATTAGTTCCAAAAGCACTTCTTTATAATCTTCCTCCATCTTTAGTAAGCGATTAGGATATGCCAGCCAAAATCGTCCCTTTTTCACAAAACCTAGTAATTCCAGTAGCGTTTTATTAAGGTAACCTCTATTCAAATATCGTATAAGGGTATTTCGTCGATCAGTAGTTTTAATTATGTGATGTAATTTAATTTGAACGTCGTCTGTTAATGCCTCAATTTGCGTTTTTATGTGTAAAAGTCGTTCTTCTCTAAGTATTCGTTCTGCTTCCAATCTCCTTTGATCTTCAATTCGCAGGTTTGTCAATTGTTCTTTACATGTTTCACATAATATGTACCTAGTCCTAGTATCGATCCAATCGTTCATTTCGAATAGTTCTATGCAACCGCAAGGTTTTATAGTTTCACTTATTGTCTCATAAGGCATTGTGTCTCCTAACCAGAGGAATAAATGTAAGAGACTTCTGAAGAGGTATCCCAAACGTTTAAGAAAAGAACTAGCATACTCCAGAGTGCTATGCTCTGCACACACAGATACAGAGAGCAACAATAAGGCATGTAAACAGACCAGCACTTTGATTTATACTAATTTCCAAAAAATTGTTAATACAGTTATTTATACAAACATCCAAACACACACATCTTCTGACTTAAGAAGTTTTTGTGTAATATTAACCGTATTTTTATAAAGCATATTATATTATATGGATAAAATTAGTATTAATTAAAGAATTGAAATTATATACAGAAGGCAGTTTGGGCAATATTATGTTTTGTAGGTTTGTCTTGTGCTTCGGATCTCTAGTAAGAAATAGTTACATAGACTGTACTCGTAAAATATGTTTGCAAGTTAAATGGTCTCGTCCAACAGTACTTGATCCTAACCGTAAATATGATCGGCTATATGTATATGGTTTTCCGATGACTAAACGATCTTTCTAACTATTCTTTAAAGGTGTATTTTTCACTACTTATTATTTAACATTTTAAGTCGTAAATGTATTGCAGTTTCGCTAAAAAACTCTTTATTCTTTACAATTATAACATAATATTTCTTAAAAACATATCTTTTACACTTTTAATTATATACAGATACAAGTTTAGATATTAGTTTTTAATTGTTGTAAGATATTTTCGTTTGGACAAGGCACTTCAAAAAGATTCCAATTAAATGATCCTGCTGCAATAACTTTTCTCCAAAAATTGTTAATACAGTTATTTATACAAAAATCCACGGCACTAAGCTTGAAACGTCTAAAAAACTCAACGTACAACAACGAGCAAGGTATCGATGGAAAGTGGCGGTGAGAACTAATATGTTAAGATAAAAATCAAACGTAAAGACATTGCCAAAGGACACTAAGTTTGTAACGCCCAAACAACTCAACGTACGACAACGTGCAAGGTATCGATAGAAAAGGGAGGTGGTAATAATTATGTTAAGATAAAAATCTAACGAAAAGACATTGCTAAAAGGACACTAAGCTTAAAACGTCTAAACAACTCAACGTAAGACAACGTGCAAGGTATTGATGAATAAGGGAGATTGTAACGAATATGTTAAGATAAAAATAAAGCGCAAAGACATTGCCTAAAAGACACTAAGCTTGAAATGTCTAAACAACTTAACATACGACAACGTGCAAGGTATCGATGGAAAGTGGCGGTGAGAACGAATATGTTCAACAAATCAAACGTAAAGACATTGCCAAAGGACACTAAGTTTGTAACGTCCAAACAACTCAACGTACGACAACGTGCAAGGTATCGATGGAAATCGTAGGTGGTAATGAATGTGTTAAAATTAAAAAAAGGCAAAGACAATGCCAAAACTGCATTAAGCTTGAAACGTTCAAACGGTTCAACGTGCAAGGTATTAATTGATAAGGGAGGTTGTAACGAATATGTTAAGATAAAAATAAAGCGTAAAGACATTGTCCAAAGGACACTAAGCTTGAAACGTCTAAACAACTTAACGTACGACAACGTGTAAGGTATCTATGGAAAGGGAAGGTGAGAACGAATATGTTAAGATAAAAAGCAAACGCAAAGACAACGGTACTAAGCTTGAAACGTCTAAACAACTCAACGTACGACAATGTGCAAGGTCTCGATGGAAAGGGTAGGTGTTATTAAATATGTTAAGATAAAAAGCAAACGCAAAAACAATGCCAAAATGGCAATAAGCTTGAAACGTCTAAACAACTCAACGTACGACAACGTGGAAGGTATCGATAGAAAGGGGAGGTGGTAATGAATATGTTAAAGTCAAAATCAAACGTACAGACCAAAAGGACACTAAGCTTGTAAGTCTAAACGGCTCAACGTACAATAGCGTGCAAGTGGTAGAAATGCAAATATCGATAGAAAGGGGGTGGTCACGAACATGTTAAAACAAAACACAAATGCATAAACATTGCCAAAACTACACTACAGCAAATCTCTGTTGTTATTAGTCAGATTACTACGTGTAACACGTTAACTGAAAGAGGACCGATATTTAATACGTAAACACAAAAAACAAAAGACAAAGACATTGTCAAAACGGCACTATATCGGATCTTTGTTGCTACTAATCGGATATAGAAAATAATAATCAAAGCAGTCTACATGCAAACATTAAAAAACATCGAAAATCATGAGCGACAACACGTAATAAAAATACTTTAAAAAACATCAAAAATCATGAAAGGCAACACGCAAAAAATAATAAAAACATACAGCCAAGAAAATAATACTCACAAGCAGTACACATCAAAGAAAATACGGTTAAAATACATACTCAATTATGCAAACGAGACATGAACCTGTAAATTAGCAACAAAGAATTGTAAAAACGTAGCGAGTACATACCCAGACAGGCGTAATCTTTGGAAAAAAAAAACGAGAGACAACCAAACAAAAATTTGTGAAATATGCTCAAATACAACAAAACTATGTTAAATACTGTCAAAATAAATACCTGCAAAGAAAAATGAACAAAGTATAGCGTGAACAATGATAAAATATAATAAACTATGTAAACTACAGTAAAAAAAAATCCCTACAAAGAAAGAAGAAGCAAAAAAAATAACATAAAACATAACAGAAGAGGTACTACTGTGTACAACAATTAAAAAAAAAGTAATAAACACGTACTGAGAGCTAGCAAATAATGTTCAAATAAAATCGACATACAATGAAGTAATAAAACACTTATCGATGGATAGGAACCAATGATCAAAGCAGTCGACATACAGTAAAAAATACATTTGAAAAACATCAAACTTATAAGAGGAGACACGCAAAAAGTAATAAGCACCAATCGACTAATAGGAAATAATGATCAAAGCAGGTGACATGCAATGAAAATACATTAAAAAATATCAAAATTATAAGAGGAAACATACAAAACAGTAATAAACACCTACCCGTCGGAAAGGTAATAAAATACAGTTAATACAATAAAACATATTGAATTATGCTAAAAACGAGACATGAGACAGACAATTAGCGACAAATAGCAAAGAACATCATAAAACGTTTACAAATACCTGAGTACATATCCGATAGATGTAATCGTTGGAAAAACGAGACAAAAAGAAGGAACTTCTGTGAAATATGTTAAAATACAATAAAACTATATAAACTACAGTTAAAAAATAATTACCTACAAAGAAATAAACGAATATATATATATATATATATATATATATATATATATATATATATATATATAAAATATATTAAAAAAAAGCAAAGGGCAAGCCGCCTAAACACAATAACAATAAAATGAATAATTAAAAATAATTATTTCTAGCAGCCGTAAAAAGAAATAATGCATAAAGTCAACGAAATACCGTGAAAAATACATGAAAAGTCATCAAAAACATACACACAAAATGTAAAAAAAAAATAGAAAAAAGCAATTTAACATGTAATTGTAGCAATAAAAAACATCAAAAAGGACAAGAGGTGTTTTTATAAACAGAAATTACTTGTCACCATCTGACGGCAAAAGAAATTAGTGCATAAGTCGTCGAAATACAGTGAACCACACAGAAATATCTACCAAAATACTGCTAAGGATAAAGATAAAAACAGTGCCAAAATACTAAAGTAGAACTAGACGTTCTTTGGAAAAAATAAGACAACCGAACGAAAATCTGTGAACTATGCTCAAATACAATAAACTTATGTAAACTGCTGTCGCAAATAAAGAACTGCAAAGAAATAAACAAATATACAGGAGTGATATAAAAAATAATAAAAACTACATGTAAATTATTGTCAAAAATAAACACCTGCAAGGAAAAGAAGCAAAATCTAAAGTAAAAAAGAAATGCTGAAATATAATAAAAATATTTAAAATAAAGTCACAAAACAGTATTTGCGAAAACACTCACACTACGGCTGCGGAAGCTTAGATATTGTCTATGTACAGAAACAGTAGACACACTAACAGTGGATGTATGTTGCAGATGCTACAGACTCTGTCACTGTAGTGTCACACGCCGTTTGTACCGTTAAATATCACAGAATACTAGCGGTGTGAAACAATATAGTTTCTGAAGGATACGACGTTTAATTTTGATGACTGAACACTTACATACTGATTTGACTGTACAACCAAGTGCTTCAAGCCCATGCATTGATAACAAAAAACCGATTACTTGAAAAAACACATAAACATGTTTACTATTTTGGCGAATTTTCTAGGCTGGGATTATGAACAAATAATGGATCACACAATATTCTTTTAATCTAAATCAAAAATAGTCTCAATACAAGCAAAAATAATAGTGTATAAAATAATAATTCGTCCCACAATAACGTATGGAAGCGAGACATGGACTCTGAACCAGCGGGAAACGACAAAATTACTGGTACTGGAAAGAAAGATACTGCGGACTATCTATGGGCCTTGCAGAGAAGAGACAACAGGAGAATGGAGAAGAAGACACAATGATGAACTCCAGACAGTTTGTGAAGATGAAAATATAGTACGCTACATTAAAGCAAACCGAATAAGATGGGCGGGCTATGTACTAAGATCGAGTGACGAAAGACTCCTGAACGCCACGTTCTGGGAAAGGCCCGATGGCAGAAGGTCAGTTGGTCGCCCAAGAAAGAGATGGAGTAGCCAGTGATCTACGCAAAATGGGAATACAGCAATGGAAAATAGCCTTGTCGGAAATACCGACAACAATGGAGGGAAATAGTAAACGCGGCCAAGACTCACATAGAGTTGTAGAGCCAAATGATGATGATGATGATTATGACAATATTCTTTCAGGAATTGCGGTTTTCGATCTAACCACGAGACTGTAAGAAAACAATAACTAGTAATGTACTACACAAAAACAATTAAATTTATCATCTGTAGTTTCAAATGAAATTAGGAAATAACAATTACCTAAATATGCCAAATAGCCAATAAGGCCTGTCGTTCGATAGACCCAATAATATGTTATTTTCATTGGCAAAAAAAAATCAACTGAATCGACTGCTTTGACAAAACAAAAAAAATATGTGTAATAGAACCACTGAAAGACCAAAAGACCGATATTATCGGTCAACAAAACCAATAGTGATCGATAGGGTCTGTGACAAGCAAACGCAAGGACAATGCCAAAACAGCACTAAGCTTGAAACGTCCAAACGGCTTAACACCCAACAACGTGCAAGGTATCGATGGAACGGGGAGGTGGTAACGTATATGTTAAGATAAAAATAAAACGCAAAGATATTGAAAAAACGGTACTAAGCTTGTAAAGTCCAAATGGCTCAACGTACAACAATCTGCTACTAAATGACATCGACAAATAGAATACCATTTTACGTTAGGAGCATATACTAGAAGAGCAAAGTCACTCTCATTTAAGATTAAATGATACCATCCTCTTGGTGACTCTTCGTAATCATTTACCATCTAAATAGATGGTAAATGTATTAGGTTAGATGATCTCTGCGTACCTCTGTCTACGTGTTACAGATGATTCTGTGTGCCACTGCATGTCTCTGCGTACCTCTGTCTACGTATCACAGATGGCTCTGTGTGTCTCTGCGTCGAATATCACATCATTCATGTTATTTCACGTGACATTTCACGTGAAATGTCACGTCCTGCGTCGAATGTCACGTGATTCATGTAAACGTTAAATGTCACGTTATAAACGTCACATTTTGACGTGAAGACGTCACGCGTCACGTTAAAACGTCACGCACCACGTCAAAAACGTCACGTTTTAAAGTCAACACGTCACACCTTACATATGGATAACATGGGAGTAAAGCGTCTTTTCGTCTCTTGAGTAAAGTTAGCTATGGTTGAGCGATGGTTAATTTATTAGGTTAGGTCGTATATGTCAAGTTTCTAGATAAATCATAAATAATGATCGTATCGCGCTTGGTTGGTAATTTTCGTAATATACATAAAACTACCTTTCTAATGGTATACTGCACGGAGCACTTGGTGCAAATTTGAGCGAGTTAGGGTTTGCTAGAGATCAAACTGCGATAAGAGATGTTTCTATGCCAATGGTTTTGTTTTACCGTCATTAACATGAAATAAGCATTTATAGTTAGACCAAGTTATCACAACGGCCGTTATGACACCTTACTATATATCTTTTGAACGGATAAGCGGAAATCGACGTATGACCCATCAAATTAAAGGATTTTAAATGATGACTTACATTGTGATGTCTGATTTAATAAAGTTCTATGTATAAGATCTCTTTGACACCCTGTTACATTCTGCATTGCATGTCACGTCATTTCACGTTCTATGTCGAATGTCACGTCCTGCGTCGAATGTCACGTCATTTCGCGTGACATTTCACCTTCTACGTCGAATGTCACGTTCTACGTCGAATGTCACGTGACATTTCACGTCCTGCGTCGAATGTCACGTTCTTCGTCGAATGTCACGTTCTACGTCGAATGTCAAGTCCTGCGTCGAATGTCACGTGACATTTCACGTTCTACGTCGAATGTCACGTCCTGCGTTGAATGTCACGTCATTTCACGTTCTGCATCGAATGTCACGTTCTACGTTGACGTTCTCTTGGGCACTGTACGGACAAGAAGAAGAAGAATGTTCATACTGATCGTTGAAATGGCTTCTGTGTGTGTATGTGTCACCAACGCTTTCATTTGACACCTCATACGTCAAAATCATGCCAATAGCAACGAAGATACGTTCTAGCGCCCATTTGGCAATGCTGCCATCTGTGTTTTTTGTGTCAAAGTATTCCCCGTCTCCTCCCCGTTTCAACGAGCCCTCATACTTCACGATCGGACCAATAGAAACAAAGATACCTAATAATGACCTTTTGGCATGCTCCGATGCGCACGGCACATACTGCGTTCAACCCTATTTTTCATCCCCTTTCCAACGAGCCTTCGTACGTCATCCTACGTTAAGCCGTTTGGCATTTGCAACCGGGGGTTGCGATTTTAGGGGTTGCGATTTAGGGGTTGCGCTCAGATATAGGTAGTATATCTACTAATGGATCATACTAGCAAACCTAAACGAAGCAGAAGAAGAATTAAAGTGACTAATATTATCGAAATGGCAGTCAGACTAAAATGGATCGGGCATATAGCTAGAATGGAAATCGACAGTACAAGATGAACTAACAACTGTATAAGAGCGATGAAGAATAGATGGGTTTGGAATCATGAGGAGGTCTATGTTCAGCAGTGGACTTTTTGAGTCCGAATATGAACCCTCTGATCTATTTGTAATTGATATAATTCATCTCATGTTTAATTATTTTAATCACCCTATATTTGTCAAAATAATAATTCAAGAATAGACGGGTTTGGAAACACGAGGAGGTCGATGTTCAGCAGTGGACTTTTTGGGTCGGAATATGAATCCTCTGATCTAATTGTAATTGATATAATTCATCTCATGTTTAATTATTTTATTCACCCTATATTTGTCAAAATAATAATTCAAAACAAGAGATAAAATAGATTGGGACAAACAAGATCCATAGTGTAAAAAGCAATAAAGAATATACGGGTCTATGTTCTAGTCTATGTTCAGCAGCGGACTTTTTGGGTTAAAATATGAATCCTCTGATCTAATTGTAATTGATATAATTCATCTCATGTTTAATTAATTATTTTGATCACCCTATATTGGTCAAAATAATAATTCGAAACAAGAGAAAAAATAGATTAGGACAAACAAGCTCCATCGTGTAAAGAGCAATGAAGAATAGATGGGTTTGGAAACAGGATGAGGTCTATGTTCAGCAGGGGACTTTTAAGGTTGGATCATAAACCCTACTATTTATTTATTACTGGTATAAATCTCAGGTCGATGCAGCTTGAATAAAGCTACTAACTTGTGAAAACCAGAGGTAATTATAGGCGGTTGAAGCGTAGCACTGACCCTGTTATCTTCCTTGTATACCGTAGACCCTAGATCTAGCAAAAAACTACCCTGTTATAACCCCAATGCCCTGTTAGCAACATAAAACTGGAGACTATTATTTTTATAAATTTTCTTATTTTTTTAATTACCTACTTGAATCTCCCTATATTTGTTAAAATTCATGCATACTTGATCGCGTTTGGATTACTACACTTTGAGAAAAGAATTTTTGCCGGAGAGAATGCATTCTCTCCGGCATTTTTCAAAGGATATATTTACGGCTCGCGTTCACGGATAAAAACAAAGGAATGATTATAAACGTATATAAGTATAATAATTGTAGATGCATGTATCGGCAATTACGGAAATTTCTACTTTTTAATTATTAAATTTTTAATACTTAAATTATAGCAAAATCACGTTTGGAGGTTGTCTTCAGTTTACAGAAGGCTTGCTTGGTTGGGAGTAATTTGTAAAGTTTATTATTTTCTGACGTCAGATGTCTTTGTTTCACGATAATTGTGAATGCGTCTTTACGGCAGGTAGGTTGGGTAATTGGAATACATTTCAGATGCATTTTTAAAACTAGTTTGTGTATATAAAAGGCTTGCTTGGTTGGGAATAATTTGTAAAGTTTATTATTTTCTGACGTCAGAGGTCTTTGTTTCGCGATAATTGTGAATGCATCTTTACGGCATGTTAAGGTAGGTTGGATAATTGGGATTTATTTCAAATGCATTTTTAAAACAAGTTTGTGTATATAAAAGCCGAAATGTTCCCTTACATTATCAGTCTGTGAATACAGTAAACAAAATGCCTAAGAATATTAAAATTATTTCAAATACGCAAATTAAAAAGCCGAAAATAGAGAAAACAGTGTCGGAATTGGAAAAGCTTTTGACGAAACCGCCGAAAACTCATGTAAGTATTCATTATTTGTAAATTGTGTACGATTTATTGTTATTTTCTAATTTTCTGTATTATTGTTGTATTTGTGTTTCTGGATTTTTGTATATGTTGGATTTTTCTATTGAGATTACGTTTGGATATTTATACCACTACTTGTGACTCAATATTATATAAAACATAATAAATTATATATGTCACAAGAAAACATTGTCGCCTATTGTAGTATTTTTGATTTTATTTTACTGTATTATTTTCTTTTGTTTTGTAGTATTTTATTTCTTTGTTTTCCATTTTATTTAACCCTGTTTAGAAGCTTCTTTGACTCTGTCTAGGAGCTTTTACATTCTCTCTTAATTTTAAATAAATTATTCTAATGTACTTTTTGTTTTAGATTGATTTGACCAACATTGATTCGCAAGATTTTTTAAAGGAATTCTTGAGGCCCTTTGAGGGCTCTGCGTCGGGACCGTCCTCTTGCTCAGAGTCGTCAACTTCCTCGAGACCATCAGCTTCGTCATATTCGACAACTGTCACCATGGAGCAGTTGGAAGAATACAACAGGCAGATGACTGAAAGGTACAATCAGTCGTATAATAACCAACAATCCTGGTCGTTATTATACGACAAGATATGTGCCGTAGCGGAGGAGACGAAACAGATTGGGGCAAGAGAAAAAACATTATTTGAGGAACAAAAGCAGCTTACAAAACAGAAAGAGAATTTAAATTGTCAATTTGTTTCTTATCAAACAGATATGCTGAAAATTTATAATTGTAAATAAATACATTTTATGTTTTATCTTTCTTTTTAATAATTTGACACTAATAACTATACAAATAGTTATCACTTCTACGGCCCTCTATTTTACCTTTTAGGGTCAGTTGTAATATTTTATATCGACTTCCTCTTACTATATCTCCCAGATAAGATATTTTTCAATGTTTTTCAGTCTTTAGCAGTTCTCTATCTTTGTTGACGCTCCTTGGTACTTCTCCATTAGTTTTTCTTGCTGTCCAAGCTATCTTCAGCATTCGTCTATGAACCCACATTTCCAATGCTTTAATTTTGTTCATGGTCGATACTTTTAGCGTCCACACTTCTGCATTATACAAAAGTACGGACCAAACATAGCACTTAACCATTCCTTTTTTATTCTACATTTTATTTATTCTTCTATTCTACGTTTTATTTCTATGTCTCGATCTAGTTGGTCCATTATCAGTTTTGTTTTGTTTGAGTTTATTTTAATGGCCATTTCCTCTCCTACCTCGTGAATATGATCAAGCAGAATTTAAAGACCTTCAATATTATTTGATAGAATTACTGTATCGTGTGCATATCTAATCACATTAAGTAGTTCCCCATTTGATATTTATTCCATATGGTTGTTTTTCAAGTGGCTTTTTAAATAACTGGTAAGAGTAAACATTAAACAATGTTGGCAATAAAATGCAGAATAGACCAAACCAAATTATCTTATAATAAACTTAAAAAAGTTTACTGTAATTGCAATTTTGTAAAAAAATATATTTCGAGATAAAACAGATATAAATTTGCCGCAGCGGCGTTACTAAAATTTGCAGTTATATTTACGTTATTTAAAAAATTTAGAAGGAACTATATTAAAAATGATTGAGGTATAATTTATCAAATTATACAAGGTTAAGCAGGATCTTCAGAAATCAGTATACCTGGTACTAAATTAACTCGTTCAGTGACTACTATGACAGTGTGGTTATAAAGGTTTCATCAAGGACGATGAAATTACACAAATGTCGTTTGTCGTACTGCGATACTAAATGAATCATTAAGTACGTGGTAACAGATAAGTGATATTTGTTTAAGATGGATACCGAACGTAACTTTGAGGTTAGCTTGAACTCAACCTTCGGGTGACTTAATTGTGACGTTTAAGTGACCTTATCGTAACCTTCTAGTAACTTTCTCATGATATTAAACTTGTACGACTTTGATTGACATTAGTCTTACTACATCTCTAAAGTATCTTTAAGGCTACCTTAATTAACCTTTAGGTGACTTTATCCTGACGTTCAAGTAAATTGTGACTTTCAGGTAACTTTTAAATGATCCTGAACTTATCCAACCTTAATTCGAATCAGTCTAACCACTTTTGATCCTATTTTGCACAACAGGCAACTTTTTCGTTGTGTTAAACTTGTCCGATCTTGAACTTTGCGTGACCTTGATATTCACATGACCTTCGCGTGACTTGAACTTTGCATGACTTTGGCTTAACCTTGACTGACCTTGATTGGAACCGGTTTCTCCCACCACAAAGTGCACCAGGAATGGCATAGAGTATCTACTTACACACAGTAAAAATTTAACGTTAAATTTTACTCTAGAGTAAAATTATAACGGTAAAATTTTATTCTAGAGTAGAAATTTAACGGAGTAAAAATTTAACGTTACACCGGAATTTTTCCTCATTAAAGGAGGTTGGATTAAAATGATGCATGTGTTTCTTAAAGAACTATGACGTCCACGTTGTGCTCTGTCAGTTCTTTAGAAAGCTGTTCTGATTTTGGTCTGCTAATTTCTTCTAGATATATTTAATTGATGTATATGATGTATGATGTTATAGGTGAATAGTTGGTCTCGTCAAGTGGTGCTGGGAAGCATCGTTACAGTTTTTTGTATCTCCCTTTGTCGTTACACCTTCGTATTGCTAGTCAGGAGAGCGTAATCTTTTCGACGCCAGTAATTATAGCCAGTAATTAATTTTGACGTTTGAACTCATAGTCTCAAGCAATTGCAATATTAATACGTTACCTCTTAAAGCGCTTTCATGTAAAGTCTTAGAATATTTTGTTTACAGTTTTGACTTATGATAATGTAAATACAATATTTTTAGATAATTGAAGTAATGAGTGCAGTTTACATATTAATTAAACAATGGGATTCAAATGTTAATACTGATGGAGATTTTTTTAAATCATTTGAATAAAACTTCCTATATTGCTATAGCTACACTTCTATAATGCACGCCATACACACTAAGCCGGAGAGGCTTACCTGTGCAGGCATGCCTGCGCAGGTAGACCGGAACGTGTGGAAATAGACCTGTGCAGTTTTTTGAACCTGCCCAGGCAACCGGAGCAAAATCAAAAATTAATTTTTTCGAGTTGCACCGTACGATGTACTTGTGCGTCTGTGCGTGTACTCCGGCCGCCTGCGCAGGTCGCGTCAGTTGTTTTCTAGTGTTTCTCTGGGAAGGTCGTCTTGTCGTTCGCACCGTATTGTCACACCACTCTAATTAACCCAAGAAAATGGTGCCACCAGTTTCAACTAAAAAAACGCTTGAAGAATTTATCGAAATTTATAGAGTTTATCCATGTCTTTGGGATATAAAAAACAAAGATTACCATAATCGAGATAAAAAAGCGCTTGAGATGAAATAATTGCTGAGAATTTTAAATTCTCACAACTTCTTCCAGTTGCGAGAAATCTCAACGTAACTGATATAATCTTTCATGTGCAGAAATACTATTTCTCATATTTGTCTTTCTTTTTTATCATGGGAGTAACCATTTTAAGTAATTTAATGTATGTTTTCTCGTCCATCTGGAGATAGTTTTTAAAATCTTCTAGTTCAATTTGAATTCATTCAATAAGTTAACATGACTGTATGTTTTCATTTTCAACAACCAATTCCTACACCACTTTTTTCGCTTATTTTTCACTGTTTTTTTTAACTTTTGTCTTTAAAATTAAAACAAGGCCTAACAATGCTAACACGTCATCGTCTTCAATCGATGTCATCGTTAAAGTAACTGAAGACCGCACCGGTACACCAGAGAGTCCCCATACATGCTACCGCGTTTTGTTGACCTGTACAGGTCTACCTGCACAGGTAGACCTCTCCGGTAGACCGTAGTGTGTATGGCGTGCTTAACTTCTATAGCTTCCCAATGTGTTTTCATTGAACAAACGTGGTGTTTTCACTTTACAAATTAAAACCCCTTATGAGTATTTTTATCCCTTTATTTTCCCAATAAATTAACGTCAATTAACCATATGTAGAATTATTCATAATATACAGTTTTTAGGTGAAAAAACTTATTAACGAAGCAAAACAGAATTTCACCTCCAGTAGAATTGAAATGACGACAGCCTTAAAAAGTGGGTGGGATGAAATGAAGACAATTTTAAATAGACCTCATATCAATAATATGATCTTGGCCTCTTTTAATGCATTTTCTATTGTAATGAGGTAAGATTTAACGGAATTTGCATATATACATATAGTAATGAGTGCTTTACCACCCGGCTTTTTAACGTAAGAGATAGAAAACACAGTTACCTTGTGAAATAAAAAGAGATGAAACTCATAGAGGTGGGAAAAAATCGATAGAAACCTATAATTTACATTACATTACATTACCACCGTCGATAGTCTCACACCTTTAGACGTTATTATAGTATTAGAAGTGTTTAAAGTCGCTTTAAAACCCGGCAAAATAGCGGAAAGGATAGAAGACGGATTTTGTGAGAAAGAATGAGATAAAGCTAGTTCTTAGACGTGGCTATTTGACTTTAGTCATAATTATACGGATGACCGCGAAAATATTTTATTTTAATAATTTCTGATGTAAGAATAAATGATTGAATAAATTAAGAATTAAAGTAAAAAACAATAATTAGTAGCAATTTTAAATTATAAATCTTTAAGTTTATTTAATAATAAAAATAACTCAACTGAAATATTTGACTAAACTAAAGGTAGGTATGTTCTGTCCCAAAACAGTTATTGTATGTGGAGTTGGTGTAATACTTAGACACGTGGTCTATTGACAAGAAGATTGGGGTTCAATTCACACCAAGGATAAAATTTTTGTTTTACTCAATCAAAAAATAATAGAAAATATGATACATGTTAGGTAACAAGTTTTCGAAAAACTCATTATTTACAATTTATTCTTATTCCAATGTTATAAAACGGAAATACAAAATAATTCAAATTCAAAAAGATATTTATGTTTAACTTTAAACACTTCTAATACTAGTAACGACTGACATTAATGTTTAGTGATTCAAATCAAAACGATCTCTGCATAATTTCAAATTATTAAAAAAAAACATGTGGGTTTTGAACTCTAATCGTCTGCGTCGCAGTGTCGAATTCTTACCACTAATCCACGAAGGACTGATGTTTATTTCCGTGACAAGAGTGTATGAAACTCCTCAAATCATAGTAGAAAGTATTCTTGGTTAATAATTTAAAACTTTAGATTAAATAATCACTATTAATTAATTTATTTTATTCACATTTTTGCTTTATTGTGGTCAATCATTTTTTGCTTTATGCGAAATTAAAAAATGTCACTGAAATACGTCACACATAATAATTATGACCGTGGTGATTTAGCTCGAAGCTAACGGCTAAAGGTGTGAGACTATCGATAGTGTTAATGCAATGTAATGTAAATTATAGGTTTCTATCGATTATTTCCTACCTCTACGAGTTTCATCTCTTTTATTTCACAAGGTAACTGTGTTTTCTATCTCTTACGTTAAAAAGCCGGGTGGTAAAGCACTCACCATTGTATATTGGAAATTAGTATGAGTTAATTAGAACATACTTCGTTTGTAAATTATTGCTACCACGGTTTTATGACACAGCTACTTTGCATTTTCTGTTGTATCGTATTCAAAGTTTGTCGGTGTGGTCATATTATTTTAATAAATTTTTGTAAAAACTTGTAATCTTATGTCATAAAAATTTTGCTATGATGCATGTTTAAATATATTTATATGTATAGCGTATATGTTTATTGAGAAATTATATTTTAAATATAAAAAAAAACATAAAAAGATCAAGGAAATAACAGGTAAAAAAGTGAAACATGCATCCATCGTAAAGGACAAAAAAGGTAAAATAATTACAGATTTAAATGAAAAACTGACAAGATGAACAGAATATATTCAAGAACTTTTTGCAGACGAAAGACCAGAAATAGCAGCGGCAGAACCTACAGACGACAAACAGGGCCTGAAATCCTAAAAAGCGAGGTAAAATATGCTATAAGGAACACAAAAGGGGGTCAAGCTGCAGGACCAGATGAAATTCGTGTAGAATTGTTGAAACTTATAGACGACGACGCACTTGAAATAATGGTGAACCTCTTTAACACAATTTATAGAACAGGAAATGGCTCTCCTCTACTTTTGTCACAATCCCGAAGACGAATAACGCCAGAGAGTGTTCAGATCACAGAACTATAGCATTGATGTGCCACACACTAAAAGTATTTTTAAAAATAATTCACAAAAGAATATTTAATAAATTAGAAGAGGACATAAGCGCCACACAGTTTGGATTCAGAGGTGGACTGGGAACGCGGGAAGCTTTGTTTGGTCTGAGTGTGTTAATTCAAAGATGTTTGGATGTAAACCAAGACCTCTACGTAGGTTTCATAGATTTTGAGAAGGCCTTCGATAAAGTCAAACACCAAAAGCTGTATGAAATCCTAAGAAGCAAAAACATCGACAGTCGCGATATTAACATCATATCCAGGTTATACTGTGGACAAACAGCAAAAATCAAAGTACTCTCTGCTTAGACTCATAATCCAAGGAAAAATCTCGGAAAAGAGAAATGTGGGACGTAGGAGGATTTCCTGGTTGCGAAATGTAAGGGAGTAATATGGGTGCAGTTCAATACAGTTGTTCAGAGCTGCAGCCAACAAAGTAAAAAGTAAAAAGTAAAAAAAGTAAAAAAAAGATTTTAAATATACTGAATGATCTGTAGTAAAATATAAACTAAGTAAATCTTAGAACAAGAATACTAAGCTGCTTTATTTTCTCAAATTTACTTAGGTCCCAAAGAACCTAATTAGGGGCTATTATAAAAAAGAAGGTTAAGTTCTTGGACGAAACCTTGATTGGTTTAGGTTATACATACGATATTTTTGAAAACTTCAAGCAACGTTTTCCACACCAGCTGATGCTTGTAGGGATTGATTATTAACGGTTTCCTTATTGAATGCTAGTAGACAGATCCGATAGTATTACTGGCTCGTATATGAGGACAACAAAATAAAAACAGTATCATCTTATTCAGAATTGAGAGCTGTGAGCAGAATCTGACCGTAACTGGTCCCTACGTAAGTAGATCAGATTGTAAGATATCCTACAACTTAACTAATGCTTTAATTGCATGTGAGAAAGCCAAGAAATCACCTAAACAAAAAATTTAGTTCAACATATCAACATTCAATGTAAGATCTTCGTCTATAGAGGAAAAACTCTATAGGTTAAAAGAAAAATTCAAACATCTAAAATCTGAAATCATTGGACCAAGGTAGATAAAAACAAACAGCAATCAGTGCATATCACTATAATCTGGGAAAATACTTTACCAAAAAGGCAGAGAAAATTAAAGTTTTTTATGAAGGATAACAAAAATAAAACAAGATCTAAAATAACATCAAAAATAACATATCGAAGAGATTATATAAGAAAATGGAAGTTTAAGAGCTTAAGCTTAAGGTCCAGACAAAAACGAAAAAAGACCAAGGCTATAGAACATAAATAAAGAAAAATAGAAAAAATCAAAGCCCAAATAACGAAAACAATAATGATGTCTATAGTTTTAAAAATATTCTGCCGTATACAACAAGAAAAACTTGAAAAATACTTTCTCCTTAGTTTCTTGCAAGAAAATAACTAACTTACTTTTCTATATGAACTATGTAACTATTATTTCAAGAAAACCTGTTAGTTATGTTTTTCTCTTTTTAGTTTAAACACGTTAAAGTTTTGGCTTCCGGGAATCTTTCAATCTATCAGTGACTACCAAAACAACCACAACGGTACCAGTAGTAGCATGTGCGTAATGCTAGGAGAGATGAGTAAACCAAAAAATATTACTTCTAGTCAAGAATGTTCAGTGGTAAGTAATGTTGAATTTTATCTAAAGTAGCAAAAAAGTGATAATGAACACAAAAGACAATTACAAAGTAGATTTATTAAGTTTGGATTAACTAAAAATTTTAAAGCTTCCCATAATCTTCATCTATAAATACTTCGTCATTTGGGAATTAAATAAGCGATTTGATAAAGTGCACCATTCAACCTGCATAAAAAGCAATCTTCTTTCTTTTTCTAGGATTTGGATAACTTTTCCGTTTACCTTAGGACCTTTATTGTAGCAGCCGCGAGAGTTGGAGTTTTTGTGGTAGCTGGGACTTTGGTCCGAATTGTAGGAGTAAAAAGACTGTGTAGTAAGTATTTGTCAAATCTGCTGTACCACAAGATCAATTATACAAGATATGTTCTAGATTTATGGTAAGACAGATATATTGTTTATATAGTAAAAGTAATTTTAAACATACCCAGATATCAAATGAAATCGTAGGCTTCCACGGCCAGAGTCAGAATTATAGTTTATTCGTCTTACGGGTTTGGACCGTGTCATTTGTGAGTGACCCAGAAGTGGGTTCATCTCGACGTTTCGCTACAATTGTATGTAGCTTCTTCAGGAGAACAAAGAAAAAGAAATCAAAAGACAGGAAGATGGGTAGTTAGCAACGGTAACTCAGTTACTCCACGCAACCAGAGGCGAATACTAACTACCAAGATGGGCATTTGGTCACAGTAACTCAACTACTTAACGCAGCCAGAGGTGAAAACCAAATACCAGGACAGGGATTCAGGGATTCACGTCCAACAGCTCAGAACACTAACGCGTCGAGAGGCGGGGAGTGAATCGGGGATTCACTCATTTTCATTAATCATTATCACTATTTCACATCCGTAATTATATTTAAATTAAACATCCCAAACTAATAAATAACCCCACTTCACATCCGCAGCCTTTGAAAATGTCAAATAACACAGTGTATATTTGGTTGCCTATGCACACGGCTCACTTAAATATATTTAATAATAAAATAAAATAAAAAAACTTTTTAAACTTAATCCTATGCTAAATTTTCAAAAATACCCTCATGTAATTATTTTTTAAATAATATTCGCTAGTATATAACTTATAAATTATTTCTTTAACCACTATATATATATATATATATATATATATATATATATATATATATATATATATATATATATATATATATATATATATAGAAAAAAATACGACCGTTGATTAAATTTAAAATATATTCAATAGTTGAAGAGCAAAGGTTTTATCGGTCAATAATTGGCAAATGAAAGTCTTTAACTACTTCATTGATTTATTCGAATACGTTTCGCTTTTATTATTAAAAGCATCATCAGTTCACTACAACTAAAAATAAAGAAGATTTTAAAATATAAGTAAACAACCAAAAGGGTTCATACTTACAAAAACAATTTGTAGGTTTTTTTAGATGTTATGAAAACTCTACGATAACTTAACATTAAAAATTAGGTAACAACTAAACAAAAGAAACGAAACAAAAAAAAAACACAAGAAAAACTGTAAGAGCACTATTGTTTATTTGACCGATGGCTTCATCTGAATGTTGGTTTAAGCTCTTTCGAGGATCCAACCACACTCTCTTCGATTATTTTCTATCGGTTGTGGGATGTCATGTGGCTTGTGTCGTACATATGTTTCTTTGGAAAGCAGGGAGGTACAATTATTAAGGGAGTTAGTGAACGGAACGGGGACAGGCCTATTTTTAAAAAAGGATTAATTTTTTTCTTTTTCTTTAAAAACAAACAAACAGACAAAAAAAAGGAAAGAAGAATGGAAATGAAGTTACTGTCTTGTAAGTGGTTTTTTTATTTGTTATGTATGATGAAAGAGTGATATATTTGGCTCAAGTTGTCGATGTCGGTTTTCTTATTTAGGGACGATGGATGTTTTAGAATTTGACACATTTCAATTATGGAACGCTTATGATAATTTTTTTGTTTGCACAGTATTTTGGTATTCGTGAAGTCAATACTGTGTTTGGTTGAAATGGCATGTTGTTCAAGGGCACAGTATGGTTTTAAAATCCTAATGTCGCTTTTGTGGAACGTTAGTCGACCTTGAAGAGAGCGGCTGTCTGGTCAATGTAGCAGGAGTTGCACTCCGCACAGGGTACACGATAGACGACGGTAGTTTGTTCTAGAGGGGCCAATGGAGTTTTTGTCTTAAAAATAACTTTCCTACGGTTATAGTATTTTTAAGGCTATTTTGACAGGTAAATTTTTGGAAAGTTTGTTAAGCTTGTTCGTGATTTGTGGGAAGTACGGGAGCGAAGCATATCTTATGGTTTGTTTAGGAGTGAGAGGGGACTTATTCATCTGTATTGTGTTAGAAATGGACGCCAATGTTAGCCCGTTGAGTGTTTCAGTGATGGACTGCTCATAGCTTTTGGAATATAGAAATTTATTGATGATGGATGCCGGATAGGAGTTATCTATGAGAATGGACTTCAGTAGATTGAGAGATTCTTCTTTGTAAAGCGGATGTGTCAACATGTATACTCTAAGGCTGAGGGCTTGTACCAGGTTAAGTTTATATCTGATTGGGTGTGTCGAATGGTAGTTTAGCTACCGTTGGCTAGCTAGAAGAAATGGCTAGCAACCGTTTCTTGTTTTTGTTTTTCTTGTGTTTTTTTTGTTTCGTTTCTCTCGTTTAGTTGTTAAGTTTTAATGTTAAGTTATCGTAGAGCTTTTATAACATCTAAAAAAAACCTACAAATTGTTTTTTTAAGTATGAACCCCTTTGGTTGTTTACTTATATTTTAAAATCTTTTTTATTTTTATTTGTAGTGAACTGATGATGCTTTTAAAAATAAAGGCGAAACGTATTCGAATAAATCAATATAGTAGTTAACGACTTTCATTTGCCAATTATTGACCCATAAAACCTCTGCTATTCAACTATTGAATAAATTTTAAATATATATAAATATATAGGTATATATATATATATATATATATATATATATATATATATATATATATACCTATATATATATATATATATATATATATATATATATATATATATATATATATATATATTTATATTTATATATATATATATATATATATATATATATACATATATGTATATTATATATATATACAATGTGAATGAGATTAAAATCTCACTGTAAATGAGGATATCGGTCAAGGAGAAATAAAAAATGAAAAAACTATTTCAATCTTTTAATAGAAAACGTTTCGTGCAGTATTTCTGCACTTCTTCAGTTCTAATGATTGTAAAGTCATGTATAGATGTCAAACAATGTCAAATGCATATGTTGAGATGTTATAAAATACATTAAATAAATACAATATAAGTTATGGTAAAAAAATTTACATTCAGAATTTTATTTAAAATTTATACAAACATTGAAAAGTTACAAAATGTCACAATATGTTAACAAGAACAATATAATACAACACTTTTATTCTATCGCTTATGTAAAATATCTCGAAACATGAAGCCAGGAGAAAAAGTATCTTGTTTTTATTGAGCTCAGTGAACAATTTGAAAAAACTATTTGTATTGAAAAAAGCATGGAAGTAACTGTATTGTTAGATACACCAAAGTAATTAAAAGAAAAAAAAAGGGAATATTTTTGATAGATAGGGATCAACTATTCCGAAAAGTAAAACAAAAAATAAAATGACTTTGGAAATCAGTATCTGTATGAAAAATTAACTGATGACAAAATTACTTATTTACAGGACAGAATAGAAAAGTCAATTTGTTTAAAATCTAATTATAAGAGGGTTGGTAATAAAATTTAATGATGACCATTGCTGGGGAACCTAAAATTAGTGAATATAAATGAATTATAATGTGATATGAATTTGTTAGACTCACCATGTTGGTTCCTTTTGAAAAGGATTTTACATCGAAGTAAGATGTATGAAGATTGCTAAAGTTCTCGTTGAAATGAATATAGGGATATAATTTTGAAGTATCAAGGTAGAACCGATGGTAGCTGTTTTTTCCTAGAGGACAAAAACTGAAAAATTTAGGCCATGTCTTGATCGGATTTAGGTGTACTTACCTAAGTTAAATTGTGAAATGTAACATTAAACTAGAAATATTTTAAGGAATATTCAACAGCAAGGAGTGATAAATGATGCTGAGATTATCAATGTCAGTACGTCTGTTCATGGAGTTTTTTCCCTTAATATATGGCACATTTCCAGGAAGGATCTCTTATAGAAATTATTCTCAGTTCCTAGAGACTTAATATTCTCAAAGTCGATTTGGTGGTTAAGAGAGATAAAGTGGGAGATAATATTAGAAATATCTGAGGATGGTATATTTAGATATCCGCCGATCTATTACAATATGTCACACTGTAACGATGTCACCATCAACCAACAGCTGACCCTCTCTCTCTCTCTGTATACCCATGATATAAGGATACTTTTGTTAAAATTTGTTTGATATAAAGATACGTTTATTTGTATCATGCTGTATACCAGTACTCTCATCAACAACCTACCACTACTATCGATGCGCACTGGAGATTAAACACCTGTAATATACTGGCTCCGCTGTCACCACTGTACAACTCGCGGGAGTTATATCCCCTATTGTCAAAAGTATAAAATATCGTGAAGAACGTCATCAACTAAGTTCGATTCGGAGTATTGATCTTGTACCTCCTGGTCTCTGAGTACTAAGGAGAATTTTTTTAACATTGACTAAAGACCGTTCTTTTTCTTATCAATTTGAACGCCCCTAACATATTTTCTCTTGACCGGAATCAACGTCGAACTGCAGTCCATCGACTTTTTATTTATATTTAATATTGTATAGGAATAAATTGAATTTTTGTTATTTATCTGAATTTATTTTTATTTAAATTAGATTTGCATTTTACTGAATCTGGTGTATAATAGAGCTACCCGTCACAACAAACAAAATTATTCAAACCAATTTGGTCGTCAACGTTCTGTAATTGGGAATACTACTAAAAAAAGATACAGGGTATCCGAGAATGTCTACAGAAGAAATATAAGAAGGATGCATGGAAAAAATTTTCCCCATCTGTAAAAATACTACAGTATTATAAAATTCTTAGCAAAGATACGAATCAATAAAACGAGTTGGGTAAAATACCAAATCATATGGAACATATAACAAACAATGAATGTGTTATTTCATCATCACGTTCATTATTGCAATAATAAACCAAAGATAAACATATAAATTAAACACGTTTTCTTTTTTTTTTCTTTTAGTTATTTTAACATTCATTAGTGCCACATGTATGTTTTGCATTTACTTTGCAAGGAGTTCACTAGCTGTAACCATTTTATCGGCGGCTGGAACAGCTGTTGGAAGTGTACCGGAAAACCTATTACTTACTATAACTTTAGAATTGTTCCCAACAACTTTAAGGTAAGTTAGTGTTTTTTTTTGCTGATTGATTAGAATATATATCAACCCATTTATATGTTAAACAGAAGTATTTGCACTGAGTACCCACATGAAATGTAGCAGGTACAGAACATAGTACCGTTGAACACTATATGTCGACAAGCGATGTAAATGAGTCAAACAAATAAATAGCTGATAAACTAGCACAATCATAATTCTGTCCAAACATTAAACGAAATTTAAAGATTATTTTAGAACAATACCATGATAAAAGAAAGAAGATAATTACAAAGTGAGAGAAACATTGATCCACAACAAATAAGGGCACTTAATAAAGACATATCGAATGCCATGAGAAGAGATATTAGAATATTTCAAAACGAAAGAATTGTACAAACGATAGAATAAAATAAAAGCATGCAAGTAATGAGATGAAAAGTAGCAGCAAGTAGAAATGAAATCTAAGCGATAAATATGGTAATATGACAAAAAACAGAGAATCAGTACTAAAAATAGTTTAAGAATTCTACACGATGTTGTATACCTATGACAAACCAACATTCACATAAATCACATTCACAGATAAAAAGTACAAAACCAAGATACTCTGTCCATTCTTGATTTTACAAACACATCTGAATGTAAACTATAAGGGACACAATGTAGAATGAGGAAATCACTATCGGGCACAACTTGGAGTCACAGAATAGGAAACGAAGTGACACGGTAAATTCGTAGAATTGATGTATATGATATACAGCACATAGCTAAACTTAAATGGAGGTGGGTAGAACATATTCAGAATTAAATACAATGGACTAGAAAAATTTTAGAATGGAAATTAAGAGTGAATAAATAGTATCGGGTATAATAGGCCAGGGAAATAAGCAAAAAAGTACCCTGTTTTTGACACTCGTCCGGCCAGGCAAACGACAGTTGTTTTGAGTACTATGGACCTCTGTAACAAAAACCTATATGTTTCCTGCAGTCGATTTTTTGGACTTAATTAGTTATTAACAAATTAAGGTCAAAAAACGGAAAATTTTTGCTTTTTTCGTCTACCAGCAAAAAGTGAAGCAATTTAAACAAATTTTAGGAGAGAGGAAACTTATAAGTTATATAAAAACCTTCAAAATTGCGTTTTCAAAATGTTTCTATCCTTATTTGTTGCTTAGAAAGTTGCAAAATAAGTCAAGAATTTCGGTTTTTTTATAAATGTTAATAACTTTTTTAAAAATAAACTTATAATATTTATATTTCATGGAATGATGTGTCTTGTAGTGCTTAAAATAGGGTCAAAATTTCAAAGTGATCGGTCCAATAGTTTAAAAGTTATTTTATTTGTTTTTCCCAAATTAACATTTTTTGCAACAATATAAGTCAGAAATTTATACAGTTTTAGTAATACTAAGGGTTGTTTCTGGTAGAACAAGGCCTGTTTTATTATTTACATTAAAAAAAATTAAGAAAATTAATTTTAAAGATTGCAAAATAATTTTGCAAAAACATGTCGATTTTTTGCTAATAAACAATTAGAATAACTTTTTGACTATTGACTGCAAAATATTATTTTTACATATTTAAAAAGCTTGAATTTTTTCACAAATTTAAATAAAAAAAAAATTGTCCTAAAATAATTTGGTACAAAGTTAGCCTCTTTTTTTATTTAATTCATAGCACCTTTGTTTATAACAATTAAGAAATCTAATTAGCGCTATTTGAAAGAATGTACATTATAGTTTTAAAGTACTAAATTTTAAAATTATTGCCCTTTAATGGAATCCTCCACAAAGCTTCAAAATGTATGTAAAATCAGTCGGCTTTGAAACTCTCGGGAGCTGAAGGGAGGGGGAAGGCGCTGTTAACTGTATCTCTGTTCCTTTTTTTATGTATTTCAACGTTTCTTTTTGAACGTGTATGTACTTTTTGCGTACATCACGAATATGCATTATTTCGATAAATAAATTGTCAAATAAACCACCTAATTTGTTTAAAAACAATTTTTTTAAATTTTTTTTAGTAGTATTTAAGTTAAGTTTAAATGTAAAACAGAAGTATTTGTCATTTCCTATATTTTGGGGAATAAGCCACAGTTTAAGTTTATAATAAGTTTATTTTTGACGTTTCGATTTCTACTTCGGAAATCTTTCTCAGAATACAGAACATTAATAAATTAATCAAATTTTGTTTTTGGTTACTTGGTAGAAAATATGGTTGGTTTTGAAGGTTTTTATATAACTTATAAGTTTCCTCTCTTCCAAAATTTGTTTAAATTGCTTCACTTTTTGCTGATAGACGAAAAAAGCTAAAATTTTCCGTTTTTTGACCTTAATTTGTTAATAACTAATTAAGTGCAAAAAATCGACTGCAGGAAACATATAGGTTTTTGTTACAGAGGTCCGTACTACTCAAAACAACTGTCGTTTGCCTGGCCGGACGAGTGTCATGAAAAAATGCTTATTTCCCTGAGCTATAAATAGTACCGGGAAGTATCCCAAAAAGATTGACTGACATTAAAATTTTCTTTCTTATAAATTATAAATTTGGATCTATATAGTAACTAATTTGTGTTTATTTTTAGAACAATAGCGTTATCAATTCATCTAACAGCACAGCGTTTCGGGACTACTCTAGGAAATGCAATTTTTCCCTACTTGGTTCAGATGGGATGTTTACCCCCATTTTTATTTATAGGAATATTTGCATCTGGTAAGGAAACTTATATATAAACTATATTTCAATTATATTTCTTCTATATTCTTTCTTCTTCTTAACATGCCATACACCAAAGTGCGTAGGCGACTATCTCATTACTAGAATTCTGTTCTTGGCGGCGTGACACAGCTCACCGGTATATTCAAGAGCTATCTTTTTGAAGCATCCTAAAAATATGTAAATCTTTGTGTAATAATTCTTGTAACTATGTTTTTGACCTAAAAAGTAGGATAGTTTTTGTTAAATTTATATTTAAATTAAAATATATTTATAACGGATATTTTGTTTTAGCCACTGGACTATTATCAATGCTGTACTCAAATACAGAAAACAAACCATTAGTTTAAGATTTAAATTTATTTTAAAACGATAAGTAGAAATATATTTTTTAGAATAAAATGACTTGTTTATATTTTAACATATTCCTTAAAAATCATTTTTTATTGATATTAACAAATACTATTTTTAAGTTAAAATCTTCTATCCTTTGAGTATTATGGGCTTATTTTATTTTAAAACATTGTTTTTTATTTGATAATAAAGCGCTCATTTGCGGAAGCTCATGCGGACCCTGTTGACCGCCGAATTCGTTCTAAATAGTTCTTCACTATTACACTCAAACTATTCCCTCAAGTTCTCAAGTTTTCGTCTTTTAATAGTTAATATTGTAACATTTTTTTTATTATTAATATATTAAATTATTTTTAATTCCTTTTACCCCCGTGCGATACGCCGATGATTAGGAATCCCCGTGTTTACGATAGGAAGATAATATTGTAGATACCAAGCTAAAATGGAATTCCCTAATTAAGAAAGGTTTTTAATCCTTCCGTCTTAATACTCTGTATGAAAAGAACAAATGCTTTCCGGTATGCAGTTTCCTTTTCATAAATTGGTAATTTTCGTCGAAGGCCCATATCTTTTGACAATAACTTAATCCCAAGTATTGTCTGTTTCTTATGTCCAATTGTTAATACCGATTATTTTACCTCAAACTTTCCAATAGTCGTTAAGGCCTTACCTTCTGAGAAACACATACGACTGTCCTATCATTCTTGAGTGGGGGAATATATATTAAAAATTTTTAGTGGAACCAATTTACTTGTTGGTGGGCAGTTGTTGAGTGAGGTAATATCTCGTGAGACTTGTTGGTGGGCAGTTGTTGAGTGAGGTAATATCTCGTGAGACTTCTCGATGGGCCGTTGTCGAGTTAAGGCCAATATCTCGTGTTACGCTTTGCTCACTTTAT
Organism: Diabrotica balteata; assembly: GCA_918026665.1. NCBI lineage: Eukaryota > Metazoa > Arthropoda > Insecta > Coleoptera > Chrysomelidae > Diabrotica > Diabrotica balteata. The sequence continues at coordinate 113,687,200 of OU898276.1, forward strand.
TTCTTATCGTATCGTCTTTGTGAATTATTTTCTAAGTGTGTATACACTTTATATTTGAGGTTTCTTTCCTTAGACTATATTCAATTATATATAGTTCTACACTACCTTTAATGGTTATTAAATTCAGTGTTTAGTACCAGAAAAGTATTAAATTCAGTGAATTAAGCTGCCTTCGTCAAGATCTACTGTAAGTAATCTTTATCTACAATTATCTGGGCGAGTAATATGGTATGGTACCATATCACCTGCCATTATCTGGACGTATCATCGATATCTTCACCTGTAGATTGCCGATTTTTGAATGTAATTTAAAGAACCATTCAATACATTTCTATAAATAATACCTATGAACATGCAAGTCTCAATTTTTTATTAAATAATAGTGCGAGATATTTAATTGACTTAACCAAGTGCGGTTTGGTTTATGTTTTTATTTCTGTAACCTTTTTGTATTTTTGTACATTTAGAGTTAAGTAATTTTTGCTATCTTTTGTATTTCCTATAATTTTTGTTCATTATCTTTCCTATGATATCTCGAGATACGCCAATCTATATTTGTATATGATTGCCTTATATATCTTGGTAAAGGTATTTTCTTATTACATTATTGCTTAATTTTATACATATATAACACCATTTCATAGTTGTGTATTTTTATTACTTGTGTTGCATTTGGCAGAATCATAATTTTGTGTTTAATATATTGTTATTGTTTTATGCATGTATTTTATTTGTCAGCTCCTAACAAGTTACCTGATAAAATAATAGCTCTGAACAATTACTATCTTTAAATATTACTCTGCTTTTGAACTGTAGAAAGATCAGGCTGATTAAGTTTCGTAGGTAAGTAAGTGTAATACTTAATATATTTATTATTTGTTCATATATTGCGTTGACCAGATTTATTTGATAATTTACTGTTGGTATCTTTCCTTGGGTTTGATCTCTGAACCTAAATATCTTTTCTTATCTCTTTTTTTTTTCTAAGGTTTTCTTAATTTTCTCCTTAACCCCAAAAAATTGAGTGGCGCCCTGTTTCTATCTTCTCTTATCTTTGGTAATTTTACCCATCTATCTTTTTGTTTATTTCTGTATCTTTTCTAATATCTCTTATCCTATGTTTACCTATTTCTTCCGTTGGATCCATTCCCGGTTCCAAAAGCTAGTTTCGAACCCACGACTCGCTCTCCACCAACCATCTGGCTGCCGTCCGCAGTGTCTCCATTGGTTACCTTTCTAGCACCACCCAAAAAAGATTTCCGACGTTACAATATTATTTCCACTTCATTTCCTATCCATCTAATTCCACGTTTGACATTCTTTGAATCCATGATAATACCATGATCTGTAATACCAAAATTCAAATGACCCAACATATTTATACGCATTTTTTATTTTAGTGCATAAAACTGTGCATATAAGTACTAGTGCATAATTATTTAGTATCCAAGCCAAAAAAAGAGTAGAGAGCATCTTGACAAAAAGAAACTTTTAAAGTATAATCGATGATGCGCGAGCTACTTCAGTACGTGTCTTAATTTCTTTAGTTTGGTCTACATTTGATGTTATCCATGTTCCCACGTTTTTGTAGGTATACATACTCTCAATTACAGCATCTTCAATAATCGATTGGATGTTTGCATCCAGTTAGTTTGCATAGTTTTCTTCAAATTAATCTTTAGCTCGTTAAGAAATTTAACGATTGTAGATTCATTAGGTTAATGAATATTCCGTTAAAATACTATTGCATATTCTTCTAAACAGAATTAGGAATGAATGTTGTAACTAATATATTTGCTTACCACATAGACTATTACTGTGGGGGTTGAAATCTTGGGACAGAAATTATTGGGGGTGAAGATAGGGCAAGAAAAATAAACAATACTTATGCGAACGGCACTCAGGGTTTATTTGGAGTAGCTGGGTCGTGGATAAGTAAATGGCAAGGGGGTTGAATTGGGGCAACTACAAAAAAGAATCAAAGGGGTACTTACATAAATCTTCTGGAACAAACAAAACAAAACACAAGAGAGACCTCTAGGAATTTAAAATGGACGCCGCTTCGAGGTGCCAAATTATAACGAGAAGAACAATTAGTTGTAACTATTAAAATAATTATTAGTAATTAAAAACACATCTTTTTAAATGAAACTCAAAAAAGGGTATACATTTTTTTTTTCTAAATAAATAAAAAAATGGTTTAGAGAAATAAGTCAAACATTTATCACAAACAGTTACAAAAATAAATGGCACAAATTACTATATACAGTGGGTGATCAAATTATTATGATCAGTCACAAAAATTTAAGTTTTTCATATTTGTTCAGAAATTTTATAATAAAATTATATGCTGATATACGATTAAAGCATGATACTATAAACTACAGATAAACCCACGCGCACGCGATCAGTCGTGTGACGTCACTTGGCGACAAATGTCACCAGAAATGTTTTGTGTTGTATGGAGTTTTGTCAGATTTAGTCAAGGTTAGTAGATATTTAAGTATCTACTTAAATATCTACTAACCTTGAGATTTAGTTTTCTTCTTCTTCTTCTTCTTCCTTTATTGGGTAATATCTCAGGGGATAATTTGCCCAGCTAACACTATATTGAAATTATTTTATATTGAATGAGCACTATGTCGAAACTTCTTCTTCTTGGGCCAAACAGTTAGTATAGGAAAGTCTATTCAACACAGGATAAAACTTTTCTCGCTTGGAGGCACAACCAGTCTTTTTCTTCATAGTCTTTTTTGATGAGGTCCTCAGAGTTCCACAGCAAACTCTTCTGCAGCTATCTACTTAATTCAATAGCTACTTTACTGTGGACTGTCCAAGTTCCTCTTTTTTCTTTTTTTCTACCAACAGATGATAGAGAACCCAGGTGGAAAAAGAGAATAATTTGTAAGTTTGTGTTATAGTAGATAAGATAGGAATATATAATTATAGATTGATTTTGGCTAGATTAAGAAAAGTAATCAATAAATTTAGTCTTTGAGGATTAAGATTGGATAGGAAAGAGCATATCTCTATAGGAGTTTGTAGTTTTGTTTTAACCAATTCTTTGTAGAGGTCAAAATTTGGAGAAACGTTTATTGGACACTCTAGGATAATATGATTCAGAGATCCAATTTGACCACATTCACAGTACGGGTTGTCCTTAATACCTATGCGGAATAAATGAACGGGAGTGGAACAATGTCCTGTTCTCATTCTAATTACTGTGGTGATATGCCTTCTGTCTTTATAAGGAAATTGATTGAACCATGGTGATTTGTTCCATGTATTGACTATTTTTCTATAAAACGACCCTTTTGATCTATTTGAATTCCATTCTTGTGCCCATAGAGTCCAAATTAGCTTTTTAATATAAAATAAGTAGTTTGAATAATGCAATTTAACTTTGGCTGGCATTTTTAGTGATCTTCCTATGTTTGCCAATTTGTCTGCAACACAATTGCCCTTAATATCAGAATGCCCTGGAATCCAAGCCAAAATAATACTGATGTTCTGTTGATTGGCTTCTATAATGCCCCTTTTGGTCATGATAGAGGTATGTTCAGTTTCCATTGAGTAAGATGTTTTCCCTATCTTTTGGATAGCACTCTTAGAATCAGACAAGATTAAGGCCCTCTTGATATCCTTCTCCAAGACAAATTGAACCGCATGATTAATTGCAATAATCTCTGCAGTGCAAACTTGAGTCTGCGTAGGGAGTTTACTAGAGTATGAGTATTCAAAGTCAGGACAAAAAACACCAAATCCTGCTGAGCCCTTATTATCAACTGACCCATCCGTAAAGATTATAGTGTGAAGTGGATTGTCAAGTGAGATTCTTTGAAATTGAATTAATGCATGTTCATCACTTTTATTAGATTGCACATTCCTAATAGGGATAGAAGTTAATTGATATTCTAATTCAAAATTGTGACACGGAAATAAGTCGCTAGAAAATAAATTTGGGGTATATTGGAATTTATTCATGATGGAAACTAAGAGGGGAATACTTTTTTTATTCCAGTAATTAGGATTTGATTGCATTGATATCTGTAATCCATTCAAGGCAGAAATTATTGGGTTGTTAATTAGCATCAGATTTTTTAGGAGGAATTTAGAATTAAGCCATTCCCATCTGTACTTGAGAGGAATTTGACCACTTTTACCTAACAATGCATAAATAGGGGTAGATCTCATACATCCTGTTATGATACGAATACTCTTATATTGTAATTTATCTAACCTGTTGATTAGCGCCTTGGGACAATCTGATAATATTTGACATCCATAATCTAAATGACTCTGTATCAAACCATTATGAACTATCTGGAGAGTTTTAGGATCACTACCCCAATATGTTCCACATAGAGTTCTCATTACATTCAAGCTACGACTTACTTTTAATTCTATTAAATCCACATATGATTTCCACTTTAGGTTTTTTTGAATAACTACCCCTAAATATTTCACTGTATCGACCCATTTAATTGCATGACCTCTAATTTTTACGTTTGGAGGATTAATTTTACGATTTCCTATTTGAAATATAATTGCTGAGGACTTATTGTAAGATAGACTAAAGTTGTGTTCTAATAACCAGAGATCCATCCTTTCCATTAATAAGTTCAAAGAATTAATTAATTTAAGTAGATCTGCCCCACTAACCAAAATAACCAAATCATCTGCATACTGTATCAGATTACAACCGTTGGGAATAATCTCGTATAAAGATAGGGAATACAGATTAAATAATATTGGACTTAGAGGGGAGCCTTGAGGTAAACCCTGATTAGTTTTTCTTGGACCATGAATTTGACCAGTTTGGTCCTTTACATAAATACTACGATCATTTAATATAGAATAAATGACATTTGCTAGTTGAATAGGAATGTTATATTTAATTAGTTTAGAGTATAAAAGAGATATGTTGACACTATCATAAGCTGCTGAAATATCTAGGAAAAGTCCTACGGTAAATTGATTCAATGAAAATCCTTGTAGTATTTTAGAATTTAGTAATGAAATGCATTCCATGCAACCTCTACCCCTTCTAAAACCAAGTTGCAATGGATTTAAAATATGATTGTGTTCTAAGAACCACTCAATTCTGTTTTTAATTAATGTTTCCAGCATTTTACCAACACACGATGATAGAGCTATTGGCCTATAATTAAGTGGGTCAGTTTTATCCTTTCCATGCTTAACAATGGGTAATATGACCGTTTGTTTCCACGAAAGAGGAACCTGTCCCTTCCGGATACATTCATTAAAGAATTGAATTAAGAGTAATGATCCAGAGTGCGGTAAATTTTTTAACATAGAGTATGAAACCTGATCAGGACCCGCAGCAGAATCAGTTTTAGAAAAAAGAGTATTGTGATATTCATCAAATGATATGGGTTTCTCAGAATACTGCAGAGGACTGAAAAGTAATTCAAAGTCGCCAGAAATAGGTGAGAGAAATGTTAAAATTTCCTGAGCTACCTCCTCTGGTGGCAATTGAGATAAAAGAGACAATTTACTACCAGAAACCTTGTTAATTTTATTCCAAACATCTTTAAGGGGAGTATTTCTATTTAGTTTGCTACAATAGGATCTAAAGCTTATTTTTCGCTTTAATTTTAGGAATTTTCTAGCTTTCGCTATGAATTTTTTAGCCTCTATATAGTTTTCAACACTAGGAGAATTTTTAAATGTATTAATAGCTGAAACTCTCTTTTGTATTATATGAGCACATGAATCATCCCACCATGGAATGTGATATTTGTTGTTATAAGAGGAGTGTAATGAAATGCAAAACCTTTATAAACTAGGTTTTAATATACAAGAAATTAGCATTGTTTTGTTTGAATGAATAACATGACAATTACATATGACATTAACTAAAACTAAGATGACAAATGACAAACACAGTTCACAGACCACAGGACATTCACCCCAACTTTATTTTTGAACAAAGTCTTTAAGGTAAGCAGGAGTGTTTCTTTCCCTGGTACCTCTTCTAATAAGACTGTGTTTATTTTCTTCCTCTAAAACACTTTCAATATGACCTTGATCTTCCAGAATGTTAACAGGAGAAATATTTGGATTTTCCTCACATATACTCAATCTAGGGCTTGGTGGATCTTTGATAAACTGTTCATTAGAAACCGCAGATTCCGATCCACTAACACAGTCCAGAGATGCATCTCCTCGTGGTGCAAGTTGTCTTAAGGCTACTGTTGTTTCTTTACCATCTTCACGTCTAACAACAGCATAGTTTGGATTTGCTTCAATTAGCTGTACTTCTTCAACGAGGGGTTCATATTTGGACTGCCTCACATTTTTTTTCATAAATACTTTTCCGGGGGTTATCAACCATGAAGGAAGTGCAGCTCCATTTATAGCTTTTCTGGAATGATGAAACATTCGCTCATGAGGGGTACTGTTTGTAGATGTACACAAAAGAGAACGAATTGAATGAAGAGCTATCTCAACTACTTCTTCCCACTGTTCAGTTTTTAAATGTTTAGATTTTAATGCAAGAGAAATAGTTTTCCATATAATTCCATTATATCTTTCTGTCTGGCCATTTCCTTCAGGATTGTAAGATGTTGTTCGGCTTGTTGGTATTCCTTGTGAATGGAGAAATGTTTTGACTTCTTGAGACATAAATGCCCCCCCTTGGTCTGAATGGATATAACTAGGCATTCCAAATAAAGAGAATAAGTTTGTAAGACACTTCACAACAGTTTTCGCTGAAACATCTTGACATGGATATACAAAGGGGAATCGAGAATATTCATCAACAATTGTTAGGATATATTTGTTATGAGATCTAGATGGAAGCGGTCCTTTAAAATCCAGAGACAATCTTTCAAAAGGCGAAGTAGCTTTAATTAATCTCCCTTGAGTTTTCAAAAACTTTGGTTTTATTTCTGCACAGATAGGACAGCGATTGGTCATTTCACGGACTTCATCAATAGTATATGGTAAGTTGCGTGTCTTTATCCAATGGACCATTCTGGTGATTCCTGGATGACACAAGGATTGATGTAGTTCAAATAGACTTGGTCGAGGATTTATTGAACAGCTCACTCGTGAGAAAGTATCTGGCACTACATTCTCAACTCCTGGTCGGTACTGAATATCGAAACTGTAGCATGATAATTCAAGGCGCCATCTGATAATCTTCTCATTTTTTATCTTACTAGTGTGGCGCATATTGAACATAAAAGAGACAGACTTTTGATCAGTTATAAGTCGAAAATGTTTACCTATCAAGAAATGTCTCCATTTTCTAAGAGCTTCCACTATTGCATAAGCCTCTTTTTCCACTGATGAATGATTTCTTTCACTTTTTGATAAGGTTCTTGAAAAGAAAGCAACAGGTCTTCCTCCTTGGCTAAGAGAAGCAGCAATACAAAAATCTGAAGCATCAGATTCAACGATAAAAGGAATCTTGTCATCAATTGTAGTAACAGCTGAAGAAATAATTTCAGATTTAAGAATTTGGAAAGCTTCAGCTGCTTGTTCTGTTAAAGGAAAAGTATTGCATGTGACTAGTTTTTGTATCTTTTCTGAAAATTGTGGGATAAATTTGGAATAATGTGCAAACATTCCGACAGCTCTCTTTAGTGATTGTGAATCGTTTGGTAAGGGTAACTTCTTTAATGGTTCAAGTCTTTCAGGATCAGGTTTTAAGGTCTGATTTTCTATTTGATAACCCAAAAGTTTGATTGAATTTAGTGTATAAGAACTTTTATTTTGATTTATTGTTAGATTGTATTTCTTCGCTACTTCCATAAATTTATTAAGATTTTCATTATGTTGTTGTTGATTTAATCCACAAACCGTAATGTCATCAAGATATGCATACACACCTTTTAAATGTTCGGATTTAATAATACCATCGATAACCCTTTGAAAACAAGCCACTCCGTTGGTTACCCCAAAAGGAATCCGGCAAAATTGGTATAGTTGGCCGTTGGCTTCAAAAGCAGTGTATATTTTCTCTTCATTTTTAATTGGAATTTGATGGTATGCATTTTTAAGATCAATAGTACTGAAGACAGAATATCTTGCTACTTTTCTAACAATATCTTCAACATCTGGGAGAGGATAGGCATCTAAGTAAGTAAATTTATTAATTGTTTGTGAATAATCTACCACCATTCGCTTTTTGTGTGTTTCACTTTTTGTAATAAGTACTTGTGCACGCCAAGGAGAGTTGCTTTCTTCTATGATTCCATTCGATAGCAGATACTGTATCTCGTCAGATATGAATTTTCTATCTTCAGTTGAAAATTTTCTTGATTTAGTTGCCCTCGGTTTGCAATCATTTGATAGATTGGAGAATAATTTGGGTGGCTCTATATTTAAGTATGCCAAACTACAAATGTTATCTATATGATCAATAACTAAAGGCATTTTTGAGCCAGCAAAAGTGATTTCTAGAGAAGAATGTTGTTTAAGCAAGTCATGACCTATAACTACATCAGCACATAAATCTTGAATTATTGATAATTTGACATTTTTATATGAATGTTCGTTTATTTCTAAATTAACAAAGCAGTGTCCTGAGATAGTCGTTCTGAGTGCTGTTGAAGCCATTATTATGCTTGCATGACTTCTAAATGTTTTCACGTTTATAGACAATGCATAATTCTTACTGATATATGACTCAGAACTACCTGTGTCTATTAAACTTTCAGCTGTATTTCCATTCACCTTTATCTCAGTAACACTTTTAGATAAGCATTGAGGGGCAGCAGCAAGATTTCTAACATTCGAACTAGATGTAGTAGTAGCTAAAACAGCAGCTGATACTGAATTGGGCATCTGAAGCCTACATACCTTGGAAAAATGTCCAACTTTCGAGCATTTCTTACAAACTTTGTCTCTAGCAGGGCATAGGCTACGAGGATGCCTTTCAGTTGATCCACAAAAGTAACATTTCCAACTTTTCACAGCAGCAGAAGTATAATTAGTGTGCTCTCTGGTTTCAGAAGAAATTGCATTAATAATTTGTACAGGAGTTGTATAAGCCTCAGAGTGTTTTGAAGCTGACTCCAGAGACTGGGCTTTTACTATGGCATCTTGCAGAGTAATAGTGTTGTTTTCTAGTAAACGTTGTCTTATGTCATTAGAAAGAATGCCATTAATAAAAGAGTCTCTTATATAATCTTCTCTATTTTGGTCTGCAGAAACGGCTAGAAAATTACAGTCTTTGGAAAGCACTTTAAGATGTTGAACGTATTGACCTATATTTTCACCAGTTTGTTGTTTTTTTGTCATTAGGATATGTCTGGCAAAAATTTCATTTTTGGGTTTAACAAAAGCTGCTTCAAGAATACTTTTGGCTTCAGAATACTTTCTACAATCAGAGATGAGTTCATAGATATTGTTGCTCACGTAATTTACCAGTAGTTTGAATTTCTCCTCCTCTGAAACATCAATCACAGAGGAAATAAAGTTTTCAAAGGTAGCTTTCCAATGCATCCATTCTTGAGACGATCTAGGAGAGTTAGGATCAGCATCGAATCTGTCTGGTCGTAGTAGCTTATCCATATTTGATATTTCTTGTATATTAAATTGTAATGAAATGCAAAACCTTTATAAACTAGGTTTTAATATACAAGAAATTAGCATTGTTTTGTTTGAATGAATAACATGACAATTACATATGACATTAACTAAAACTAAGATGACAAATGACAAACACAGTTCACAGACCACAGGACAAGGAGGTCCAAGGAATTGATGTGTCTGCCACTGATGATATATATTCGATAAAATTTTCATAGTCCTCAATTGGAAACGATGAGAAAATACACTCTAGTTTTTCATGGAAAGAAACCCAATCAGCCTTTTTGAAATTTCTTCTTTTAGAAACCTGATTAAATTCCTGTGTTGGGATACCGACATAGCATAGAATGGGAAAATGATCACTAGATCCTGTATCTGGAATGGTGGTCCATCCACTAATTTTGGGTGCCACATCTATCGAAGCCAATGATAAGTCAACTACTGATTTGCTGCTACCAGGACGAACCAATCTTGTTGGAGAACCATCATTAAGAAAAATTAACTTAAGATCTTCTGCAGTTTGCAAAATATTTCTGCCATTAACACTATCTCTTGAGCTTCCCCATGCTCTATGATTACAATTTAAATCACCCATGATCAGTAGAGGTTTGTTAATCGAGTTGACCAAAGAAGACCAGCATTTTTTGGAAATGAGATTGTCCAAAGGACAATACATATTTAATATATTTAAATTATACTTGGGTAAAAAGGTGAGTTGAAATTGAACATCTGAATTAAAACCAGGATTGTTAATATGAATATCCCGAAAATCTATATTGTATTTGATAAGGGTAATTAAGCCCCCATATCCATCACCTCGATCCTTTCTGATAATGTGATACCCTCTGCATCTAATTGTATGTTGGTTAGAGAGCCAAGACTCACTAATGAGGACAATATCAGGGTTATAGTCTTTAATAAGAACTTTTAAGTTATCAACATTGGTATTATAAGATCTTATATTCCATTGTATAATAGTTAGTGGGGCGTGATGATTGAAAATATAAATTGTTAAAAACATGTATGTACCAGGTCAAGACGAGAGGGGAATTAGTATTCTGAGTCCTCAGACCCAGATACCTCCATCCCTCCTCGTTCCTGACTAGTACTTATAGCATTATGTGATACACTTTTGTTTTTATGATTACCAATCTCTACATTTAATCCACCATGATCTTTAGGAGAAGTATAATTTTTATTAATCAATTCACCAATAAATGTCATAACCAAATCCTTGTGATCTTGATTGAGCATTAATATAGCCTGATTTAAATCTCTTTGGGTCTGAGAATTATTTATAAAGTGACTAGGAGATTCTTTGGGGGATCTCCCATTAGGATTGTTCAATACTTTACAATGAGAACTTTGATCAAAGCCTATATTTAATGTTCTTTTCCTTTTCGATGGAGTAGATTTTGTAATCTGACTGTAGGAAGCAGAATTTGAAGACAGGGATGTAGCAACTGATCTCCTCTCTTAAATTGAAATACTATTTGCAGAGGATGGATTAGTTACAAGATTAGGAAAATCCTTAATGTTCAACTTTGGGCTAGATGTTTCCCTTGGAATGTTTTGGTTAGCTTCATAATATGATAAGTTGGCAAATGACATAAGTTCTTTAATACTTTTTTGTCTTTTTCTTTCTTTACATTCAGGATGTCTAGAATCATGATCTGCTGTTTTACAGAACATACAAAATCTACTGCACCGTACAAACGAGGGAGAATCATGATTTGTACCACATGTAACACATCTGTTTTTTCCCTTGCATTGAGAAAGAGAATGCCCATATAAAAGACAATTATGACATTGGAGAACTGGACTAACAAAGGGTATCACCTTCATAGGCAGACCATAAATTTCAATTTCTTTAGGGATATTCCTTCCAGAAAAAGTTAAACAAATAGTACCTGTAGGGATGAAAGTGGTTTCTGAATTATTTTGCATAACCCTTCTATTCATTCTTTTAACAGAGATAACTTTACAAAAGGGTAGATTAGTAGAAGTTGACATTTTAATTTCCTCTTCTGACAAAGATTTAAAAACTCCCCTAACAATACCTTTACAAGAGATAAGATGAGTGGGAATAAAAACCTCATAACCTAATTCTTCCCAGTCCTTCCTAAGGATAAACGAATTGGCAGATTGTCTGTCCTTGAATACTACCCCAACTCTATTTTTTCCCTTTCTATCAAACTTAGAAATATCTTTCAGTTTTAAATTAAAGATAGTCTTAGCAATACTTAGGACATGATAGTTACCCACATTACTATTTTTACCCTGAACAAAGACCTCAAAGGGCCCCAAATCTGATTCAGAATATAAACTTTTTTCCTTAATGTATACATTCTCTGTAGCATTCTTTTTAGGCAGATTTTGACTTATATTAGGGTCGGGATCTGGTGGCCGGTCGGGAGGAATTTTTTCCTCCATAATGGCGAACGTTAACAAAGTTTAAATCTACCAAAACGTTTAAATGTGGTTTGACTATATAGAAGATTAAGAAATATATAAAGGAATAGGATCACAAAGAAAATGTTAGTAGGGCTCTTACTTGTATTTTTCCACCTTCCACCATCAAACTTCAAAAAAAACCAACCTGGAATAACAATTATCCAAGCTTTAATTTCTAATACAAAATAAGCGCAAATTCGTAAAATATACTGTACTTAAATTACAAAAATGCTCAGAAAACTTTGAAATGCGTATTCAAACTTTGACAGTTCAACTGACCGAGATTTAGTTTTGTTTTATCGTTTATCTTGTACGTTGACATCGGTTTACTGGGTAAACCATCTTTCCGAAGGAGGTTTACTTAAACCATATCCAGATTTTCTAATTAAATGTAATGAACTGGACCATATTTTTAACAATTTTAACAAAGGGTCATTAAAATTAACCAAGAATTATTTAAAATCTCTAATAAATTTAGCTGTGTTCAGATGTAATGTTAGTAAAGGTGTAAATTATATTTTAAAATTAGAAAATTGAATAGATATATCAAAGAAACATCCAAAGTTAAGAAGAAGAAAATATTAAAAATTGTAAAATAAATTGTTAAATAAACTTGTAAATTATTACAGTGTATTTTATTTTATCAGTTGTATTAAATTTTTATTTTAATAAATCAATCCATTGTATATAAATTTCCATTTGCAAAAGGATGTTTAGTTCTTATTTTTTTATATAATTTTAGTTTACATTGCTAGGCTAACAGAGATGTATATATAACATATTTTTAAGATTTAATTGCAGATATTTTACCTAACATCCCTTAATATTCTAAATATTTAAATAAAAACCCCTTTCTTTCCATATATGTTTTACCGACTGTGATGATAAAAGTGACTTTTATCACCAATTGACGTCATGCGCGTCGATGTACAAAATTCGATTGCGAAGTGGGTTTATCTTGGAAGTCTTAGTCACAGAATAATAAACAATCAGAAGGGCCACTCTCAGATGCCGCCTTTGAAGTTTTTCAGCACGCGCGCTATGTTTTAGGAGGACACAAACATATGATTTGTGAGGTTATGCGATTGTTTACATTTATGTTTAATTATATTATATTTATGTTATTATATTTAAAACTGTTAATATAATTGTATAGTATGTCTATGATTGCCGTAAGTCAAATAAACCTGGTTTTTTTTCCATGCACACCACATAAATAACACTGGTTCCCTTTAAAATCCTCGTAAAACATGGCGGAACGTCTGCGCGAAGGAGATGCGCGTACTTAATTTTCCGTGGAGAGTGGGCATTCTGTTTGTTTATTATTCTGTGTCTTAGTATCATGCGATTAAAGTATGCCAATATATTTTGTCACTGATAACCTTACTTTTTTGACGTTTACCGCTCTAGAACTGTCATTTGTGTCAAATTACGTGACAACATACACATTGTGGTGAATTTACGCTTGGAGTTTACAACTGAATTAGTATGTTTTTGTATTGTTTTTGAAAGATTAGTATCGTTTTATCTTTGTAGTATGTTTTATTAATTTATTAGTAGTGATTGTGAGTGAAAAAAGAATATCAGTTTTAATTTTAAAGACATTTTCAAAACATTTCGATTTTTGAGAAGAAAATCATAATGGGTAAGGCTAAAGACGTCCCTGTGTCTAAAATGGTGGAAATAAAGACACTTTTATTGAATACAAAGCTTTCCCAACGTCAGATAGCTCAACAATGCCAAGTAGCGCAAGCAACAGTGAGCAATATCAAGAAAAAAATTGAAACCAACAAACCCCTGATTCCCCAGCGTGCCCAAAAATATGGTCGAAAGCGTGTCACTACACCCAGAGGCGAAAGAAAAATGAGGGATATATTCGTAAACAATAGAAAGAAGCCAAGAAGAATCCTCACGGGACTTATTCGTGAAGCTGGTATGCCAGTTTCTGACATGACAGTCCGCAGAAGGCTTACTGAGCAAGGTTTCAAATCATGTCACCCTGCCAAAAAACCAAAGTTGACCATCGTAATGATGAAAAAGAGACTGGAATAGGCCAAAGAACACCAAAATTGGACAATTGAGGATTGGAATAAGATAAATTACGTCACTACTAAAGTTTAAATCACTAGGACCACTGTTTTTATCCTAAAAAAAATATCTTATAGTTTTTTTTATTCACAGGTTTGTTTCTCCGATGAGTCTACAGTGGAGATACTCATGGAAAAGTCGGCCTTCGTCCGAAGGCGAGTGGGTGAAAAATATCATAAGGATTGCATAGTGGAGCGAGAAAAGCATCCTCTCAAGATTATGGTATGGTCTGTGATCAGCAGTAAGGGCACAGGGAGGCTGAACATTGTAAATGGAATGATGAATCAACATCAGTATATTGAAGTTCTGGAAAAAAAAACTCAAATCACAATAATAAATGTGAAGTAATAAATACCAGAATTATTTGTTTCTTAACTTTATTTAGGTATATAAAATGCTACATTTTGAAGAAGCTTCTGATATAATTTGCAGTTTTATATTTTAATTAAATTTTCCTCATTCGACTCTTCTTCGCTCTCAACTGAATCAACTTCGAGCTCGACTTTAGGAGGTACATAACTCTTTGAATTAAGGTTTTTCTTCTTCTTCATTGTGGGTATTTTGCCGGTATTACACAGCCACAGTAATCCTTTTAGCTTTTTTTCATCAATTGGTAATGGTGCATCATACAGTTTCGGTGGAAATTTGATAGTAGTGGAAGGCCGTCCTCTGCATTTTCGATTTAATTTTATGTCACAACCTCTAAAACCATAATCGAATTCGTATTTAAACATTATAGAATTTTGGTGTTCATGCGAAAATTTTATTTCTCGTAATTTGCTAACTTTCATTGATTTCTTTTCGTTGTCAAGTTTCCAATTCTGGGTATCAGTCAGTTTTTTAAAATTAAAAAAATTATCTTGGAACATTTCCGTAACATCATAAACTCTTCCTGTAGTTTTAGCCATTCTAATTAATGTAACCCACTGTTCTGGCACATATACAACCGATTGCCTTTTCTTTGCATTTTCGATAACAGCATGCTTTGACAAGGTCAAAGCAAGCTACACACAAGCTCTTATCATCTAGTGCAAGCTGTTTGTCTATGTCTTTTAAGTTTCTGATAACTTCTTTGTTTTTCACATGGGACTCATATTGTTCGAGCAATTTTGCTTTTTCAGCATCACTAGCCATATTAAAAACAGAACAAACAGTACACTGGTCTTTTTTGGTTTAAAGAACCCAATATTGAACTGTTCATTGAAAATATCGCTATACTGGCGTGACGTGGCAGCTGTAGTGATGTTATTTTTTTTCGCAATGCTCGTTGTACAATCGGTACATTTTCTGGATAGTTAGCCCTTCTTCAAGGTACATCTTTAACGTATTCTTACGGGTATAATGGGAAGGTACTACAGGAAACTGATTTATGTGATTTTTTTCGTTGTCTATAAGTTCTGGTGATAGTTTATGTGGTCTGTTAGTGTGCTTTCCACGTTTATCTTTCTCTAATGATCCACCATCTTTCAGTTTCCTTAATGCTGTAGTGATCCAAGTTTCTGAAACGTTAAGGGTTTCCAAAAACATAGTTTTGCAAACACGTTGTTTTTCATTGCGAATGTAGAAGTAATATTCTCGAGAGTAATTTCTTCGAGACCGTTGTTCTGCAGTAATAGTTACTTGTTTTTTGGTAACCTGTCTCACATGACGAGCAATAACACTTTCTCGTATGATCTTTTAACTTCCAAAATTCATTGAAAAAAAGGTCTCTATCTTCTTTAGCTATTTTGGTAGCACATTTTAGTCTACATGTGTTTGCGTATGGTGCACCCATCTGTCTTCCTTTAATTTGAATACCTTTTCGATTTTCATGTTCAAGTCCCAGGTTTAAACTTGTTTTAGATTTTTCATCCGCCCACTTACTAACGTCTCTAATTCTTTTCCTACTTACTCTCTCTATATTGCCTCTGCTTCTTCTCTTTCTATTTGTGATTGCTTCAGTTATATTCTTATTAGGTTCAATTATTACTTCAGGGATGTTTTTGCTTCTGTCGGAATGTAATCTGGGTCAGTATCAGAGTCTGTATGAAATGGTTCCTCATCGCTTTCCTTCTCAATTATTTCATTTTCATTCCTATTGGCTTCATTCTCTTCTAAGCTTACTAAAATTAAACAAAAATGAGGTAAATGCCTACGTAATATTTTTTCATGCGGAATTTAAACCAACCTGGTCACCAGGATCCTCATTCGCCTTTTTGTATTTGCTTTCTTCTACAATACTTTCAGCAATATGTTTACATTAAAAAATAAGTAGGTTTTTACTTTGCTGTTATTATTCTAAATAAAGTTTATTATAAATTTACCTTCAAAAGAACGATAAGAAATATCCGTTTCAGTGTTTATATACGCTTTCTCAGCTAATTCCAATATTAACTCACTTCTGGAACACATTATGGCAATTATAATAAAATTAAACTTTTGAACATAACCTTAAGCATAATACCGTAGTTAACTCATGTTACGATACCTATGCTATCGCCTCAGGTAACAACGAAGACTATTGTAACTCAAGATACGATGATTTTCTACGGTTGTTTTTCATAAATCGGAGATACTATAAAACTCTTACACGTAATATTGGTTGCATAACTACGTTTACTGAGATACGATTCTTTCCTGGGGAAGATATCATTATGTTTTATTGTTTTCCGCTCGTAACTCAAAAAGTGGAAAATTTGATTTACTACAGTCTTCGTTGGACCAGTCGAAATTTAGACGCACAAATCGCACAGAGGATTTACTAATTCATCGATACTTTGCCAGAGATTTAAAGAAATCTCTACATGAGATTCTACTACTCAAATCTAAAGGCCGATTTATAAACTTTACGTTGGCGTTGGCGCTGGCGTTCGCCGTTGACCTTGGCGCTAGCTATCATACACTGCATTTATAAACTTTCGGTTGGCGTTGGCGTTAAAGATCACATCTTAATTTCTTGCCTTACATTTTTGATTTGGTATTAATAATTTTTGCTTGAAAATTAATACAATGGAAAATGCTCGGCCTTTGATAGGTGCAGTGGCACTGATACTTTGTATTCGAGCAGCACTGTCGATACAAACTGAGGCCCATTAACCACAACAGAAAGACAAGAGGTAATTTTAATTATAATAAAAATATTAAAACTGGGATACCCAGCAGTTTTTTAAATACACCAGGATACAGTTTCCAGTATTTGAAAAATTACTGCAAATGCTAAAACCAAAAATAAATGTAAACTGTCGCTCTGATGGAATTTCTATTGAAGAGAGGCTTGTTATTATCTAAACTTTTCCACTTTATAAACACGTGGAAACAAAAACAAATAATTTTGTTTGATTTGTTTGACAAACTTTGTCACTTTTTCGATATTGCTATTGGCTGCGATGACAAAAATACAGTTTTATTCATCGAGTTAGATTCTAACTCGATGGTTTTATTTTATGTTCTGAGATCGTGACTAAAACCACAGAAGGGTTTGTGTATTCTGTGCTACAACGGCCAACGGCAAAAGATAAAGTTGGTTCATCTTGAACGAAACCGAACGCCAACGCCAACGGCGAACGATGTTTATAAATAAACATACGAGTTTTCCATTTGACCATGTTGTAACGCGAACGTCAGCGCCAACGCCAACGTAAAGTTTATAAATCAGCCTTTTAATACCTAAGTTGTTTGATACCTTAAAGTTAGACTTCTAGCAATACACTTCCAAAAAGAGAACAATTTTTTAGTTATGTCAACACACAAAAAAGAAGAATGTGCTAATCCAATCATCCAAAAACACAACAGATAAGGTTATGATTAGGTAAGGTCAATAAGTATAACTCAAATTCTGCGTAATTATATTTATTATGGATATTGGATAATTAATAGTTCTGTTTTTTTATATAAAAAAAGAGTTATATCAAATCAGATAAGGACTTTACACAAGGTAAGTTCATTATTTACATATTAATTTGTAAGAGTATGGATGATCAAAAATCGCGGTGGAAAATTAGTTAACAGGCGAAGTTATCTTTCATTCAAATCTCTACATTATATCAGTGTCTGGCTGTGGAATATTGTCTAACTAGAATGATAATTATCCCTTTTCAGTCCCCTGTTTTGTTAAGACTATATGAATAGTTTGTTCTATTTGACACATCATAAATGATGAAATAATATATATGTACACATTGAAACAAACTGTAATTGTTTTGGTTTTTGTTACAGTTTTGTATGATACTGCTGCTTTTACTAAGTTTTATTTGTAATTTAAGTGTAATTTATTGTAATTTTTAAATATAATTTGTATGTGTATGTATAAAGTGAAGTTTTCTTTAAGAAAGGTTAACTGTACTGTCATGCCTTTTAATCCATATTGAAAGGATCATTAATTCAGGATATTTTAACTGTTAATCGGTTAGTTGAAAAAATATTCCACAAATGGTAAGGTACAGTCCATGGGCTGCTATTAGAAAGCCACAAAAACGAAATTTATACAGAAAATGCAAATTTTACAGGAAGTAGAAGTAGGGGTAGGCCAAAACTCAGATGGAGGGATGGTGTAGATAAGGATGGTAGAAAAATAGGCACAGCAAACTGGCAACGGTTGGCAATGGATAGGACTGCCTGGCGCAAGAGACTTGGGAAGGTTGAGGCTCTTTTATAGGACTGTAGCACCTATGATGATGATGATGGTGTTGAAAATAATAACAGACTAGGATACCCAGAAGAACATAAAAGAAATATTGAAATTTCAGCGTCATCAAGTGCAGTGGAATTTGGACTATTTAAAAACGTACCAACATATATAAGGTGTGATGGATTTTATGTTACATATGGTTAAAAATAGTTTACAAAGATAGTTTCGATTCTCACCATATCAAAATTTGTTAGTCACTTAAATAGATATAAACCAAAGTCTTATATCACAATTTTCGTTAGATCTGTAATTCATAATAAGAGAAGCAAAGAAAAATTTCTATTAGACAAATATATTTCTATGCGAAACTTGGTTAAAAAAAGATATATAGTTTTCCTATTAGTAGTCATTTGAATATTTTTAGATAAGATAGTGATGATAAATGACTTAATGCGTGTGTCTATTTAAAGTAATATTAGAAAGAAATACTCGAATTAATGTATATTCTATACAAGGTAAGCCAAATTTGGAAATAGGTGCAAGAGAATGGATGAAGTTTTCTTAAAGTTCTTTGTGAAAGAAAAGCGCTTTTGGCAGGTGATTTTAATTGTCATCATATTGTGTGGGGTTTCGGAGGGAATGTTGTTGCAGGTAATAATTTTTCAAGACAAAGAAAATAACAATTTAGTAATTCTTAACACCGGAGAGGAAACTTTGATCCTTATCTCACACCAAATTTATAATTTAACAGTAGACATAACACTTTGCTCTAATGGAATTTCTAAACTTTGTAATTGGAGAGTTGAGAAAGTTTCTTTAGGGTCTAATCATTTACTTGTTATAATTATTTATATATTTAATGACATAAATGTAAATGAAATTGAAAAAAGTACACAAAAATATAACTTCAAAATTTCTGATACACTAGAATTAAATACAATAAATAGTGATACAATTTCTTACAAACAGTTTATTGAACAAATATATAATGCAGCTCATTTCTCTATTATATTGAAGAAAACAATTAAGTACCAACTCAATATTTAATAAGCATTAGTGAAACCAAGAGTGTACAAATATGATTAATTTAGGAAATGAAGCTCTTTTATGCTTAAAAAGAACTACAAACCTAACGAATTTTATAGAATTGAGTAAAATAGAAGCACAGCAAAAAAATTATAACACAAAGTAAACAAGTTTCATTTTAGTCCACTCGTCAGAGATTTGATCTCTAAAACGGAACGAACAAGAATTGACTGAAATTGAATTTTTATAACAATGTCAATTTTGAAAGCTGAAAAAGATACAACTACTCGTACGCTCGGGCTTCTTCCAAAACCCCCTCGTAGTGGAAAACGGAAAATATCGATTTACCAAGAATCACCAAGATTACCACACACAATTACCAAGAAAAAAATGTTTCAAACAAGAAATGTAGCTGAGATAATTTTAAACAAAATTGTTTATTGTGTAGGATCTCAGGAACAAAGCTTCAATCGATGGGTGATATTGAATGCCAGTAACGCGTGCGAAATCAATATTTTAAATAAAATTTGTATTAACTTGCCAGTAAAAATTTGATGTCATTTGATCGGAGTGTCTTATGGACAAAAATTAAAATCCGTTTTAGAGGTGAACAGTGCAGCAAATTTTTGCAATTTGCAGCAAAGGAAGTCAGTTGCTATAAAGCTGTTAAATAAATAAACAAATCGAATCGATTATCGAATCGAATATTGAATCGATTCTCGAATCTAATCGATTATTGAAAAGATTATCGAATCTAATCGATTATCTAATCAAATCAAATAGATTATCGAATCGATTATCAAATCTAATCGATTATCGAATCGATTATTGAGTGGATAATCGAATCGTTTATCGAGTCGATTATCGAATTAGAATTAATTACTGAATCGAATAAGATTATCGAATCGATTGTCATATCGAATCAATTATCGAATCTAATGGAATCGAAATACAATACAATAGAATACAAATTGAATCGATTATTGATTCGATTAACGAATCACATCGATTATCAAATCGAAATCGAAGCGATCATGGAATCGAATCGGAATCGAATCAAATCAAATATCGACTCGAATCGTTTATCGATCCTGATCGAATCGATTATCGAATCAAATCTATCGATTCGAATTGAATCGAATTGAATAGAAAAATAATAGAGTAAAATAAATTAAAGTAAACTAAAACCATCGCTCCTTGCTGAGACTATAAGATAGCTATGCTTCCTCTTCTCGGTCACCCTCAGAGTACCACATCCCGTTTTTAAATTATGTTTTTCTTTGTATTTATCTTGGTTTTTGTTTATATATTTTCTTCTTTGTTTCGTGATTTCCAGTATGTATTTAAGTCATCCAAGGTTTGAGGATTTCTTCTTTCTTTTGTAGAATTTCGTTCTGTCTCTTATTGGGACCGTGCAAGTTCGGAACAGTGACACCTGGTGTCGTAAATCAGCAAAATTTACTGCGCTTTCATGTTAGATCGAGGTTACCGGATAACTGTCAAGGACATAGCCCCAAAAAAGAATAAGAAGAAAAAGTAAGATTGAGGTTATGTCGGTATGTTATTAAAAGGTAAACGTTGTATGTAGTGTAAATACAAATAAATATATTATTAAATAACAGCATTACTGTTAATATGGATGCAATAATAAAAACTGGATTTGAGAAAGTAAATCACCAAATAACTTTTCAACCAAGCACTGAGTCAAATGGAAAAGCTTTAGTAGTGGCAAATGTCAAAAAAGAATGGAAGAATTATGCGGAAGAATTAAGAAAAATAAATTACCATAAATAATGCTAATGCATAAATTAGCAGGTTAAGCCTAGTGATGGTCAGAATCGATTACTTATGGGAATCGGTTACCGTGGAATCGAGTACAGTAAGGAATCGGATACTTTATTGAGTACCGAGTACTGTAGCTATCAGATTTTGAATTAATAGTGGGTTTGTCCATGATACTATGAATAACAAGATAGGATCTTCCCGTAGCTCAAAATCGGTCGGGTTCGCGCATGCGGTCATTGGAGACTAGAATTTGAATTCTTGTTAAAGTTAAATGAGATTTGTATGCATTCTGTAATGAAATTACTAGACGAAAATAAGTTAAGAGGTTTAATAAATACAATAATCGTACACATAAGGATATCTCCAAACTATTTATTAAAGATTATTTATTGATATATACAAAAACTGACATTTCGAACGCGCAAGTCTCCAATGACGTCACAAAAACATGCGCAATATCTTATCTTATAGTCATAGTATCATGGGTTTGTCAATTTTTAGGTATCTTTGATTTTTCAATTATTTGTGTGTGTAATGCGTGTTTTTTTTTGTTTTATAATAAATATAAGTTTTGAAAACAAATAAGATAGGTATCACAAAAATGGACCAAACGTTTTTCTAATAAAAGAGTGTTTAAATATAATATTTGGTATAAATAAAGTAATTATTTAGCTAATAAAAAATCTTTCAATATTCTACTATTGTCTAAAAAATAAAAAAACAGTTTAAATATTAAATGAACATTAAAAATAGAAATTAAGTATAAATAAAATAAAAAAAACATTCTAGAATATATTACAAAAAAAAAAAAAATAAAACAAAAACTACCTTAAGAATAAAAACTGTTTAAAAATGTAATTTTGTCCAAGTTTTTTGGTAATAGTCGGCTTCGACGATCGTTCGTTAATTGTCCTGCCTTCGAAAAGACTCTTTCAGATGGAAGCGAGGTCCCAGAAACAGATAAATTCCGAATGACCCGAACATTACTGTAATTTACAACCGTCTATATTCGGCAGGTACCCAGTACTCAGTACTCAATCGGTTTCCAGTTCGAGTACTCGAGTACATTTGATTCTGTAAGGAATCGGATACTACTCGATTCCAGTATTCGAATACTCCCATCTTTAGTTAAGCCCATGATATCATCATATTGGTTTGAACAATTAATTATTTCCCTGTAAACTTTGGACAGCGAATATATCTTAATACATCTTCAGAAAAACTTGAACTTGATGCATTGTTGTAAACTTCAAAAAAATAAAATTTAAACATTAAACTTGATTTTTGGGTTAAAATGAACTCTAAGTGAGTGTTATGAAACTAAAATTTACACTTAAAAGTGAACTTTTATTTATTATTTATTTCAAACTGACTTTAAAATCGGGCGCAAGAACAATGCATAATTTAGGTTATGTTACTTATGCTTTTTTATGATATAAATCCACTTTTCTCTTTGTAGTAATTTGTGCTTCGAAGTTGGAAACGAATAAAACTTAAATTGACAATTTTTTGTTGTATTTTTACAATTTATAACACAGTATTTCCTAAATCCCATTTTCTTCAGTGACAGAAGGTGTAAATAAACAAACGTATATGAAATATGACAATTGACATTATGAATTTATGAAATCTATGAAATTTGCAGTAAAAAATGCAAGATTTCTCCGCTACTCGCGCACGATCGTTTCTCGTATCACATCCAAGTACTTGCACGTCGCCAATAACAGAGTCTGTGATTTTGCTTCACATATTCACATTATCAATATTTTTCATTTCTAATGTTAATCTTTTCACTTCTTGATTTTTGCAAGTTGAAGTTTCAACACGTATTTTGTTATCTTGAGCAACTGAGTATTCGCCTCAGAACTTTTGCATTTTATTATCTTTTTTTATTCTTTTATTCATTTTTGAGGCAAGGAAGTTATGGTCAGATAGGACATCCGCTCCAGGGTAAGTCTTAACGCTTATAGTGGAATTTCTAGATCGTATATTGATTAGTCAGTGTAATTTCTAATGCAATTTTCTTCATTATCCTGTATAGACTTCAAGGTACATAGTATGTGGGGTGGTAACCTAAATCAAGTGGACATATTATATTGTAATATAATATAATATGTCCACTACCTTACTTACTAAATACCGGTAAATTGAAGAACCAAAAAGTTAATTGCAAATGTATGCCACGTATGTGGCATATGTGGCGCCCTCTATCAGCTACATCAAAGTATGCATCAAATTATAATTCCTGACATTTAATGTACCCCGTTGTCAATTTTTATACATATATATTTACAAACATGAAAGTTAAAGCAAAAATTAAACTTTTAAATTTCCTCTTTAACGCCCTGTATCTTTCTTAATATCAATATTTTATTAAAGCAATTTGGCTTAAATCGTACTATTTTAAAGTGTAGAATCTAGGGTTTCTTTTTGTACAATTACTTAAGGACCACCCTGTATAGATATTGATCACATTCGGGTGGCTTCTCCTCGCAGGGATTCATAGCAATCCTGGACTTTTGGCTTCTACATCCTTATGCTGTTGACCACACACAGATTCATCCGCCTTTGGGGCCAATTTCTTAAATCCAGGATAAAATATATCGGCAGTCACTCCACTTATGGCTTCACGTGACACAATGTGGCACGTGGAGCCATAAGTGAGAGTTGGGTGCCTTATGAGTACCAATTATCAAAAACTACCTTTCGTCTATTACGTTTGATGTGGTCGTTCCGATAAAAGGTGCCACCTCTGCCGGATGCATCGAGTAAAAAGACAAAAGAGGGAATCTAATCCTTATGAAAAGGAGACCAAAAAAGTGGCCTCTGATGGCGGACATATCCGGAAATGCGAATGCGCCAAATTTAAATTTTCTGACACTTATTAACAGTAGCTATATAATATTTTTCAGAATGTGTCTTAGACGAGAAAGTTTTAATTAATTATTAACGGTAATAGTCTAAAATGCGACACAATTGTTAAAAAACTTCAATATAAATAAGATTTCATGTGACATTTGGGACAAACAATAACATAACCCAACTTAATTTGATGTCAAACAAGGAGTGAGACTCTCTTTCCTTGTTTAATGTGGCCTCTAAAGATCGCACTTCCTATCTAACAATATTTTTGCCCCCACTACCTTTACATTCCCTCTATTGTCTTTTTGCTCGATGGCCGGATGCCTATGCTGTATACTTCAAACAACGTATGTAGTGAATAATGGAATTCATAAAAATATAAGTGTATTTAAAATATTATAAAAATATTTATTATATTTATATATAAAAATATTTTAAAAAGTGTAAAAAGGGATAATTTTACAAAATACAATGTGCATGTACAAGTAACATTGTTAATAAAAATCTTATTTAATGGCAAATAGACAACTGTTCGGGTTAATTTTTTAAATCAGGCATCTTGTATTGCTATAACAATTTACAAAATCATCAAAATTGCAAGCATGTATTTTCTGTTTTAGACGTACTTTGGCGATGCTAATATTAGAGTAGTGTTCCAAGATGTCGGGCAGTCTCGTAATGCAGAAACCCCCTGTCAGCTCTAAAAATGTTGTTGGTGAGTGATTATTTTCTTCTATACGATAGACTATTCAGGCAGTTTTATTTAGGAGTAAGGAAGAATCAGTTTAGTTCATAAGAATCAGTTTTCCTCAAAAATCCTGATAGTGGAGTGCCTGGAACTTTCAAAGCTGTAAAACCTCGGATTAGAGTTATAGTGAATGAATTCATATGATCGATGTGGGATATTGTTGTTAAAACTATAAATTGCAATGTTTACCCAAAATTTTTTTGTGCACTCTATTTTTTTTATTGTTTAAACAAAATATTATAAAAAATTAATGTTTGACCATATATTTTCACTTTGAACAGTGTTTTTTTATTTATATGTTAAATCTTATATGACTAGACATATAGGAAAATTTTTCAAAGATATCTGTGTATAAAAGTAGCAATAGGGATCTCGAACAGGTAGAAAAACGTGGAGAGGAGAGCGGAACGACAGCTGCTATGTACAATGGAATTTCTTGGCTAGTTTAGTCACAGTATAAAGAGGTTCCTCTTTATACTGTGGTTTATTCCTTATTGAGGAACCTCTTTATACAGTGGTTTAGTTGCAAGTAACACGTGTTCTGTGAATATTGTGCTTCTATAACAGTGAAAATTTGGTTTTTTAGTGAAAAATTCTTATATATTTTTGTACTGGAAGGTGTATTGAAGACGACATTTTTATATTGAACTATTACAAATTATTTCGTATTGCTTAATTTGGTAAGTGATTAGATTGATAACTACAATTCATTATTGAATTAATTAAATAATAAATAAATCGAAAATTAAAGATCAGTTTCAATAAAAAAAATATATATGATAATAATGAATCAAATGCAATTAATTAGATATTAATTTTTTTTCAGATTTCGAACAATGAATGAACCAACGGCTAGCAGCATGGCTGATGAAAATAGCTGCATAATATGTATAGACCTGAGTTCATCTTCCGAAACAAATTCAAATTTAGGTGAAATTATTAAAATTAGTAGATGAGTAACATCTTTAAAAGTTGCTTCAACCGAACGACAAGATGGATTGTTACCTCACCTACAAACTGATTCTGTTTATGCTTATTCAAGTTGTCGACAAAAATATATTAATAAAAGTATATTGGTATGTATAAAAATAAGGTCCGTGAAAATCTCTCATTAAAGCCTCCGAGAAAAAAAACTTCGAAGTAGTATGAATGTCAATATCTTCAATTGGGAAAAAAACTGTTTTATTTGCGGACAAGAAGCTGATAAAACAAAAGAAGCAAAATTAAATAAAGCTCGGCGTGGCAGATTTCATACATCAACACTCCAACTTTCAAGGAATCTATCACGAATTTTATAGCCGTCCAGAAAACTGATTATTATCGAGATATCCATAAAAGGGTTTCTGGTATAACCGACTTACAGGCACTTGCAGCAAAATATCATTCGGATTGTTATAATTTGCTGAAAAAATTAATTCACCTCAGTAATGTTGAAAAGAAAATTAATCCGAGAATTTCGATGGTAGATGCAGCAATAGATGAAATATACAAGTACATAGAAGAGAATGATGATTGCCAATTTACCATGCAAGAGTTGAAAAACATCATCACTACAGAGCATATCCCGCATGAAAAAACTGACTCTTTAGAGTCTAAATTATACTCTTTCATTAAACTACACAAACCGGATCACCCAATAAGACCTGTAGTTTCTTTTTATACAGCTCCGTCATATAAACTTTCAAAAAAACTGTTAGAGTTTATTTTAGAACACACTAAATTTTCACCTAAATTTACCATAAAAAATACAATAGAACTAGTTAATAAAATACAACATTTTCAATTACCTAACAACTCCAGATTAATTTCATTTGACGTAAAAAATCTTTTTCCTAGTATCCCTCCTACAGAAACTTTTATTCTAGTAAAAAACCTTTTAGACCAAAATAGTACAAATCCAATAATTATATCTGAAATTTTACATCTTCTTGAAGTTTGCATAAACCAGGACTACTTTGAATTTAATAATAAAATATATACAAATAACAGTGCAGGACTTATAATGGGTAATCCTCTAAGCCCATTGCTATCAGATATTTTTATGGATCATCTAGAGACAAAGATTTCAAAACATCCCGTATTCAAACAGTTTTTATATCGGTGGAGATACGTAGACGACGTACTGGTATGTTTCACAGGAACTAACAGGCAACTCGACCAATTTTTATCGTATATTAATTCACTTCATAGTCATATTGAATTCACAATAGAAACGAAACAAAATCAATCCATAAATTTTTTAGATTTAAAAATTAGCAGACTTCAAAACAAACATGACTTCTCCATATTTCATAAACCTACCCATACTGACACAACTATACACAATTCATCATCACATCCAACACAACATAAACTGGCAGCTTATCAGAGTATGTTACATAGATTAACAGAAATTCCGATGTCAAAATACAACTTTGAGACAGAATTAAATATAATTAAGCAAATAGTAATAAACAACGGATACAACGAACAAACAATTAATAAAATGTTAAATCAAAAACTACACAAGAAAGCCCTGAAATTAGTATTTCCACCACCAGATAAAAAACCCAGTACCTTCTGCTCGATTACATATACAGGCAAAATAACAATAAAAATTGCCAAACACATAAAAAAGAAAGGAATAACACCAGCTTTCGGAACAAATAACAACCTAGGCAAATATATTAAAAATAACAAGAGCCAAAATTAAACACTTAAATAGTGGTGTGTACAAACTTCAATGTGGCGACTGCCCAAAAACTTACATCGGTCAAACTGGTAGAAACTTTAATAAACGAATAGCAGAACATAAAAGGGCTTTCAATAATAGAAAAACAGATTCGACATACGCACTTCACCTTCTAGATCATAATCATTCTTTTAATGACAAATTTAAAATTCTTCACATTCAAAATAAAGGCCTTAAGCTATCTTTGTTAGAATCTATGGAAATCAACAAATTAAAAAACACAGATATAATTCTGAATGACCAACTTGAGACAAACAGTTCTCCCCTCCTCAACCTATTTCATTAGAGACTATAAATTTGTAAACCCAAGCCAAAAATAGATCACTTGAGAAAGGCAATCAGCCGAAACAGCTGTAGTGATAATAGTTAAAATAAATTTTGTGGAAGTTTGAAAACAAAGTTTTCAGTGTTTTATTGTTACATATTTTATTTTATTTTGGTAAAGCGGTGACGTTTTTTTTTATTTTTATATTAAGTGTACTTACGTTTATCTTACCCAGTGACATATAAACAAATATATATTATACGTCATTGATCTTACCTTACAATTACAGTAACCTATATTTTTAACAATAAACATACATTAAACAATATTATTTTCTATTTCAGTTATCGATTTAGAAAGTAGGAGAGAAGAAATAAATCCAAAGCTTGCGAAAGTATTAAAAAAGTTGTTAGATCCAAAATTTAAACTATATAACAAAGATTATCTTAATCTATTGTTAACACACTTAACTAGTAAGGAACATGGTAAGCATTGTTTTTAGAGTTTGTGGATATTCTAAACGGCTATGACCTTGAAAATATCTGCGCATCGACCCGTTCAAAATTAATAAAATTTTTACGGTCGAAGCGTAAATTGGTACTTTGCGCATGCATGAGTCATATCCGTTTAGATAATTCTCTACCTTTACTTACTTATCTTTCTTTTGTTTACTTTGTAAAATAAATATGAGGAATTAAATAATCTATAATTGCTTCGTGGTTTATTCGAAAATGTTTTGAATTTTGGTGAGGTTTGTCCATTAGAATCACGTTCTAGTGCCTAATTATTTTCCTTTTTGTTGCAGAAAGTAAATTTACTCCACATCAGATAGAAACACACAAAAAATTCCTGATGATATGGCTAAAAGGTTACGTCGTACAGTGCGAAAGGCTTCAGGAACCGCCAAATGCTAGTCTCCTCACGTTTGTTTTAAATATTACCCGTTATCTCTGTGAATCAGAACAAATATTCGTACATCTCAACAGCGATGACATCTTCGAAAGATTGGTTAAGATAATAAAGAAAGTTTCTCAGCCTACAGTAACCGGAGCATTCATAAAACTGTTTGGTCACTTTGTAGAACACAAATCAGGTTTGCAGTGGATGATATCCACTAACCATTGGGAACTTTTAGTGGATATTATCTTAAATAATGAGACTGTTTTTGTCTATAAGGAAGGAAACAAATTCGTGGCCAAAATGTTGGAGAAATCCCACAGTTTCAATGTGCCATTCTGTAAAAACGTCATCCAGCACATTTTGGTGCCTTTAGATGAATGCTACAAAGCTATTGTTGATCATTCTTTTACTGAAAGTCAAGAGAGATGGTTGATTTCCACCTTAAGACTTATAAGTGAAATTTTGTATATTCTGTTAGGACCAGAAGCTGCATCCACAGATAGCGCTCTTATCGCGGTACTACTAGAAACCTTCCAACTGAATAAGAGGTTAAAAGAGATTCTTGCTGCCACGACTCATTCCGTAATTAAAGGTTGGGTCTACAGAACGGTAATTTATTTGAGTCTGTATGAACTAAAACTTAAATTTATTGGAAATCAACGAGCGGGATCCCATCAGAAAGCCGAAATATCTCCGGTAGTATTCAACGTACTGTACGAAGCTGCCAATGAAATATCTGTACCTTGCATGCTTCTTCTATTATTTACCACTCTGAATTGTTGGAATACAATTAAAGCAAGTTTACCAGGTTCTTTGCTTTCTAACCCTAAGGTGGTATCTTTCGAAGATCAGTTGTTAGCCATACAATTAATGCCTATGTACACGATTTTTGTTAAAACTATTGGATTTAATGTATATACCAGCGATTCCGAGGATAGTTTCAGATACACATTCATCTCAAAACTTGTCGATCGGATTTACCCTAAGACGATCAGGGTAAAATACAAATGGCAAAATTATTTGCTAGAACATTATTCAATCACGAATGGAATACTGGCGCTAAAGTATTTCATCCATTCAAAACAATTGTATTCCAAAGAAAATGCTATTTTAGCCTTTCAGATGATGATATATTTGATAGAGGATCTAAATACATGTTTGAAAGAGAAGCCTGAGCTGCAGTTACAGTTCATTAATGAACCAGATTATTTGGACCTACATTTGAAAGTTATCGCTATGATCATCGATGAGTTTCAAATGACATGGCAAGACACAGTCGAATCTTTATGTGTTTTGTACATTGTTTATCATCTGCTCAATGGACTGATATGGCCGACAAAGGTAAAACTGCATTCTTGTTAAACGATTTGTGTTATGAATATATTTATTTTAGATAGTGGTCACGGCGTTGAAATTGGCAGAGAAAGGAATCTCCAAATATATGACCTTCGATTTGGCACTTCTCATTGATGATACCGAGGATTCCATCATGCATGTACTTCCTGCATTGCTACGCGTCAAACTGCACGACGGGGCTTGGGAAGTCAGAGACAGTACCATTGAACTGCTCCAGTCACTTTTCATGACTGCCATCAATACAAGTAAGATATAAAGAATCTTTAAGTATCACACTCTAACATTCGTTTAATTCAAATATTCTCACAACGGTTATTGTATATTGTATTGTACTTCAGTTGCATTGGTAGTCATTATCATCATCACCATATTCATCATTATCATCTTTGGCTCGACAATCCTCTGTGGATCCTGGCCGGCTCTAAGATTCGTCGCCATTCTGTTCGGTGTCTGGCGACCTGCGGTTAGCTTTTTAGCAATCAGCTGTGTTTTAATGAACGCCACGTCTTGTTCATTAAAGAGTTGGTATATTTCGAAGTTCTTTTCGAAGATCTTTTGCGCCGCCAGTGTTCTTGGTCTTTTAAAGCACCAAATATTTTGTGGAGTAATTTATGCTCGAATATTCCCAAAAGTCTTTCATCCTTTTGCGTTAGAGTCCATGATTCTGCCGCATATGTGAGGACCGGCATCAGAAGTGTTTTGTATATAATAATTGTAATTCTTCTTGGTAATAATTTTAGTTATTTGGATGTTTCTTGAGGCCAATTGTGTCGCAAATTCCTCAGCAGGATGTAGTAGGATCTCGTTACCAATATTGAAAGAGGAAGTTATTAATAAGAAAATACCAGTATTAGTAAGTCAGTAACATATAGAGGATACATCATTTATGTTTTTTAAATAACGAAACATATAAAATCAGAATTTTGGTGTTTATTAAAGGTAAACTAAATGCACGAACAAATACTTACCATGTCGGGATAGTATTATGAGGTTTTTTTCCTGGTTTTTCCCTCATAATTTACTATGGAATCACTAACAGGAGAATTTTACTGTCATCATGTCATGTGTTTGTCTTTTTAAAGACGAATTACATGCTATGATTTTTTTCTGACGGATATTTTCAAGTTAAAGTTGATTTCATATAATCGAATTAACTATCTTATAAGTAAAGTCGTCCCAGGAGCGCAACTCAACAATATTGGCAATATCATTTTAAAGTCGTCTACTTTAAAATGCATAATGCATGTCTGAATTGTCAATATAAATGAGTCAGATAAAATTACATTAATAGAAGAATTTTTCACTATGTAACAAAAAACAAAACTTGTTTATTTACTGTTTGTATTTTGAGAACGATTTCCGAAGTGGAAATTGAAACGTCAATAAACGTATTTTTATCTTTAATTGTGGCTTATTCCCAGATAAATAGTAATTAATTTTATGTTGTACTTCTATGAACTTATATTATAATAATAAATATTATAGTAATAATATTAATATAATTTTAAGTTCAATATGTTGTGTTTTGAGGGGCATATTGGCATTAAAACACCACGCTTGCCGGACGAGTTGGTGAATGTTCGCATTATTACAGATGGTTAAATCAGTATTTAATTTTCATCTGCGACTTCGTGGTACCGCACTTGTCAGGAATTGTATTCCTCAGCCACGGACCACTAATGACACAGGTGCTGACCTGTGTCATGTCCTCGGTTGATCCGCGGGTATTTATTTGGCGAAGCCTTATTTATACCTGTCCTGCATATCTACAGGACGTTCCCTATCAGCCATTGGGACGTACCGTTTTGGGGTTAGGGACTTCCCCGCCCAGTCTGTCTTGCACAAAGTACTGAAGGACCCCTACTCAGTTCAGCGTCCCTCCTCTAAATAAGCTGAGACCAGCACGGTCTTCTTAATAATAAGTTCTTTAAAATTATGACTCTTTAATTTCTTTCCCTTCTTAGCTTTTGTAATGTTGTTTTTCTAGTTGTAGTTGTCGTTATATTTTATTTCTTCTTCGTTCGTTTACGTGTTTTCCTTTTTCACATCTTACAATCTTTTCTTGTATTCTTTTCTCTTTCTTTTAAAGTTGAGGTTCTTGCAGGTTTAATTAAAAATAGTATGCAAAATAGTTGCATTTAGTACTAATTCAAACATTTTCTCATTCCAGAATTTACTTCCTACAAAAAGCTACTTTTAGAAAATGATCTGCCTTGTTCAGTACTAAGGATGGCCACGGATGATGGAAATCCATTCGTCAGAGCTTCAGCTGTAAGATGTGTCCACAAAGCAATAGAAATTCCTGAGTTCTGGGAAGAATTAACAAATTCGTTCAATTTCTACGTAAGTACATATAATTAGTCTTGTTTTAGAAGAAAAAGTGATCACCGTGAATAACTGAACACACTAAAAATATTTATTTTGTTCTAGGACATTGTTTTAAGGATATTACAGTATGAAACTGAAGGAATCGTTCGCTGTGAAGCGGCCACGTTAGTAGATTGTATCTTTACGCACCAAAGCATACCCCAAGACTTAATGAATAGCTTCTATGACGTCATGAATCACGCCGTCGTAGCCGATCTTCATTGGGAAGTCAGAGTCAAAGCATTAAAGTTTTGGAAGAACATCATTGATGAACATCTGACACAACAGGGCATGATAGACGGTTCATTTCCAAGCGTAACGTTCTCAAAAGAACTCAAAAAGATCGTGACTTTAAGCAACTTGGAAGTGGAAAAAAGACTAGTGCGTGTTTTGAATGAACTTTCTCAAGTTGGGTGTTTGTCGGTATTCTACGAGGCTCTCCAAGACGACTGTGATATTGAAGTTTCTAAAACTGCAACGAATACCATTAAAGAGTTTGTTGATTTGCTCAAAAATCATCAGGTTACTGTACAAAGTTTGCAAGTACACACTCCTGCACCTACCACGCCGGTATCACCGGTAACGGAAAAAGTGGTGTTTCCTCCAGTAGCGGCGCCTCAGATCGAAGTGGATGACTTTATCATGCCAACTGCTCCCTCTACTCCTCAATATGTCCCGATTTCAGATTCCATCTTGGAAGATATCCTGGATACCCGAGACCTTAACTTGTTGGAGACTGTGTTTAATAAATTGGATGAACCCAGTTTTAAAAACATTGATATCAAAAAACGGCAAGCTCTAAAGCCGGAGTTGTTCTTGAACTTGGTTTATACTGATCTCGAACGTCGTCTGGTAGAGAAAAGCCAGTGGAGAGAACAAACAGACAGCTTCCAATCGCTTCTGGATGATATTTTAAAAGAATATGACAATGTCGATGTGAACAATATGGATTGCTATTAAGTGATTTATGGCTTGAAGGCTCATTGATAAGGTCTAATTAAAAATTTTCCTGTTATTAGTCATAATTTGTGTAAAGTTAAATATGTAAAAACAAAATTAAAAATAAAGTTATAAAAAAAATACATACGGATAAGCCATAACTGAAACACTAGCGCCTATAGAACTATGACTGAAACTAAGTTAATTTTGAACTAAGTGAAATAAGAATATAAGAAATCCTTCGAAATAGGTTAGACCAAAAGGTACTTTACTTTGTTCCACGAAAAGAAGCTGTCCAGTAACTCTCCAGTATTGTATTTATTAAGATTCTTTTGTTAGTTCTCTACCTGTTTAGTATTCTCTCAATTAATTCTAGACGTGTTAATTCGTTTATGTGTGATATTTGATGTCCTTATACATTAACTTCATACTACATCCTTATGTAATTTGTGCAAAATTATAGATCTGTAACAATAAAACACTGAAAACTTTGTTTTCAAACTTCCACAAAATTTATTTTAACTTTACACTACAAATTACTACAGCTGTTTCGGCTGATTGCCTTTCTCAAGATCATTTGACATTGTAATTTCTTCAACTTCTACAACTTTGAGACAGAATTAAATATAATTAAGCAAATAGCAGTAAACAACGGATATAACGTACAAACAATTAATAAAATGTTAAATCGAAAACTACACAAGAAAGCCCTGAAATTAGTATTTCCACCACCAGAGAAAAAACCCAGTACCTTCTGCTCGATTACATATACAGGCAAAATAACAACAAAAATAGTCAAACACATAAAAA
The DNA here is from genome assembly GCA_918026665.1 of Diabrotica balteata. Taxonomy (NCBI): domain Eukaryota; kingdom Metazoa; phylum Arthropoda; class Insecta; order Coleoptera; family Chrysomelidae; genus Diabrotica; species Diabrotica balteata. The sequence goes on from OU898276.1 coordinate 113,721,701, forward strand.
AGAAAGGAATAACACCAGCTTTCCGAACAAATAACAACCTAGGCAAATATATTAAAAATAACAAGAGCCGAAATAAAAAACACTTAAATAGTGGTGTGTACAAACTTCAATGTGGCGACTGCCCAAAAACTTACATCGGTCAAACTGGTAGAAACTTTAATAAACGAATAGCAGAACATAAAAGGGCTTTCAATAATAGAAAAACAGATTCGATATACGCACTTCACCTTCTAGATCATAATCATTCTTTTAATGACCAATTTAAAATACTTCACATTCAAAATAAAGGCCTTAAGCTATCTTTGTTAGAATCTATGGAAATCAACAAATTAAAAAACACAGATATAATTCTGAATGACCAACTTGAGACAAACAGTTCTCCCCTCCTCAACCTATTTCATTAGAGACTATAAATTGTAAACTCATGCCAAAAATAGATCACTTGAGAAAGGCAATCAGCTGTAGTGATAAGTGTAAGATATCGAACTTAATAGTGAATTTCGGTTCGGTTCGTAATGCCCCTTTGTCCGGTTCTCGTCGATCGATGTTGATAGGGTTAATAAATGTTGAAGTTGTAGAGTAAAAGTGCTTATTTATTGACAGCAACTCGTAATTACACAATATGGTGTTCGTTCGGTAACTACTCAATATTGACTGTGTTCATTTGAACTCAAATCCCCAATTTATAATCTCACACATAATAGATACATAAGCAGCTTAGGTCATTGCTTCGTTCATTCACACCACCTAGCTTTTGCTTGTAATACAATTTAATCTACGCCTTAATTGCGACACTTACGAAGTTCAATTAGAAAATATTATTATTCGGCAATTTATTTAGTTGTAGGTAAATGAACTAATATTAAATTATCATACGATATGGTTTTGCAATATATATAATGCAAACTTATACACGGTGAAACTATAAAAGATTAAGAAGTTAAGAATAATGTGAGATTACAAATTAAGGGGTTAATTTGTGACTGAACATAAGAGTTAAAATAAATTTTGTGGAAGTTTGAAAACAAAGTTTTCAGTGTTTTATTGTTACATACAATGAATTTCCATCAAGTAACGGTTGAATCCATCAATTATAGATCTCTGTTTAATTTTGTTTTTGATCAGAGAATATATTGTTCTGAAGTTATTTTCTTTTTGGCGTTTTAATATAATTTGCTGTTTTGATTAGGAATTACACACTTTTTTTTTAAATATGTTTATTTTTACGTATCGATTTCCACTTGGTAATTATCCACAATTTTAGTTTAAAATTCTTATTTTAATGCAAAACTGTGGACAATTCTCAATAACAATAGTAAATTATAAATTAAAATGCTACAAGAAAATAGCTTCAGAGCAATATCAGGAGCTTGGAAGCGTAAAGGCGAACAGCAAAACACGTTTCTGCAAAACTGAGTGTAAAGTTTAAAAACATATTAGAATAGTAAGGGTGAACAAGTTTTATTTTATTAACAAAACCTAAAACAGGATAAGGTCTGAAGCTATCTATTTGTGGCAGGTTTGATAAATGTATAGTTTTATGGGATTTAGTCACAATTGGCTGTAATGATAATTACATTTTTTTAAAGAAAGAAAATGTTTTTTTAATAAATGTGGAAAATTTCGAATTTAGTATTGAAGTTCGTTTCGGTTCGTAAATGCCCCTTTGTCCGCTTCTCGTCGATTGATGATGATAGGGTTAATAAATGTTGAAGTTGTGGAGTAAAAGTGATGATTTATTGACAGCAACTCGTAATTACACAATATGGTGTTCGTTCGGTAACTACTCAATATTGACTGTGTTCATTTGAACTCAAATCCCCCAATTTATAATCTCACACATAATAGATACATAAGCACCTTATGTTATTGCTTCGTTCATATCACACCATCTAACTTTTGCGTATAATGCAATTTAATCTACGCCTTAATTGCGACACTTAGGAAGTTCAATTAGAAAATATTATTATTCGGCAATTTATTTAGTTGTAGGTAATTGAACTAATTATTAAATTATCATACGATATGGTTTTGCAATATATATAATGCAAACTTATACACGGTGAAACTATAAAAGATTAAGAAGTTAAGAATAATGTGAGATTACAAATTAAGGGGTTAATTTGTGATTGAACAAAATGTAATTATCATTACAACCAATTGTGGCTTAATCCCATAAAACTATACCGTTATTAAAAGAGTATTTTGCAAGATTTTTATAAAATGAAAGGAAAAGTGGTTTAATATTTTTTATTCTACAAAAATAAACAGTTTTGTTAACAAAGTATGTTTTAGCTAATAGCAGAAAATAATTTACAAAATTCACAAATATTACTTCAATTAAACTCAATTTGATTTTCATCGTCTACAGTTTCTTCGACTTCAGTGGTACTAATTCCTCCACTAATAGCTTATTGTAAAGAAGCATGCTTGTGAGGCATGGATACATAATCAAAAAGATTTTGTAAGTCTTTTTTCTTTTCTTCTGTAGGCTCGAGAGCACTCTGGTATTTAAGGGGAAGTTCTATAGTATCTAAGTTAAAATTTATTACATCGTGAAGTTTCTTTCGTCCCTTTTAGAGTATGATCTTTGTAGGAATATCCGTGTTATATGCGATTTGACTTTTAAAACCCATCTTAAAATCTCTTGAAAATTCGAATATTCTGCCATCCTTGAAGTTAGCTCCCAACATTTAAGATTTTAATGCTTTTTTTTGAAGAATACTGAAATCCTTAACCATTTCCCTCGTGACATTCTTCTTCTTCTTCAGATGCAAATCCACTAATGGATGTTAGCGATCACATTTTCCATTAATTCTCTATTTCTTGCAATATGTATCAGAGATTGTATGTCGTTAATCCCTGTCCATTGCCTTATGTTTCGGAGCCAGGACATCTTGCGTCCCATTCCTCTCTTGCCTTCAATTTTACCCTCGATTATAAGTTGGAGGAACTGGTATTTTTCATATCGCATGATGTGACCTAGATACGCCGTTTTCCTTTTCTTGATGGTTTCGAAAAGTTGGCGTTCTTGGTTTATTCTTTTAAGGACATCTATATTTGTGATTTGCGCTGTCCATGGTATTTTTTTGGATGCGGCGATAAAGCCACATTTCAAAAGCTTCTAATCTGTTTATATTACTCGTTTTGAGTGTCCAGCCCTCTACGCCATATAGCAGCACTGACCATACGTAGCACTTAGTAAACCTTAGTCTCAGTTGAAGATCGAACTCTGAACAAGTCAATACCTTCTTGAATTTTACGAAAGCTTGTCGAGCTTGCTCAATGCGACATTTTACTTCCCTGTCCGATGCCCAGTCTTCAAAAAGTCACGATCCCAGATGTTTAAATTTATTCACTCGTTCAGGACTTAGTATTCAGTGTTATGGTGGAGTTTTCAAGTGCATCCAAGTTTCTGGAGATGATCATGAATTTGGTCTTTTTGGTATTAATCTCTAATCCCATTCGCTTACTGTATTCTCCGATTATAGTGACAAGTTGTTGAAGATCGACTATGTTGTCACAAATTAAGACACCATCATCAGCATATCGTATGTTGTTGATCAATACTCCATTCACCTTGATTCCCATTTCTGCATCCTCCAAAGACTCTTGAAATATGGCTTCCGAATAAATGTTAAATAAAAGAGGGGAAAGCACGCATCTCTGTCGAACGCCTCTTCTTATATGTATGGGTTTGGATATAGAATTGTCTATTTTTAACTGTGCCGTTTGATGCCAGTACAAGTTTTCAATGCATCTTATGTCTTTTTGGTCTATATCAACTTTCTTGAGAATCTGCATTAACTTGTGGTGTTGGACACGATCAAACGCTTTTTGGTAATCTAAAAAGCATAGGAACACATCCTTCCTCTGATCGTAACAATTTTGGAACAGCACCTGTGTTGCTACTATTGCTTTTCGTGTTCCTAAACCTTGCCTAAACCCAAACTGGGAGTCACTGATGTCCCATTCACATTTTTTGTATAAACTTTGATGTAGTATTTTTAAGAATATCTTTAAAGTGTGACTCATCAGGCTAATGAGTCTGTGATCCTCACATATTTTTGCATTGACTTTCTTGGGCAGGGGAATAAAGGTAGAGCGTAACCACTGTTGAGGATAGCAGCCAGTTTCATAAATTAAATTAAATATTTTGTGTAGTGCTGAAATTCGCCTTTCATCTAGTAATTTGATTATTTCTGACGGGATCTCATCTGATCCAGGTGCCTTATTGTTTTTTAAATTTAATATTGCCTTTTCTATCTTCTCTTTGGTGATTGAAGGGCCAGTCAGCTGGTCGTCTGTATAAACTTCACTCATGGGTCTTTCGTCATGGAAGAGCTTCTGGATATAATTTTCCCATAAATCAATTTTCTCCTTTTCACCCAGCACTATCTGGTTATCCTGATTTACTGTAGTAGTTGGTCTTCGTTTTCTGTATATTCCAGCAGTCTCCTTAAGCTTCTCGTGACATTAACAACTTGGAATTTGTTCTTTTTTTAGTGTGTGTAATGAAATGGATATAGTGTTCTTTAGAAAATACCCCAAAGTCCTTGATCTTTAATTTAATTGAACCAAAATCTTGATCACATTCCATCATGGAATACCCTGACATTAAAAAAACGTGCTTAATAAGATTAAAGCGATTTATATGAATGTGGTGAAGGTTAGACAAAAGAACGTTTATGTTCTTATTTTGTCCGGTACAGTTATCACTAAAAATTATAACTTTTCTCATATGCCTATTAACAAAGTTCTCCAAGTAGTGACTAAGACTATTTCGCACGATCCGCGTTTAGCGATGGTTTCATCCCATACATACATTATGGCTGCTCCTGTTTTAACATTGTGGATTCCTAAGTTGTAAGTCCACATTTTTCTTTTGTAGTATTGTACGTTGCAGGTAAGTTTAGGCGTGAATAATGCTTGTTGTAGATCAATACATACAACTTCAATATTTTCATCCTGGTTTCTTTCGTAGCCTCATCATCATATTCTGAGCAGTTTCTGCTTTGCTAAATGAACCTTCAGTTCAGTATCCAATTCAGTTATTCTGGGAGTTCGGGTTGCTAGTCTTTAACCCATCAAGATCAACTTTAATCTTAGAGCAGGTATTACAATCATCAACAGAAGGAGCTGAACACCTGTATTGAATTCATTGACAAAGATATTTCGATAGTAGGACTCTTCACAGGCTGTTATTCAGGATGTGTGTTTCTTAGCTATTCCATATAAGCTCCATTCTTCTTCTTCAAGTTCCACTCCTATCGGAGATTGGAAATAATAATTTTATTGGTTACTCGCCTGAATAGTTCAATTGAACTACATCCAAACCATTCACGGAGATTGTGTAGCCACGAGATTTTACGTCTTCCTACGCTTCTTCTACCTTTGATTTTACCCTGCATTATATTCCTTAGTAGTTCGTACTTTTCACCTCTCATGATGTGCCCCAAGTATTCCAATTTCCTGATTTTTATGGAATTTAAAACTAAAAATTTAAAACATTGTTTTCCTAGTCGTTCGAGAACTTGTTCGTTTGTTTTGCAATCCATCCATGATATTTTCAAAATACGTCGGTAACACCACATTTCGAATGCTTCTAGGTTTTTAATGTTGGATTTTTTAAGTGTCCAAGCTTCAACTCCATACAAAAGGGTAGAGAAAATATAACATCGAACCATTCTTATCCGGAGCGATATTGTATTGATATCGCGATTACAAAAAAGTTTTCTCATTCTATTAAAAGTTGACCGCGCAATTTCAATGCGGCATCTTATTTCTTTTGTCTGATCAGTATCTTCTGTAATCCATGCTCCAAGGTATTTGTACGAGGATATTTGTTCAATTTCTGTATTATCTAGTACTAGCTTAGTATCTAGTTCAGCAAGGTGTTGCAGTTCTTCTAGTGTTCCTGCCAGAAGGACGGTGTCGTCAGCATATCTTATGTTATTAAGTGGCTCACCGTTTATTACAAGGCCCTCACTGATCTCGGCAAGCGCTAATTCTGAGATGGCTTCACTGTATAAATTGAATAACAAGGGTGATAAAATACACCCTTGGCGGACCCCACGGCGAATCTGGATATCCTTGGTCAGTTCGTTTTCAACTTTCACTTTTGCTGTTTGATTCCAATAGAGGTTACAGATGATTCTAATGTCTCTACTGTCTATGTTTTTATTTAATAAAATTTCTTTAAGTCGATTATGCTGCACTCTGTCAAATGCCTTCTCAAAATCAATGAAACTTATGCCTTCATCTAGTTTCTTATGTATTCTATTGTGAATTACTTTTAAAAACAATTTCAAGACATGACTCATTAAGGCTATGGTGCGATGTTCATTGCACTCCTTTGCATTGGCTTTTTTGAGAAGCAGTATGAATGTTGATTGGAGCCATTCTTTAGGTATTATACCTGTTCTATATAAATATGATATTGAATAGATCCAAAAGAAGATCAATAGATTCGGTATTCACAATTTTAAGTAATTCGATAGGAACTTCATCAGGCCCGGGAGATTTACCACCTTTAGCTTGTTTCATTGCATTTTCAATTTCTTCTCATATAATGTCAGGCCCAGTATCATCCTTAAATTCTTTTGGTGCTTCTGTTCTCTCTTTGTCTTCAAAAAGTTGTGCTATATATTGTGTCCATCTCTGCATTTTTTGGTTTATATCTGTTATAAGTGCACCCCTTTCATCTCTTAGTTGCCTAGTTTGAAGTGTTTTTCTCATTCCTGTTAATTCTCTAATTCTTTTATGCATGTTAAAAAAGTCATATTTTTTCTCAATTTCTTCTAGTTTTTGGCACTGCTCATGTAATATTCTCTCCTTAGCTTCTTTTATTCTCTTTTTTATTAATCGATCAGTTTCATTATATTTAATTGGATTTTTTGTTTTGAATGATTTTCTATATAAGCTCCATATATTCCCGTAATTGACGAACCCGGTGGCATATATTTTCGAAAAGGACTTTTGGCTCTGCGATAGTGACTGGAAACGGTAACAAGTGAATCAACGTAATCTCTGACCAACTGCTTTCTATATCCAACCATTTTATTTCCTGGACTTCGCTTCCCCCTATTATCACCCAGCACAGTTCATGTGGTGCTCTGCTTGTCTAAAACAACGCGAACTCTTTGTTCGCTTATGCCATGGAAAACACTATATTCTATGATGCAAAGCTTCCTACGAGCTCTGTCAGTAATTAAAGACTTTTTACAATCATTCCAACTTACCACTTTTGAAAGGTTTTGGTTTTGATTATCGTAGTTTCCGATTTGCCAAAAGTTATTGAAAATCATATTGATATTGTTCATGCCCAACTTCTCAAAGCCCATTTTATGACACTTACATGGCAATCAGATTGTGCGCGCAGAAACAGTTTTCTTTGTATTTCTTAAAACGTACGCTTCACCACAGTTTCGTTTGGTTTTACACGCGGTAAAAAGCCGAAGTTTCGTTTCCTTTTGCTTCCGCTTTGTCGTTTTCTCGGTGTTCATTTTGAAAATAAATCAGAAGGCTAATGTAACGTCGGTTTTTTCTTGATATCTGAGACTATCTCTCACCAACTACAGAAACACTGGCAGTCGAAAAACAATTAAACACATATCTAGGATTTTACACAAATTACATAATGATGTAGTAGACGAAGTAAAAGTAAACATATTTTAAACTAAAATTTGGTTTATTTCTTCATGATTGAGACTCTGATCACATCAGAGTTTTAGACTTCCAAGAAGTCATTTTTATTTTGAGAGTTTACTTCTAACAAATTGATTTTGAGTAGGTATTTTATGGCAATGTGCCTATCGATTCCAATGCCATTTTTGTTATATTTTGACTATTTTTTTATACATATTTTATATTTCTATTTCGGTAGAAAAACGATTTTTTTTATAATTTTTACGTTATTCTTTTTGGCCATGTATTGGAGGGTGTTAAAACATTTTTGGGTCCAGATAAATATACGTTTAACCTTTTGCTATGTTTCTCCAAAGACTTAGTGGGGACCGTATTGATAATATAGTTTTTTACATGTTAAAATATTTATATGTATTTACTGTTATTGTTTATATTTAACATTACATACATAATTACGTTGTGATGAAAACCAGTACTTTATATATGAATAAAATAAATCAGATTTTTTGTTTTACTTTACAATCATAGACATTTAATTAACCCAGTAGCGCTAAGAATAATAAATTATTGATTTTGTAATATTTTTGCAATATCATTAATGGACTTTGTTTAAATAATAAAAAACTTCATAAATAGTACATTGTTTACCGGGTAGGAAAAGCTTAACATTCCTGGACGACTGTGAAGATTGCTAAGTCGAGGCGCAAGCCGAGCTATCCAAATTGAATACCGAATGTACATTTTGTATGTTATCATTTAAAATATGAGTTAGTATTAAATCTTCTATAACCTCGTCATTTGCTTCAACTAATATTGCTTGTTCTAAAATGTCTTTCATATTTCTGTAGAAAAAATTTGAAACCCAAAATGTACAAAACCAGACAAAATATATACCTTGGATGAAAGAAAACAAAAAAATTATTTATTTTGCTGTCACATACGACATTTGACTGACAGCTGCCAACTATTAACGTGAAGCACCAATTCGACTATTTGATAACTCTAAAATTACATATCCGTAAAACTTTATACTGTAAAAAATAGCGTTTACGTGTCAAAATAACGGAAGGATAAAATTTTACTTGATAACTCTCTAATTTCGGCAACATATTTGTATTAAAGAATATTTTGTATGACGGATTGTTCGATTCGGCGCAATCACTGTGACGAGACGTGACTGATGTGTCTGAATCGACCTTTAGTTCACCGGACGTATTATGGACGTTCGTTAAGGTCCAATTCACGTTCCTGTACGTCCAACGAACGTATGCTCGGGACGTTAAAAGGACGTCCTTGGGGCCAAAGCGAAAGCGGATGTTCGAGGGACATACTTAAAGTCCGTGAGAGATATTCACAGGAGGTACGTGTGCTATTAGGGAATAGTTTACGCATAATATCGTTGTAGATAAAAGCTTTCAAAGGCTTTTGCAATAAGTGAAATTTTTATAGCTGAATATACGTGATATCATATTACCGAAATCATAGTTGTTATTTCTGCCATTTCTGTCATTTTCTTTCATCGGATGCCGTTTTTTGATTATAACTTCACCTAGAGAATATAATAATAGAGAATTATATTAAATCATCTTATATATCAGGCAGGTGAAAGACCACGAAAAATGCAATTGTCTAAATGAAGCTCATAATATTTGGCTATTGCATTTAGAAACTAGAAAATTTCGTTTCTTTTTACACAATTTTCTTTTATCTTGACGTCTGAAAGATCTCAGTTTTTAGAGCTGGAAGTAGCTGTTCATGTCCTAAAATTTGTCGCCTATTTTGTTTTACCATAAACTTATGGTGAATTCGATCCATTGAGTTTACCCAAAAACTAGCTCCATCTTTTCAAACACATTATGCTTACTGAATCAAGCAAACACAAACAAGATCAGCAAAAACGTTTTTTTTAGTTCCTAACAATTATAATACAGCCAGTATTTACTTTTTTTTTGTAAATGCCATAGTGGATAAATTTAACGATTTTGCTTTCACAGAATTACACTTCTTAAATATAAGATCCCTGGAAAATCTAGTATAATCACTGAGTATAGAACATCAAAATATTGTTCTGAAGCTATTTTCTTGTGGCATTGTAAATTAATTACTATTTATAACTGGGAATAAGCCACAATTAAAGATAAAATACGTTTATTGACGTTTCAATTTCCAATTCGGAAATCGTTCTCAAAATACAAACAGTAAACAATTTACTGTTTGTATTTTGAGAACGATTTCCGAATTGGAAATTGAAACGTCAATAAACGTATTTTATCTTTAATTGTGACTTATTGCCAGTTATAAATAGTAATTAGAACATCAAAGTTTACAACCTAGTATGATCAGGGTATTCAATAGAGTAACTACTTGGATTCTTTCAACTACGTCGATGGGACGAATATATAAAAAATGTTCTAGAATGTACTAAGCCGCTTAGGCCATAATTCATGGAGAATCCGACCTGGTAGCGCATATTAAAGCAGCTAACCTAGGATGGAAAAATGTTATATATGTGATCTATCCAAGAAGCTGAAGAGGCAGACGAGATCGAGGAGGACCTCGTAGTAGGTCTATGACAGAAGACCGTAATTAGTGGTCACATGAAAATAAATAACCTTTAACAGCTTTTTAGGCTTTTTACAACCTCAATAAAAATGTAATCAAATAAAAAAAAAAGATACTTAAATCGTAAATACAATACATGCATTTTTTATTAAAATTCAACCAATCAACATTTACTTATCACCAAATTCTTAATGACTTTTATCTTTATTGTTTTTAATTCCTCATCCACGCGCTGCATATAATCAGAGATACCACAATCGGACAAAGCACTTGTAAACGGTACCTACACGTACTTCATTAACAGTACAGACCCACATGTTCGTCTTATCCTTGTCGTAAGCCATAAAATTCGTAGTAATGAATGCCAGCGCGTTCACTTCTAGTTCAGGACCAGGTGGATGTTACGCCCGATAGTCGCTTATACCAGGTGGGTTGTGACTGAGTACCCATGGTCACAAATAAAAAATGTTGCCGATTTTTGACAACTTAGTTATATATTATATATTTTTATGATATGTAAAATCGAGAAAAATATTGGTTTGCTTAAAATATTTCAAAGTTCCAAAACATTAAAATAATTCAGATAAGTAGGATAATAAACAACAAACATTTCGAAGAAGGAAAGTCTTTAAATTTTTGGATTACCTGTATTGAACAAAACGTAAGATATGCATAAATTATTTTCTTTGTTAAAATATATTTGAGTGACCTGCATAAGCTTAAGTGAAATCCTAGACAATGGAAGCGGGTTTTCCAAATAAATTTGTGCAGTAATTAGGACAATAGAATAGATTTTAGAAAGATATGTTTTTGTTAGTTCATAAGAATTGGTAGAAAAAGATTATTTTGTAAATAAGTTTTAGGAAATTTTATAATTGTAGGTAAAAATTTGTTTGTGTTATCGAAATGAAGAAATGGGAGATGTATGACGCGTTTTGATTGGATGAGATTGAAAAAGGTAGGATGGTTGGTTTGAGAATAAGACGTTAGTTAGTTTTGGAAGAAAAAAAGATAGTCAGTTGGTTTTCAAGGGTACAAGGCGAAGGGCCGTTGTTCTCGGGTAGTTTCCCAAAGGTAGGAAGCAGTAGCAGTGAAAGTTTGTGAGTTTTCGTGTAGTTAGTGTATCTGACAGAAGCTGATCCAGTAAAAGGTTGTAAGTCATATTTTTCTACTTATATTCCAAGAGTCACTGTTCAGGCCAACGAGAGATTCAGTTTATCGTAAAGAGAAGATATTCCAAGAGTCATTTTTCACTCAGGCCAACGAGAGATTCAGTTTATCGAGAGGAGAAGAGGCTAGCATAATTTGAACGATTCGTGCATTTGAAGGAGATCATTAAGGACGATAAACTTGCAACAATTTGTTGTAAGATTGCTGATTACCTAGGGAGCTGCTAAGAGTATATAGTATAGGCTACAAGGAACAAGGATTTGGACCACTCATCATCAGAGATAGTTTTGTTTTTCTGCAGATTTTCTTTTATTGATAACACAATTTTTACACTTACTTTAGAAAAGATATAAATATTTTGATTAGGAGATTTAGAATAATAATTGGGATTTTGAGATTTTAACTAATATTGTTTGTACCATTAATTTTGAACGTTCACGTACGTAGAACAAAATTTTGAGAATCATTATATGAGATATTGTTTATTGAAAACATTTGAGTGTGAATTTTATTTCATTATTTTTATTTCAATATATAATGTTAGATCCTATATGTTTTTTTATTATTCCTGTATTCTTTGGACCTTACCTTTCACATGTAATAGCATAGATATTGAAGCACGAATATAACCCTGAGATAAGAGTGTAAAAAGTGTGATAGAATCATAGTCATATCCTTTAAATAATTTTAATTAATTAATTAATTAATTAGCTAATTAATTGCTTGGCGCACCAAGACTTTAAATATCACATTAACTGGCTTCCAAAACGTGGGGCTTGAAAATATCGCAGCTTTAAATTTGAAGGAAGGGAAAGAGATCTGGAATAAGTACAGGTGATCCAGAGATAAAAACATATAACATTGAGGGAATTTGAATTTGAAAGTATTTTAACAATTTTTCCAGTGGATTAAAATTTGATTTATTGATTGATCGTAGTTAGTTGATATTTACTGCTATTGAATTATTTGATTTTTATATTCTTTACCAATCGTACATTTGATATTTATTTTGAATTGTTTGAATTTTACTGATTGCATATTTGATATTTGTCGTGAAAATTTATTACAATTGGGGAGAAATATTGTCGTGTCCTGCAACGTATAGAGTGGTGTAAAATTTCACATTTGACGGGGACAAAAACATTAACGAAAAGAAACAACATGTCGACCACAAGGAGTCAAAGCAAAATGCAAGAAAGGAAGGAGGATAACAGAGAAGAGGAAACAATTGTTGAAGAAGGATCGGATAATGAAGGAAATGTTACAATAATAGAGGAAAGAAAAGAAACAGGGATGTTAGAAAAATTATTAGCAATGATGCAAATACAGACACAACAAATACAAGAGAATCAAAGGGAAACAAAACAAACAATGAATGAAACATCAAAGAAAATTTATAGAAATCAACTGGAAACAAAACACATAATGGACGAAAATAACCGCAGACTGGAAGAAAACCAGAAGGAAACTAAACAGGCAATAGAAGAAAACAACAAAAACATAGAAAGTATCAAGAAAGATATGGTACAGAAAATAGAAGTAATTGTACAGGAAAATGCGAAAGTGAAGACAGAAATTAAAGAAATGAAACTTCAAATGAAAGATATGAAGACTGTCCAGAAAAAGGAATTAGAACAGTTAGATACTTATTGATTTGAATAAACGTATATTACTACTACTATATATATATATATATATATATATATATATATATATATATATATATATATATATAATAATAAACAGTACCCAGATATTTTCAAGAAAACGAGACAGTATTTGCAAGGTCATTTGCTCCAGGTGGTCAAAAGTGGCTTCCTTCCAAAATAATTTTACGTCGTCATTCTTCTGACCAAATCAGAACCCGTGTGTGTGTGACCAAGAAACAACAAACGAAGTTACACCGTCAACCTCGATGGAAACAAAATTACTCGTAACTCCGCAACCGGTGTTTCTGCATTCAAACGAATTTTTGGATCCAGAACCAGAAATTGTAGAGCAGGCCGCTGAAATTAAAAAGCCACCTGCTCGAACAAGAAAACCTCCAAGGTATTTGGAGGACTATGATGAGTAGATTCATCCAGGAGTGAGGAGTGTGATGTATTGGCAACCATGCAGTGCGGTTACGTCACAATCAGTTGGGAAGAGACTCAGGACGAGACAGACGAGACAATCGTTTAATTAATGAATATTTATTTCTATTACGTTTTGTAGTGATAATTAAAGTCGGTAGTATTTCCTATACTGTTGTTATTATTTACAACCCAGTCGGATAGTTATCGTTATCTTTTTTATCAGTTTCACCATACATAATCATGTTTATATTTTAAAGACGTTTACGAAAGTTTATGAAAATATATTCTTTCAAACGACGATATCAAACCCACAATGGCAACTTTAGTAAACAAAGCGACCGTTGTCTTGTAGACGACTTCCACCAGGTGGTTGTCAGTCACGGGGTTCGCGATGTTTAGCTATCAGTAACTATTACCTCCATAGCGAGAACCCACTCAAGCATTAAGACACGAAATGGAGCTCTTCAAGCTGCCGGGTGTCTTCGTAGGGGTGTGCAAACGATCGAGGAAGTGGAACTTTGTTCGTACGATAACTACCACCGGGCTCGTGCACTTAGTCAGAGCGTGAATTTAATTATTTTTTTTAAACTAGGTAGGTATATATAACTATCATAAGAAATAGTATTAATAAAAAATATTTTCCGAATACTTTAAAACATCTATAATAGAGGTTCACACATTAAACTTATATCTGACCATAATCGGATTTGAAATATTAAAATTTGCACTTCGGCAAAACTGTGGCTGATTTACTGGTTTAAAACATTTATAACTTAGGTATGAATAATAAAACTTGAGGTAGTCATTAACTTTGTTATTTTTAAAGAAACACTTTATATATTAGTATCGTTTTAGATTTTGTTTAAAATTTTAGACAGATTATGCATGAGGTTCTATATATCAAAAATTGATATTTTATGAGTTATTCATCTTCAAAAAAAAATATTTTGTATACAATGACAACTCACCTGCTTATAAACATAGTCTCTAGAAGATCTCTACACACGGAAATTAGAAAATAATTTAATGTTTTTCATGAATTTGCATGGGAATCGGAATTCTAAATAAAGATTTTATTTATCATATGGCAATTACAACACATTTAGAACAAAATTACAAACACTAGTAATATAGGTATATGACAAACTTTAAATAATTACAAACAAACATCAAGTGTATTAACATAATCAATTGACTCTGAAGTTGCAAACAGGAAGTCTTCAGGGCTACCGTTATAAGATCTTGAGGGACACTCTTCAATAATGTGGTCGATCGTTTGGTCCTTCCCACAGTCACATTGAGGAGACGGATTCTTTCCCATTTATGTAGCATGTATGCACATCTGCCATGTCTGGTTCGGATCCTGTTTAGAGTGGACCATGTTTTACGTGGAAGATCAAAACCTGGTGGCTTGTGGGTAATACAGGGCATGTTATTTTGCCATGCATTCCATTCTTGGGACCATGCATTCGTGATGTTGAACTCCTCATATATCATTCTTGCCGTTTTCATTGGTGGTTTTCTAGAACGTAGACGGGTATTTCGTGCATCCTCGGTATCTTGGTGGATCGGCAGGTTTATATTGTTCATGATCTTTTTGTATTCACGTGTAAGTGCGTCAACTCGTCGTAAATGTGAAGGTGGAATGTGACTTAATACTGGAAGCCATTGGGTGGGAGTTGATTTAATTGTACCAGATATCATCCTCATAGTGCTGTGCAGCTGAGTGTCGACCTTTTTTACGTGTGGACTGTGTAGCCAAACTGAGGCACAATATTCAGCGGTCGAGAAAACAAGGGCTAAAGCAGTAGAGCGGAGAGTGGAAGCCGATGCTCCCCAGGTGGTACCGCAGAGCTTCTGTATAATGTTATTTCTTGTACTCAACTTTTGGGCAGTTTTTGTTAAATGCTCTTTAAATGATAGCGTTCTGTCTAGTGTTACGCCCATGTACTTCGGTGTTTTGTTGTGGGAAAGTGTGGTATTTTCAAACCGTATGTTGAGTTCCTCTCCAGCAAGTTTATTGTTCAGGTGAAAGCAACTTACTTCTGTTTTGGATGCATTTGGTTGAAGCCGCCACTTGCGAAAATATTTGCTCAATATATATAAGTCTGCCGTCAGAACTTCTTCAGATGTTTCTAGTGTTCGGCATTGTGTAGTGAGGGCCCAGTCATCGGCGTATCCGAACTTTCTTGATTGTGTTTCTGGCATATCTGCTAAATATAAGCTAAATAGTAATGGAGAGAGCACTGACCCCTGTGGTAGGCCATTTTTAAGTTTCTTTGGTGGGCTGATATATGTGCCCATCACTACTTGAAACATTCGGTCGTTGAGCATGCTATCTATTAAACGTGCTATTTGTTTACAGGAAATTGCAGGGAGAATTTTGTATATAAGGCCCTCTCTCCATACTGTATCGTAAGCTGCCGAGAGATCAATAAATGCCGCTGAAGTTTTAAGTCTTCTTTGAAAACCCGCTTCGATGTAGGTGGTGAGTGACATGACCTGGTCCGCGCAGCTTCGTTCTGGTCGAAAACCCGCTTGTTCGACTGGGATCACCTGGAACAGTTCTGTACTGATTCTATTATATATAAGCATCTCTAATAGTTTGTAGATGGCAGAGAGAAGCGCAATTGGTCTGTAGTTTTTTGGGTTGTCAGCGGGTTTGCCTGGCTTTGGTATGGCTATTATCTTAGAGCGCTTTAGTTCTTGTGGGATATTTCCAGTTTCCATGATGTCTGTGAAAAATCGAGCCAACCAAACTTTTGTATACTTGCCACAATTTAGTAGGAATTCAGGGTGAATATTATCAAATCCTGGTGCTTTTGCTGGCTTAACATCTTTTAGAGCCTCTGATATGTCTTCGCTGGTGAAGGGGAGGGAATGCTCCGTTTCTGTGGCTACATGTTTTAAAGTTTTAAGTTCTCTCTTTACGTAGATAGTGTGTGCTTTATCCTTTGGTGCTCTGGATGTTTTTACTATATGTGATGCTATGGCATCTGGCTTTACGGCTGCCTCTTGGCGTTTCGTACGGACACCACTCCCTAATTTTTTTAGTAATGACCATGCCTGTCTGCTTGATTTCTGGAAGTTTAGACTTTCTACTGTTTCGGTCCACTTTTGTCTTCTAGCGGCGTCTAGGCTGTACAGTAGTTCATCCGCTATTTCTTGGTCGCCAGTTTCAAGAAAGCTCTGATATAGTTCCTCGCTATTTTCCGACCAGCCAGGAACATATTCTTTGCGATATCCTCTTGGTATGTGTTTTTTGGCTACACTTAGCACGGCACCAACAAATCTGTGGTAGTTTTTGATATTCGGTGTAATCCACCCTAGACATTTATCTAGATCCACAGAGAAGTCAATCCAGTTGGCCTTTTTAAAATTCCATCTTGGACGTGGGATAGAACTAATTAAAGGAATTTGCGTCCCTACTTCTATTATTACTGGTCGATGTTGGCTGTGTGGGAAATCAGTTAGAACTCTTCGTGAAGCCACTAAAGGTAAGTCTTTGTTGTCGGTCGAGACGAAGCATAGGTCGGGGTTGTATTCCCGCCTCCATGCCGCAGATCTGAAGGTTGGTCGATCTTTGGCATCAAACAAAAGGTATAGGCGTTCGTCTTCTGCCCATTTTATTAAAGCATTCCCATTTGCATCACTATTTTTGTACTTCCACTGTTCATGATGGCTATTGTAATCTCCAACATATACAGCAGGGTGAGGCTGTACTGGAATTGCTTGGACTGGCCAATAAGTAGCAGGTGGCTTGTAAATGTTGGACATGGTAATGCTAGCGATTTTTGTGACCACATTATAAATACAGTCATCAGTGGAAGTAGAGATTAGCGAAGCATTTTCAATATCTTCTTTGACATATGTAGCTGTGCCATATGTTCGGTGGTAAGTTGCGCCTAATAGTTCATATCCCGGAATTTTGCCCCTTTTTTGTAGTTGCTCCTCTGTTTCGCAGTGGGTTTCCTGTATAGCAACTAAGTCAATGTTGTCATCTTTTAATAGTTTTGATAAAAACTGGCTTTTTGCATAGCTTATGCCTTCTATGTTTATGTGGCAAATTCGAACTATAGGTCCGATTGGTCTAGTTGTGCGGTCCTCACAAGGGCCGTTTATTTTGTTTATCATCTTTCGTTGGAAGTGTTGTTTGGTCAGGAGATCCTAAGGATTGTCTGACTGCCAGTATGTGCTAGTTCATTTAGCATTACCCAGGGTGCACGTGTAGTATTCTACTACGGACGCGAACTAGCTCTACAACCCTCTATAATTTCTAAATAAAGAATTTACAAATAACACGTAGTTTTCCAAATCACAAACCACAAAATAGAATCAATAATTTTTAATGAACACTTTGTATTTTATGACTTTATAAAATAAGAATTCAAGTACCTTACAAATATCAGTTTAATATATATATATATATATATATATATATATATATATATATATATATATATATATATCCTGGTGAGGTACTAACGCGATTATCAACGGCAAACTCTAATTCAGCTCTTGAAAAAGGTGTTAAGACAAAATGATTGTGATCAGATGAGAGAGTTTTAGATGGCATTACATCTATCTGGTTATTTACGTAAGGTGGAGCTATTTTATCAAAAATGTCGTCTACCCATGAGTTACTTAGAGACAGTGGAAAGTTTACTTTTTTCCTGTTCATTTTCCTTGCTTGGTTCCAAATAAGACTAGATGGAGTTTGTTTATTTAATTTTGAACACCATTCAACCCAACTTTGTTTGGCCTTTAATTTCAGGAATTGTTTGACACGAGCATTCACTTGTTTGCATTTACAAAAAATTTCAAGAGAAGGATTTTTTTGTAGTTTACTAATGCTTTCTTTCTTTCCGCAACGGATTCATCACATTTCGAATCCCACCATGGATGGGGAGTACGTTTACATTTAAATGATTTATATTGGCAAATTGATTGTTTAGAAGCTTCATTAATACAGTCAATAAGGAAATTATATTTTTCTTGCGTGCCTGAGTAGGCGTGAGGGTTGTTAGTTAATATGGTTTCAATAAACTGAGAGTATAATGACCAATTGGCTTTTTTAATGTTCCACTTACTGCTAGGATAAATGATATTCGCATCAGTTCCCAAGATATCGATTACAACCCTTATAACGAAGTGATTTGATCCCAAAGAATCAGTATCTACAGACCACGAAATTTTATCAAAGAGAGAAGGTGAGCAAAATGTGACATCTATCATGGAATCTGTGTTTCCTGGTCTCGTTTGGCAAGTTGGTTGTCCATTATTCATTACCACATAATCTAGATTCTGAATTGTCTCCACAATTTGATGGCCTGTTTTATCATTTTTAGATGAGCCCCACAGATAATTATGTGTGTTCGTATCTCCTCCAATGATACAAGGGTGTTTTAATTGAGTAAATAACTTATCCCAATCTTCGGTGTTAGTTTTATCTTTCGGACACCTATATACAGAGAGTAAAGTTAAATGACTTTTGTTATAGTTGATTTTAATACCACAAGCAAGCAATTCTTTATTATAATTTTTTTAAATTTTTATGTTTTCAAAGGGAATACCAGTTTTAATTAAAATAGCAACTCCGGAATAGCCGTCATCCCGATATTCGCGTATTACATTATAACCTCTATAACTATAAACAATATCCCGTTTAAACCAGGTTTCACTTATTAAAGTTATATCAATATCTTCGGTTATTAAAAAGTTGAGAAGGCTGTTTTTGTTAGCAACAGCTGATCGAGCATTCCATTGTATTATTTTAAGTTTAGCTTTGAAGTAATTAGACTAGTTATTTTTTTTTAAATATTATCTAAAACATTATTAATACCTTTGGCTAACATATTGATATCAAGTGTTTTTGCCTCTTCTAAACAATTAATATTTTGAATAAAATCTGAGAAAAGAATTACTAAAGAATCTACTAATTTATTTTTATCATTGTCTACATTTGAAACACTTTCCTTGTTTAAGGGTGGTAAAGGTTGAGATGGTCCAAATCTGAAAGGGATGTGAGAAGATGTAGGATATTCGGAAGTTGGAGATGATACTTTTCTTTTTTTATTTTTCCTATAATCAGTGCTTGATTTACAACTTGGTTGACTAATATTTTTGGTTTTCTGTAAATGAGGCCTCAATAGGTTGGAATAAGCAGGTATATTAACTTCAGATGTGTTAGTTAATTTTGGAAATTCTTTATCTGAATTTGATAATATTTCAAATCTGTTATTAGGGTAAAGTGTGCAAATCGCGGTCACCTAAGAAGAAAATTTAATATAAAAAAAGTAAAACTCTGTGAATCAAATTTAAGCCGTCAATCCGTAATTTGGGGTTTTAACTTATTGCAAGATACATTTAATTTCAAAAATATAAAATTTTTGTCTTTGACAGAGACAAAACATAAAATAGTATCTTTGACCGGTATTGTCACCATACATGGACAATACCGGTCATGAGTGTGGGTAATGCCAGTCAATTTGTTTGTGTTATTATTAAAATAAAAATCAATATCTATTTAACATTTTTTTGTTATAAAACGATTAACGAATGTGGCTTAATGGGTCATAATTCAAGTAAATCAGTAAGAGAGGTGAAAACATAATTTTTATTACAAAACAAACAAAAAATAACATAAATATGTGTTTTAATGTAAAAAATAGTTGACAGTCATCGCAGGTATAACTCTCTGCAGAATCCCATCCACTGCACTCTGAATAAGCCCATCGTGAAGAAACAGTAAATATATATCACAATTCATTGTTTTTGCCAAACTCGCTGTAAACCAGGCATCTATCTTCGTATGCATCGTCACTGTTATCACATGATATATCAATATCCGATTCCAAAGAACTACTGTTACGCCATAAAAAATTAAGCTAAATATTTTTTTGTGTGGCTATTTTAGCTTCTTGTTCGGCAGAAAATACTGAGTTTCTGCCTAATGAGACACCTTGAAGATTTTTATTTTTTATTCTTTCTTGCAATGTCGAAAAATGGATGGATTAATCCCTAAGGATTAATAGTATAGGGTATAAATTATAGCATGGGGGTAATACCGGTCAACTGACATTGAATGCCTCCTGTTGGCATTTTTTTTCTTAGAATTTTTTACTCGTAAACATGTATTAAAATATTGATCTTTAAAAAAGGAATAGGCAGCTAACGTCATTATAATCAAGTGTAACCAATTTTAAGATCTACAAGTGAATAAAAATGAATTAAGACCTTATATTACTCAGCATAAAAATAAGATCGAAAACACTGAAAACAGGTTAATAATATTTCTATGACAATGGTTTGCGCCAACTCAACGCTCGTCAGCAATCTGAATAGAGAGTAGTGTAGCGACACGTTGGCAGTTATAGGAGGTTGCCAGATTGAATAGATTTCGCACAATCGGGATGACCGCCATTACCCACTGACCGGTATTTGCACAGTTTACCCTACAAATAAGACCAGAAAAAGAAGAATCGTTCAAATTTTTGGCCTCCAAATATGAAATTTTATATTCAATCATAATATCTTTTATTTTTTTTATGTTCGAAAAAAGGACAGTTTTTAGAAATCGATATATGCTTATCACTTTTACAGTGTATGCAATACATTTTTTTTTCATCACATGTATGTGTATCAGTTTTAATTTCTCCACATCGTATGCAGTATTCCTGTGTACCTTTACATTGTCTAGAAATGTGTCCAAATTTGAGGCATTTATAACATTGTGTAAGTTTACCTAACAATTTTTCAACTTGAAAATATACATATTTAATTACAACATAGTTTGGCAAACAATTGCTTTCAAATGTAATTATAACATTACGTCTAGGTACATATTCTGTATTTCCATCCTTTTCTATTTTCCTGTGCATTCTTTTAATATCAATAATTTGTGAACTGGAGGTCACATATTTTTTCAAATATTCAATCTTTGGTATCGACATTACGTATCAGCCCTTTGATTTCTAAGAGGTGATTGGGAATGTACCTACGCCTTTAAATTATCGTCTTTTAAATGACTATTACTGACTAATTTATTTGCATCAAAAATAGATTTGAGGATTACTTTAACACAGTTTCTTCCTACACTTTTAATTTCCTTAATATTGTTGATCTTTAATTTTTGATGTAAAATATCAAAACCCAAATATCATCATCACCAAACATCAAATATCATCACCCACAACTATAAGGTGCAATCGGCCTATATTCTGATCATTGGTCTTTTCAACATATACACAACAATTTTTAAAGTCGTAATTACTAGAATTAATATTAAAAAGTTTTACTTCCCTTGTAGCAGGAGAAACGGTGGTATTAATTCCTGTATCCATATCTTGTTCACTAACACCAATAAATTCAGAAGTATTTAGTTCGCGCATTGGCGTCTTATTAGTATTCTCCTCCATCAGGGGAGAATATTTTCACTTTTTTATCACTATTTTACTACAATATGTAAATATTTTTAAAGGCGACGAAATTAAAATATTCTAATTGTTACAAAAATTGGGAGCTTAATGACTTTATCGATAAACATGTCCACCCGATATCAATGTATCGCTTTGACTGGGGCTATATTAAATATGTCTTTATCTTAATCTTTGTGGTTGTTCTGAATAAAAGAGCGAATGTCTGTTACGATAGTTTTGTTTACCCTCTCAGTCCAGTTAAGCTGGGGAAAATATTACCAGATTTTCTGGACATTGTATCGTTTCATAAGGTCCTTAAATTTCTTTTAAATGAACAAAAAGAGAAATCACATGATTTCTACCTGGCGAAATCGAATTCAAATATAGGCCGCCGTGCTCCCTAAGACTTGCGAAGCAAACAGCTTGATGAATGCATCGGCAAGGGAGTCTAAGCTGTTTGCTTAGTAGTAACTATACCGTACTGAGGGGATCTAAAGAGATCGAAATACGTATATGCGGCTTGTTGCTGCTCTGTATCAAATCAAAATATAATACCGTCATTTGTTTTGTTTATTTACTTCATTTGGAGTACCAGAAATCGGATTCACTACGAATATAGGCCATGATGGACGGCATTTGGAGTGCAATTTTTAGACTCCCTTGCCGATGCATTCATCAAGCTGTTTGCTTCGCAAGTCTTAGGGAGCACGGCGGCCTATATTTGAATTCGATTTCGCCAGGTAGAAATCGTATGATTTCTCTTTTTGTTCTTAGATGGCGTAGTTACGTCCGTAAATAGTTATTTTTAATAACTATAATCTACGACGGGAAAATATTTTGGTTTGATATGGAGTAGTAACTATACCGTACTGAGGAGATCTAAAGAGATCGAAATACGTATATGCGGCTTGTTGCTACTCTGTATCAAATCAAAATATAATACCGTCATTTGTTTTCTTTTAAATGAATTGAGGACCATTGTCAGAAGCAAAAATCTGCGGGAGACCGTAGATTAGGAAGACCTGATTTTCAATAAATTTCACGATGCTAGCAGATGTCGCTGAGGACATGGGGTGAACTAAGATAAACTTGGTGAACCAATCTATAATGACCAAAAGATATCGATTGCCGTTCTTAGACCGAGTGTAAGAACCTGGAAGGTGGGCTGAGAGGAACTAAAAGGCGTAGTTATATCCATGTATTTACCCATCCGACCTGCTGGGGGTAAATGTGATGATTTACAGGAAGCGCAAACCTTGCATTTAGAGACATATTTTAAAACAAAATGTCTCATTTTAGGCCAATAGTCAGTGGCGGCCGGTCAGGGTCGGCAGGGTCGGCAGTGCCGAACCACACCTTTATAGATATTATAGACTTTTTTAATATTTAATTTAATCAGTATTTCAATAAATAATTGTGGCAGGTAATCAGTTGATGTCATTTGTTTTTGTAAAATAAAAAAATATTTGTGAGATAATAAAGACTAAATTTTATTCATGGTTTCTAAAAGGATTAGACCAATTCGACCAGACTAAATTTTAATCATGGTTTTTAAAAGAATTCGTCTGAGCGTTAAGTGATCCCTGCGTAGACACTTTTCAAATTGATGATCCGATTTCATCCGATATCAGAGACATCCATCCGCCTGTGAATTCTTAAAAAGGCACGTTTTGTTTTTTCGGCTTGCCGATCCCAACCTATAGATTTACTTGTAAAAATCAACGAAATATTAGTTGGTTAGCAACCAAATATACATTTCGTTCCATATAAACTTAATTACCAAGTACGACAAATTTAAATTTGCCGATATTTCAATTGGATTGGTGATTGGTCGCGAACTGTACATCGCGAGCGCGGGATGAAATGTTATTTCATAATATAAGAACGTAAATAGTAAAGTGAAGTGATATTCAGTGCACGAACTAGCCTTTCTTTTTGTGATTTATTTTTATTTTCTAAAGTAATACTGTGATACGTTACGTCTGTCGTAAATAGTTTAAAGGTTAAAGGGTTTTTTGACATATTAGAAGTTTTTTTTTAATTAAAGTGTAAACAAATTCAGGTAAATTAACTTAAAAAATGCAAGCCATGGGAGAAACTGTAAGTATTGATAAGTCTGATATTGTAAATTATATTTTGCATAATGGTTTTTCATCTATTCCATACGAATAACAAATTGTTATTAAAAATAAGGGGCGTCCTTTGCCTAAAATGTCCCGGCTTATAAATATTAGTGCGGGTAAGGGAAGTAATAGATCATTTTCAGATAATTGGTACAGCAAGTACTCATGGCTTATCGGGAGTGAAATAAAAAACAAAAACTTTTCTGTTGGCCTTGCATTTTATTTTCGACAAAGAGGGGCAAACATCAAAATCCGTGGTGTGAATCTGGTTACGATAATTTAAAAGAATTATTTAGGGCTTTACATAAACATGATATTTCGAAAGATCATACTTACAGCCAGATTAAATTAGATTTATTTGGAAAACAAAATATCTGTTTCATTAGAATGCCCAACGTGAAAATGCTATTAAACATAACGAAATTGTAAAAAATAATCACGCAGTTTTACGTCGTTTAATTGATATTCTGATTTTTTTAAGTTGTGAGAAATTATCTTTTAGGGGACACGATAAATCGGAGCATTCGTTAAATAAAGGTAATTATAGAGAACTAATAAAAATGTTTAAGAAATACGATTTGGAATTTTCTAATTTACTTTATAATTCGAAGACATTTAGCGGTGTATCTAAAACAATCCAGAATGAATTAATAGAATCAATTAGTTACATTTTGAGTAACGTTATTGAATCTGAGATTCAGGAAACCATTTGCTTTTTACCAGAAGCAGATGAAACTACCGACATATCATGTCATTCACAATTATTAATTGTTGTTCAGGTTTTACAGACGTGAGTAAAAGCCATAAGGCAGAATATATTTTTGGTGTTTTAAAGGACAGATTAAAATTTTTTGATGTCAAAAATAAATTGGTAGGGCAAACTTATGCGGCGCTGCCGTGATGTCTGGTGAATTAAATGGTCTCCAGGCAAAAGTTAAAACTATTGCACCGCAAGCTTTATTTACTCACTGTCATGCACATAGAATGAATTTAGTTTTGCAGGATAGCTTTTGAAAGTTTCGTTTTTGAAACGAAGTTTTCGTGAATCACAAACACGTTTTTGAAAGTGATGATATCTCGATCCGTGAAGCAATCGGTTTGAAAACTTTATTGAATGATTACTCTTTTAACATACTTTTAAATATTTTTAAGAAAGTATTTACCCAAACCGATTTGATATTCAATGTTGTTCAAAATCAGTTAACTGACATTATTCATTCCAAAAATAGAATAACAAGACTGGTGCAAAATCTGAGATTTCCGTAGTAATTTCCAGTATATACGCAGTGACGTTTTGGACTGGCTTGATATTTCCGAACCCCCCCAAAAAAAGGACAAAGGCATGACACAGAAACAGATCTCGAAAAACAAGTATATTTTGAAATTTTGGATACTATTATTATGCAAATAGATACTCGTTTTTCGAATTTTGAAGATTTGCAAATTTTTGACCTCTTTGACGATTCAAAATTTAAAAGTTACGCCAAAGAATTTCCAAGATATTTATTAGACAGGTTAATTAAAAATTATCCATCATTCTTTAATAAAATAAAATTAGAAAATGAATTAAAAGTTTTATATGCTTTTCCAAATATTTTCGGAAGATGGGATAAGTTACAAGATATGTATAATTTAATATACCGCAATTCATTGCAACAAACTGTTACCGAAATTAATAAATTATTGTCATTAATTCTCTCATTACCACCACCAATCTGCCTCAAATGAACGAGATTTCTCTTGCCTCAAAAGAATCAAAACGTATTGTCAAAATACCATGAAACAAGAGAGAATGTCAAGCTTGTCTCAAATGTCAATAGAAAAAAAAACTTTTAAAATCTCTCTAAAACTCTAATAAATTTTACGATGACGTTATTACCCATTTTGCTACTTCCAAACAACGTAGACTAGAGTTAATTTATAAACATGTTTAGGTTCTAAATGTATAGGAAAAAACAAAAAAAAAAAAAAACAAAAAACAAGAAAACAAAAAATCTCCTATGATGATTGAAGTCTTTCTTAGACGGTACGCCTATCTGAGGAGATAAAAAATATCTTGCCGACCTTGTCTCTCAAGCCACGAGCCGCCACTGCCAATAGTATAATTCAAGAAATTCTATCAAGGATTTTTGAACACCTACCTAGATGACCTGCTGTAGGTTCATTGTGGTACATATGGAGGATAGAATTTCTGTGTGAAGAGGGAACAAAAATTTTCCAATTAGGAGAGAAATCGCAGAATTTTAAATGAGAGAAGACGTGCTTGTACAGGATTATTCCTAATTATTCCCTAATTAAGCCAAAGGAAATTGATAAGGTACACAAGGAAGAAGTATGTTATTAACAGCTTGTAAAGCATACTAAAATAAACGTGAAAGTGACCTATATAATCAAAAGAAGAAAAAACTGACGTGAAACTTTAAAACCAACTAACTACTAGATTTTATGCAGGCTGTTGACACTATAAATATATAAATAATTTCAGGTTAAAACAACTTACTGGAAATAGTACTTTTTATACACCATTTACTCTGGTAAATTTACCTCAGCGATTTAAGGGAAAATATATACCTAGTTGTGAGAAACGATTATTGACGCTATAGAAAAACATGTTATGAATACATTTATCATGCACCTATCTTTTTCTATGTAAAATTTTTATACAAATAATAATATAAAAATGACGCTTACGCCGCTTTCATTCATCACCTTTATAATCTTTCTAACGTGACCCTTTAGGTAGACACACTTTTTTGTTCTCTTTCAAACTTCATTGATTTTTGCCACTACTTAATTTAGGAATTTGAAAAGTATTCTTTTCAATAATCGTCTGAATTGAGTTTCTTCGGACAGAATTATTAAATTGGTTCATGACACCGATTGTCGCAGTTTGTTGAACATAACGTTGGTGGTGGCAAGCTTGGAGCTTTTCAGGTGTTTCAGTTCGGTTCGAATGCGCTTTCAGGCACTACCGGGTTTATACTGACGGTTTTTGTACAAAACGGGACTATAATATTCAAAAAATTATTCTTATTAAGATTTAATTACGTTAAATGTCTGAAATTTAGTATATTCAACCGTGGCTATTTAAAAGCTGGTAGTGGGTAGTGTTTAAAAATGTTCAGTTTTGAGGAAATTGAAAGTAAGGTAGGTGCTCTTGATTTATATTTATGTAAAAAAATATAAATAAATAAAAACTTTATATTATTATATTTATTTATATTAATTCATATTATTCATACACACATATTATATATACACACAGTTACAAATCACATTTTATTTACATATTTAAATGAAAGGTTATTTTACATTTTTTTATTTCTTTATACCTTATCTTCTTGTTGTAGTTTCTTCTCGTATGGGAGGTTGGCTATTATCACAGCTATGTGTACCTTATTGGGGGCTGCTCTGAAAAGATCTACTGAGCTGCAACCATACCACTCTCTTAGGTTTCTTAGCCTGGAAATTCTTCGTCTTTTTATGGATCTTTTACCCTTGATTTTACCTTACATTATAAGCCTTAATACCTCATATTTCGCAATTCTGGTAATGTGGCCTAAATATTCCAGCTTTCTTGTTTTGATATGCTTTATGACCTCGCAATTCTTTTGTAACCGTTTTAACACTTCTACATTTGTAACTCGTTGGATCCATGATATTTTCAAAATGCTTCTATATCACCACATCTCAAATAATTCCAAATTATTGATATTATCCACTTTTAGTGTTCAGTTTTTCATTCCATACAACAAAGTCGAGAACACGTAGTATCTTAAGGCTCTTATCCTAAGCTTCAGAGAAAGGTCTCGATTAACAAACTTTGTTTTCATTTTTGTATATGCTTGTCTTGCAGTTTCAATTCGTGTCGTTATTTCTATACCTTGGTCATTGTTTTCATTTAACCAGATTGTTGCTTGGAAATAATCATGCACTTGGTTTTCCTAACGTTCATTTGTAGTCCATATTTTATACTGACTAGATGTAATCTATTTACTAATAGTCTAAGCGGGATCTGTTTTGGATTGGAAATTTTCGAAGGGAAGCTATTTTTTTGCTGGAATCCCTTCAGGATGGGCCCATTATCGATAATCACGATATGCGCCAGTCGCAAACCCTGTGCTAAATTTTTTATTTAACAAAATCTGAAAACAATTGAAAATTTCTCATTTTTTTGCACCTATTTTCATTTATAATTCGGAAAATATTGATCCTAGAGAAAAAATTATAAGTGGTTAAACGTTTCGTTATTAAATTTTACACAATATTTTGTTAGCTAAAAATTGAAAATTGAATGGTTATTGTTGAAAAAAAAAGCAATAATTGGAAAAAAAAAGTACAAAAAAATGAAGTTAATCCTTTAAATGTTTTCGACTTTCTAAACTTGATTTACAAGTTCCATATTCCGCCTAGAAAAACTTTTTAATATGTTTAAAACTTGTGCTAAATTTTGTTAAGATTGGTCGGATAGGTTTTGCATAATAATTTTGCAATCCAGCCTACTGGAAAAAAATCGCAAATTTTCAAATTCATAGTAGGCCCTAAATAAGGCTCTCACATAGTTGCAATTTTTTATACATATAAAGGAAGTCTCAAACTTTCAAACGCTTTTTGTAAAATTTAAATCGGTTTACTAGGAGATCCTAGAAATTTTTTTAAAGTTGTAAACATTTTTTAGGCTTATAAACAAATTAAATAACTTTACGAGCTTTAAACATATCAATTTCAAAATGTATACACTTAAAGAACATTAAAAGACGCTTCGTTTAAAAAACAAAAAGATACATTCGGCTTACTGGTTGCCGAGATATTGAAGGTCAAAGTTGGCATACATTTGCCGTGTAACCATAAGTGATAGAGGGCTCGTTTTTAAACAAATACCCTCGTCTTGCCAAATACTTTTTATATGAAAAGTTTTACGTAATGCGCTTCATGGCAACATCCATAAAAAAGACAAATAAAAAACCGTTTTCGCGTAAAATGTCGCTCGGAATGCATGAGAGGTGGTGGTGAGGGACATTCACTTCAAATGTGAATCGGCGAGTATCAAGTAGGGGACCATCAGTTTGTGTAATTTCGGATTTTGAAATATAAACAAAAGTAAAGTGCTCCAAAATCTGTAAGGGCTTGTAAAGTAAATTGTTACTTTTAGTAAACAAATATGTATTTATAAATTGTTAATAAATAATTTAAAGTTTTAAAACGAAGGAAATTTTTTTTTGTAAAAATCAAACATTTTAAAATAATTAACATTAAAAATAATTTATTTCTGCAACTTTAAGCGAATTAAATTTTCTTAAATCAATGTGTTTCATGTCCAAACTGGATTGTATACATTTTGTTAAGCTGTCTTGTTTAATTACTCGAGTTTTACATATCGACAATAATTCGTCACAAAGGAGGCAGATTTTTTCACTCATCTTTTCAAATCATTGAATCTAAAAAAGTAAAATAGTTTAGCCTCTCAGATTCCAAGTATTATCTAAATTTTAAATTATATGAATTTAGAATAATTTTAGTAAAAAAATTATTAGTAATACGTCAATCATTTTATATAAAATATTTAAAAATATAAAATATATACAGAACTTCTCTTAAAATGGAGTCGATGTGCTCGTACAATCCTCACAAAGCAACGCGAAATATATAAACTTTTTATTAGTTTTTGAAATACAAAATATTTTACTGTTAAAACTCACGGATTTGACAATATAACTACTATATAATAGCGTTGAACATAATATGATCAAACCACTGAAACACGTGTTCAGCACGCCTTTAATACAAGCCCTTACAGATTTTGGAGCATTTTACTATTTGTTTTTATTTCAAAACCGAAATTAAACAAACTGATGGTCCCCTACTTGATACCCGCCGATTCACATTTGAAGTGAATGTCCCTCATTACCACCTCTCATGCATTCCGAGCGACATATTACGCGAAAACGGTTTTTATTTGTCTTTTTTATGGATATTGCCATAAAGCGCATTACGTAAAACTTTTCATATAAAAAGTATTGGATAAGACGAGGGTATTTGTTTAAAAACGAGCCCTCTATCACTTATGGTTACACGGCGAATGTATGCCAACTTTGACCTTCAATATCTCGGCAACCAGTAAGCCGAATGTATCTTTTTGTTTTTTAAAAGAAGCGTCTTTTAATGTTCTTTAAGTGTATACATTTTGAAATTGATATGTTTAAAGCTCGTAAAGTTATTTAATTTGTTTATAAGCCTAAAAAATGTTTATAACTTTTAAAAAATTTATAGGCTTTCCTAGTAAACCGATTTAAATTTTACAAAAAGCGTTTTGAACGTGTGAGACTTCCTTTATATGTAAAAAAAATTGCAACTATCTGAGGGCCTTATTTAGGGCCTACTATGAATTTGAAAATTTGCGATTTTTTTCCAGTAGGCTGGATTGAAAAATTATTGTTCAAAACCTATCCGACCGATCTTAACAAAATTTAGCACACGTTTTAAACATATTAAAAAGTTTTTCTAGGCGGAATATGGAACTTGTAAGTCAAGTTTAGAAAGTCGAAAACATTTAAAGGAATAACTTCATTTTTTTGTACTTTTTTTTCCAATTATTGCTATTTTTTCAACAATAACCATTAAATTTTCAATTTCTAGCTAACAAAATATTGTGTAAAATTTAATAACGAAACTTTTAACCACTGATAATTTTTTCTCTAAGATCAATATTTTTCGAATTATAAATGAAAATAGGAGCAAAAAAATGAGAAATTTTCAATTGTTTTCAGATTTTGTTGAATAAAAAATTTAGCACAGGGTTTGCGACTGGCGCATATCGTGATTATCGATACTGGGCATATCCTGAAGGGATTCCAGCAAAAAAATAGCTTCCCTCAAAAATTTCCATTATGGTCTGAATTTCTACAGATGCCGCCTAGTCTATAAGCGTTGCAGTGCTTTTAGACTGTCTCCAAAAACAGCGGTATCGCCTGCGAATCTTGTTCAAGATTTTTCCGTTTATTGATATACCCTGTTGTTCCTCTGATATTCCTTCCTTGAAAGTAGCTTCGATTTACATATTGAATAACAATGGAGACAGCACGCAACCCTGTCTAACACCTCTTTTGATTTTTAGAGTTTCTGTATCGACATTTTCGGTTTTAACCTTTGATTTTTGATTCCATTACAGGTTGATAGTAATACGTTTATGTAGACCATCCACATTTTTTTCTTTTAACAGATTTACGAGTGCCCAGTCATACTCTATCAAAAGTCTTTTGATAATCTATAAAGCAGACAAAAAGATCCTGGTTCATATATAGTCGTCTTTGCGCGAGAACGTTAAATGCGAACAGAGCCTCTCTCGTTCCTAGTCTTTCTATGAATCCAAACTGGATGTCATCTACATATTCTTCTATTTTTTGTGTAGTATAAGTGTGTGGCTTATTAAGGAAACTGCTCTGTACTGGGGGCAATCTGTCGCATGTGCTAACTTGGGTAGTATTACAAACGTGAACAGTAACCAATCTTAGGGTATTACTCCTGTTGTATATGTTATGGACCATATGATTAATTGGTCATTTTTCATAATGCCCGGGCTATATAAAAATGCCCAATACTGTCGGTCAATATAATAAATACTATTAAATTCATCACATTGCCCGGGCATTATGTATAATGCTTGGCATCTACTAGACAGGATGATTAAAACTACTTTTATTTTTATTAAATATGAAATATATTTATTTTGATACAATCAAGTATGTAGTAAAAACTAAAATATTTCTTATATACTAATGAAAACAGTCTTGCAGTCTTCTGTGAAATGGCAGATGAGTACATTTAATGAATAAGTATACATAAAAAATATAATACGTATTAACGGTAATTGAGGAAACCAAAAAAAGAATTCTGTGTTTTTATTTGCATTTTTTTCTAATGACCGAAATCGATGGTAACACACGAAGCGACCAGTGAGAAATTAAATCGTTTTTCTTCTAAATCAAACTCAATTTTAAATAAAAATACACTTACCACCTTTTCGTGCTACATCATCGAAATTTATTTTGTATGAATAATTTACAATACATAACTATTTGTTGAAACATGTTCCACTATGGTGACACTTGGAGTTACATATTTTTTTTTCTTTACGACACTTACACTTATCGGATTCACACCCACCTTTACAACCGCACCTACTGTATCCTTGTCCCCCACAGTTAGAAGATTTTCTTGCGCATTCTCTAAGAGATATCTCAGTGTCTGGAATCTCTTCTATGGAGATAAACTTTTCTTTACAAACGGTAAACTGGTTTCTTGAATATAACTGATTTAGTATGCCATATTTTGTGCCTAGTTTGTAAAGCTTTTTTTCAGTTATCTCTGTCACGATAGCTAGTAGATTTCTTTGATCACTACGAGCTCGGTCCACATCTGGCACTCGTATCCTAACTGTGTTACCTAGTTTAGCCGATGGATATTTGGAATTGGAAAATTTTAACATCTTCTCGGCTTGTTGTTCTAGATTCGTCAAAGCCAATTTTCTTTTCTTCCTTACATCGATTATTCTAATATCTATATTGGAATCCAGATTTTCATTATTTTCTAAATTAACTACAATAGTCGTTTCTACCGCATTTGTTAAAAATTCTGGAACTTGACTAGATTCACGAGATGAATTTTCATCAATTAAAATTGCTCCAATTTTTTGAATGTCCAGGGTGTAGCCAGATGATATGGAACTTGATTCGGGCAACATTATTGAAGAGTCCACATTTATATTATTATTTTGTATTATATCCGGTTCTGTAGATAGCCCAGCCTCTTGATTTTTGAACAGGATCTCTAAGTCTTCCTCCGAATTAACATCAGTCACAACTTCTTGGAGTAGAGAGCTTTTTAAACCAACTTTCAACTTTGTGCCGAACATGGCTTCATATGGACTACAACCTATACCAGTGTGATGAGCTCTATTTTTCATTAGTTGAACAAAACGTAAGCCTTCAGACCATTTGTTTGTATTGTTGTCTTCTAACCACGAACTAAGCATATTCTCTACGTCTTGATTGGCCCTTTCTATAGATCCTTGACTCTGAGAATGCCTGGGTTTGCCATGTACCATTTTTAACTCGGGCCACATGCTACACAGCTCTTTGATAATATGGTTAGCGAATTCTCTGCCATTATCACTATGAAGCACACTCGGCGCCCCAAATATTGTGAAAATATCCAAAAGTACATGCGATACTTCTTCTGCTCTTTTACGAAGAGCAAGCGAAGAAGTAAGAGGTCGAAATTGGACAAATTTGGTAAGATGGTCTTGATAAACAAGCACAAATTTATAACAGCCATCGGCTTGTGACTGCATATCGATTAAATCGACTTGGCATCTTGAATTCATTTCCTTGCTCAATATTGGTTTCACCACCAAGCCTTTCTTTGGAACATTATGTTTTTTTCTGAGAGGTCATGCATAAATTTAAATAGATAACAATCATCTCCCTTGTAATATTTTTAAATTTAGAATGTACTTCCTTCTCCATTCGGTTTCTACCACCATGCCCGATAGTAATATGAAGATCGTGCAATGTATCAAATATTTCTTCTGTATGGACGTAGTATTTAATTACGTTATCTTCTTTCACAGGAACAATCAATTTTTCTACTTCTCTAATCGTCATAACGTCGAATCTTCGTAAGCGCTGATAATCACTCGGCGTTTTATTTGTCTGTTTACTTTTAGAGTTTTTTACCTTCTGTATCATTTCCATGTAGGCTGTTTTTGTGAAAATTTGTGAATTTTGACTTTTTGCTGAAATTAATTCAGTTAACCGATTGTTAAATCGATTTTTCATATCAATTAATGGTTCTTCCTTTTTCCATAGTTCACTATGCAATACTTTATAAACAAAGAATTAACAAAGAAATGTCACAAACAAACCACTTGTCGTATATACCATTACTAACATTCAACTGCAATATGATTTATAAATAATGGCCGACGCGCTTCGGTGACTGCAACCTTGGATACAGCGCGTTGATTCGCTGCTGAAGATCGCATGATTTACTAAGAACGCCGATTTATCACATTGCCCGGCCATAGTATAGCATTTTTCATAATGACCAGACAATATGATAAATTGTAAAAAGTTATCAAATTGCCCGCTGAAGTTAGTCATTATTAATAATGACCGGGCATTATACATAATGGCTAACATAATCACTTTGTCCATTATATACTTTGTTGAACAGATCCAAAAGTATATGCAGCGTTTCTTCGTCAATGCATTTAATTAGCTCAGTGGGTATCTGATCTGAGCCTACTGATTTTGCGGTCTTTGCATTTCTAATTACCAAAATCTTAGTTTATCTTTGATGTCTGCAATGAGTTTACCATTATCATCTTTAAGTATCCCATAGTGTGCTCGCTTTTTAGTATGTGTTAGTTCTTTAATTTTTTTATGCATATTAAAGCTGTCGCATTTTCTGTCATACTCTTCTATTTCTATGCATTGATCTGTTAACCACTTTTCCTTGCCCTTTTTTATCTTTAATTTAATTCTACTTTGTAGGTCTTGATATTATGGGTCATTTCTCACTTTGACTTTTCTCCTCTCTTCCATTAATGCTAGAATTTCTGAAGTCATCCACTTCTGTTTTTTATTTGTCTTTTTAGACTTAAAATTTTCTTCTGCAGCCTTTAGCCTTCTTCTGAATATTGCTCCACTTTTCATTGACATCTTCTGATGTTAAGATTTCTTCCCCTACTTCTCTTAAATTTGAGTTGACTTGGATCAGTTTTTGATGTATTGCTCTTTTTCTTAATTTTTTATAATCAAACGTTGGTGTGTTTTTGGGCATTACAATCTTTTTGAGTTTCACGTGCATTCTAGTTATCAGTGGGTTATGGTCTGAGTTAAAATCTGCTCCGGAGTATGCGTTTACTGCTTTAATTGAGTGTTTGTATCTATTTTTGACTAATATATAGTCTTTGATTTCTGACTATGCGGTCTTTGTTGTCTGCAGGAGATCTCCAAGTGTATAATCTTCTGTCGAGTAGTTGGAACATTATGTTCATTATTTGTGCAAGAGAACTAAAATTGGAGTTGAGACTTGAGAGTTAGGCTGGCAAGGTGTTATATTTTCTACTTATATTTTCTTACTTATGTTACTCCTCAGTGTCGAGTGACTGAGGAGTAGGCAGATTGAGACCTCAGTGCCGAGAGACAGTTCTTGTATTTATAATACAGAACACGATACTGGTACGTGTCGAGTGAGGGGAGTAGGCAGATTGAGACCCGAACTCGAACCGAACCGTATCCCTCTTGATAATGGCTCCAAAACGGGAGCCGAAACGTCGAGCATCAAATTCTCAACGCGGTTCTTCCCGAGAACCTAGTGATTTTCATTCATCTGACCGCGGAAATCTATCGGAAATATATATCGGAAAAGGAGTACGACCGTCAATCCAATATATTATAAGGATCACTCAGACGAGTGGTGGGTTCTTATATCGGTCTCAAGATCGAGAAATAAAAGACAAAGTTGATAGGCTACTTTATCTATTTTGAAGACGTTTTGCTTTCGTATTCTGAAAGCATCATCAGTTCATCTAAAAAGTACAATATGAGAACCATACATTCATGGAGAAGATGTTATAAGTGTTACCTTAAAAAGACATGTAGCAGTCAATGATATTAACAGATTTGTGAGTAAAACTCAAGTAAATGGACATTATACGGTAATATTATATAAACAATCAATTAACTAACAACATTTAGCAATTTATTAAAAAATTAGCACAGCAACTTTAGACCACATGTCTGTTCATAAAATTCATAATTTTGAGAGACATTGTTTCACAAAAATCTCTAAGACGCATTCCGTTGTCATTGGTTATTTGTTCCCCATATCTTCCTATAAATCTGTTATTTTCTTCTCTCCTTACTCTGCCGTTTAAATATCCTACTATAAAGATTTCACAGTTTTCTTTAACTTCAGAGAGTATTTTATTCATCTTTTTGTAGAAATCGTCTTTACTTTCAGGATCTACATCTTCATTTTTGGCATACACTCCGACAATTACGATGTTGTGCCCCTTCTATTTTATTTCCAGTATAAGCAGTTGTTCATTTACTTCAGTCGATGATTTAATATTGTTTTTAAGATTTTTTCGAATGGCAATAGAGACTCCTCTCTTAGCTATGCTATCTTTACTCACTTCACTGTAGATATGTATATATTCTCCTATCTCTTCATTTCCTTTTCCCATTTTCTTGGTCTCGGTGAGAATACATAAATCTAGTTTTCTTTCAGCTAATTCTTTAAATACTTCTGCTTGTTTGGTTCTAAGTCCTTGTGCATTCCATGTAGCCAATATCATTTTCCTTTTCCGATGCATTAGACGTCTTTGTTTTGATACATTCTTTGTAATCCGATGCTTTTGGTAGACATTTTTAGCATTTATTTCTTTTGACAAGGGATGAGTTGCAAGCCTATCTCTCCAACCCTCCTCCTTTATCAGGGCTTGGTACCGGCATTGGCATTTACTGAGCTACTCAATCCACCCAGCATTTGTTGGAGGCGGAGTTAAAAATAAAATATATTATTTGTATCGTCTTTCTTGTTTCTGTGTTCCTTACAAAACTGAGAACCAATCATCATTCTACTTTTGGTGTTCTCGTAAAATGTCCAGTCGTACTAGGGATAAGACATCTTTAAACCTATAAAGAATTTACATTTCCCACAGATATTGCAGATGAACAAACACATATATGGGAAGGTGCATTTCTATTGTTATATCAGGTAAAATCTGGTCAATACGGAGACCAAGTCTTTGCTATCACTTGTTTGTATATAAAGGCATTTACATATTACGCCACATGTAACTCAACATTGTCTTGCGAATGATTTATAACATCGTATAACAATCCAAGGGTACAGTTACTTCATGAATCATAACTAAGTTTCTACGTACCCATAAACATATTCTACTCTCACTATAATCAACGCTATAATGGAGCGTTTCAATCAACGCTAGAATGGAGCATTATCCTAAAGAAATACGAGCAATAAAAATAAAAACTGTTTTTTCTTTCTAGCTTCTCTTTTTTTTCATTGTTTCGTTTTTCTTTATCAATACCAAATTAATACAAAAATGGCTTTCATTCGTACACAAAACTGAAACTAATCAATAATGTTTTACTTTTGGCGTAAAATCTAGTACTACTAGAGCCGATACTTCTTTGAATTTGTAAAGCTTTTATATTTTCCATGGCTGCCGTATATAAAAAACACTTTTTATATGAGAACGTATATTTACAATGTTTTACATAAACATATTTTGATTTTTTTTAAATACTTTGCCAAAAATATTTTTTATATTATTCCATTTTATTAAGCATATGATTCATAATACCCTCATATACAAATGTACTGTATAATAGAATATAAAACCAGTTGGCGCATTGGACAACGTAATAATAAAGTGGTAACAGAAGTAAGGGTTATTCAGGTGGGAATCGGAACAGGTGCGATAGTGCCGACTGCGTTAGTTAGAAAAGGGGACAGAATGGGGTTTCTGCTATTTAAATTACCCAATAATGATATACATCTCACAGGGACAATTGATTGCCTAAAATTGATCGTAGATTATTGGCAGAAAATTATGAAAGTGTAGGAGGAAAACTGTTACTGGCTAACGGAAGAAATTTGGTTACTTTTCTGTATTTTTTGTCCCTTCTTTTATACGAGTTTATCTATATTTTGGTTTTCTGGACTGAAATTTTTGGTATTTGTAATATGTATATTTGTTTTTATCCTTTGTAATGTTTTTTATTTCTTTAGTAAACTAGGAAATTATTAAACTAGTTTATTGATCAGATTGTAATACTGAACGAGTTCCTGGAGTTTCTGTAGCACTTTTATATATTAGCTATTTTAATTCTAATCATGCTTTGCTTTAGTGTCACGCTGCATTATTGGATTTATACTGATATCATTTTTATAACGTATTATATGGAGTTACTTGATGCTTTTATTGTTTAGCGGTATATTGTTTTTTTTAAAGTATTTTTTTTTTCATCTTTGGTACCTTTGGTGTATTAGTAAGGCTACACCTTCATTGGCCCTGTTGTCTTTTGCTACGCTACGCGAGATTAGTATGTATTCACCTAATTTGGATTGTCATTTTCCTTTCTTTTTTGTTTCCTGTAGAGCACAAATGTCTATTTCTTTATCTTTTAGTACTGTCTGGTTATTTCTTGGTCCCTTGAGTTGAGCGATTTGATATTTCTAGTATTAATTGTCACCAGAGTTTTGGAAAAAGCTTTACAAAAAAGCTTTACAAGTAAAGGTTTACAAATTCAAAAAAGTATCGGCTCTAGTAGTACTAGATTTTACGCTAAAAGTAAAATATTGATTAGTTTCAGTTTTGTGTACGAATGAAAGCCATTTTTGTATTAATTTGGTATTGATAAAGAAAAACGAAACAATGAAAAAAAAAGAGAAGCTAGAAAGAGAAAGCAGTTTTTATTTTTATTGCTCGTATTTCTTTAGGATAATGCTCCATTATAGCGTTGATTGAAACATTATAGTGAGAGTAGAATATGTTTATGGGTACGTAGAAACTTAGTTATGATTTATGAAGTAACTGTACCCTTGGATTGTTATACTATGTTATAAATCATTCGCAAGACAATGTTCAGCTACATGTGGCGTAATATGTAAATGCCTTTATATACAAACAAGTGATAGCAAAGACTTGGTCTCCGTATTGACCAGATTTTACCTGATATAACAATAGAAATGCACCTTCCCATATATGTGTTTGTTCATCTGTAATATCTGTGGGAAATATAAATTCTTTATAGGTTTAAAGATGCCTTATCCCTAGTACGATTGGACATTTTACGAGAACACCAAAAGTAGAATGATGATTGGTTCTCAGTTTTGTAAGGAACACAGAAACAAGAAAGACGATACAAATAATATATTTTATTCTTAACTCAGCTTCCAACAAATGCTGGGTGGATTGAGTAGCTGCTGCAATCCTTTTGCGTCATTGCGTATTATAAACATTTCTGGTCTTTATATATTAATCAGATATATTTCTTTGATTGTTTCCACGTAATATTGCACGTCAAATAAACATCCACTTAGATTTGTGAGAAAGTTATGCGGGGACGTGAACGATTTTTCAGAATGACATCATTAAAACCTGCCCACAAAACTATAGAGGAATAACCCTCTTAAATACAACAATGAAACTTTTCACGGGTATTCTCAAGGACAAATTGGAAAAGCGAATCACTAATGCTGAAGAACAACAAGGTTTTACAAAAGGGCGGTCTATAACAGACGCAGTATTTATAATAAAACAAATAAAAGAAAAAGCTATAGAGTTCGGCATGCCAGCGTATATTTGCTTCATTGATTTGACGAAGGCATTTGGCAGAGTTCGCCTGGGAGACATTCTAAATATATTAATAGAAAATGAAACACCGACCAGTACAACAAAGATACTCCATAACCTAAATAACAACAACGTAACCAAAGTTAGAGCAGGAGACGAATTCACTGAAAATATTCTAACACCGGGAGGAATTAGACAAGGCGACAGTTTAAGCCCCTTCTTGTTTAATCTTCTCATGGGCCAAATTATCAACAAAGTAACATCTCTTAATCTCGGATATAGAATGGGCAACAAAAAAATTGGTATGGTGTGTTACGCAGACGATGCAGCAATTATTGCCGAATCAGAAGATGATCTCCAAAGGCAGCTCTTTCAGTTCTTTCAAACAAGCCGACTACTAAATATGAACATCTCTACCAACAAAACTAAATGTATGACAATAGCAAAAGATCCGCTAAGATGTAAGTTAGTGGTTGAGGACAACCCCATAGAACAGGTGATGCAATTCAGATATCTGGGCATAGATATATCAAACACCCACGACCCAGTAAAGGACCTGAGGAGTCAGATCAACAAAGCATCTGCACTGTTAGGATGTCTGCGGGAGATAGTCTGGTCAAATCCGTATATGCGCACAGATATTAAAATTAGAATCTATAAGACTTGCATACGACCGATCATGACATATGGCATAGAAGTGCGCGAAGATACTAACAAAACGAAACAGATGCTGAAGGTTGCCGAAATGAAAACCCTAAGAACAATAATGGGGAAAACAAGAAGAGACAGAGTGAGAAATACAAACATTAGAGAGCAGTGCAAAATTCAAGATATTGTAAGATGGGGAAGGCAGCGCAAGAGGATGTGGTACAACCATGTAAGATGAATGGATGAGAATAGACTCCCAAAAATTGCCCTAGAAAACAATCCGCCCGGTTCAACACCCCCCGGAAGACCACCTAAAAGATGGAGGGATAGTTGGCAATCTACCTCCCAAGAAATTAACCAGAGGCAGCTTCAGAATTAAACAGATCGAAAGATCTACAAAAAGAAAAAGAAGAAGAAGACATCACTCTGCAATGGATCACCAAAGTGGTCACTTCGTTGTTTCGATTTCGGATTTTTATTAAATTGGTAATGATTTTTTGTTTTTCGTTTTTGTCATGGAAATATAGTGTATTTTAGAAGTTAAAGGTGGAGTTTAAGTGGAAGTTGGGATTAAAATCGTGAAAGGAAAAGATGCGGTGTGTGTAATTTAAAGGAGCCGGCAAATTTTGTTTGTAGAAATCGAGGTTTAAAATTGATAAGAACTGGTTGGGTTCCCATCAGGGGACAGGGCACTTACTCTTGGGGATAACACCTGTTATTTTAAAATAAATTCCCCAAAGCAAGCTTGGATATAAGTAATGCACAACAACCTGATTCCGAACCATCTCAATATAAAATAAATGTACCAAAAAGCTACTCAGCAGTGACCAATCACTTTAAATTTCCTTCCAAAGAACAAGCAGTTTGGTGTAATTGAAAATACTCCGCTTGAAGAGTACCTAATTCCTATTAGTAATATAATTTAACCAAAAATATCATTTTCGCATCCCGCCTTTACAACAACCGAATTTATATGTACTTTGCCAATAAAAATATCCTAGAAGAGTTTTTAGATAACCATGATCAAATCACTTTCCTAGGAGAAGTTTTAAGAGCTAGACGGCTTATAACACCTGCTGAAAGAATTGTTATGTCAAACGTATGTCCGATCATTCCACATAATATTTTTGAAAAAGAAAAAGATGTTGGACACTAACATGGCTATTCTGACTTTGTTGACTGCTGCCCCGAAAAGTCTGGTAGTGGTTAAGTTAAACCACTTTCGCAGGTTATGCAGCCAGGATATTCTTCTCCATCCTGGACCTCTTTTCCCATGCACTTTACCTTGAAGTATGGCCCGAAGTAGGTCATATCGTTGTTCATTGCGCATTATATGGCCCAGATATTTTCGTTTGCGACGTTTTATCGTTACAACTAGTTCGCGCTCTTTACCCATTCTATGTAGTACTTCTTCGTTGGTAACTCTGTCTATCCAGTAAATCCTCAATGCTCGCAACTTATCAAAGACATATTATTTGAAAAATGATAATGGTAGACATAGGGTTTGTGCTCAATATTTTCAGAAAACCTTGTGTATTTCGAATGGTCCTGTCAACACAGCATTTCTTACCTCATTTTTATATATTTACTTGAACCTTTTTGAATTTATATCGTATTTGTTATCTACTTTAATACGTCATTTTAAAATGTGTGGTATATTGTATTTCAATATATTCTATCTCAAATTACTAATTCTATGATAATTTTTTAGGTTTTTAAAAATTCGCCTCTTAAAAATATACACTCTACGCCCCGGGCTTCGCCTATATTAATGGCGCACAATTGGACATACACTCTTTATCTGAATTGTTAATCGCCCCTCGATTTACATTGTCAAACAGGAAATTAGTTTCGAAAATGGGGTAGATTTATTTATATTGCACTTGAAAACCATGTTTGACTGAAACACACGGCAAGT
Organism: Diabrotica balteata; assembly: GCA_918026665.1. Taxonomy (NCBI): domain Eukaryota; kingdom Metazoa; phylum Arthropoda; class Insecta; order Coleoptera; family Chrysomelidae; genus Diabrotica; species Diabrotica balteata. The sequence goes on from OU898276.1 coordinate 113,763,655, forward strand.
GCACGCTCTACAAAAATGTTTATAATATCTGAATGTCCAGCAAAGTGATTTGTTCTGAGAATAAATCGAGCAAGGCTTATTGAAAATTGTGTCTGCATGATCATATTGTTCAGTAAAATATTATCAGGAGTTTCGGAGAAAGTAACTGTAAAAATTTGTAACTGTTTCGAAGAAAGCTCTTTTGCTCTGTGTTTGCAGTGTAGGTTCTGTGCTAATTGGAGAAATGATCAATGATTCATTAGTTTCTAGTCCTATTTCATTAACGTTTATACCTTCATTTGTAAGCGGGTTATCGTTTTTTGATTTTGGTTTATTTACATCTACATCTTTATTTTTGTATTGTTTAGATTGAGTGTCTTGTACCAAATAATTTGCTTCTGAATGGATTTGTACTGAGTGTTATGTTACGTCGGTTATAATGTCTGCTGTAGTCACTGTGTTATTTATTATTGAACTGAAGTTGTTGTTTTTTAAAGACAGTTTAAGGCGATATGGTCAATATTTTTACAAATATAACAGGAGTGTTGGTCTACAGACATAAAAATTCTATAGTTTGTATTGTCATGACAAATTCACAAGGATTCAGGAAGTATTAGGTTCACTAAAGGTGAAATATATGCCTGTCTACGAAAACTTAGTACGTGTTGAAATTCGGGACGAGATGTGCCAATTCTATGGAATGATAAGGGAGACATAAGTTTAAAAACTAGTTTCTGTAGTTCTGATTCTAGAATACTATGTGGAATTGTTGGACATACATTGGATAATATTAGTCGTTTCCTAGGAGTAATTAATCTTCTTCCTTGTATTATTTGATTGTTTACTATAATTTTTCCTTGATAAACATTTATAAATTGATCAATTAATTCTTCCTTAGATAAATAAATACAAATCCTGTATTTAGCTATACGAGAAGAGAACAATATATCTTTTGAAGAAATAACTGATCCTAGTGATACAAGGCAATTTTACATTTTCTAATGAACTAAGTGTTGGTGGTGAAATATAGCTCATTTCCTAAGCTAATTCGGAATTAATATCATTCATTTAAAGAAACTTTGAAACTATTTTTTGAACTTTTGAAACTTTGAAATTTATTTTAAAAGTTCTATAATTTTTTATTATAGCATCCTGATTTTCTTGAAATAAAATTTAAGTTTACAAAAAATCTCTTTTTTATATACACATTCATTTGTCAAAAATACAAAAACAATAAAAAATATATTTTTATATCTTGTTTAGAAGTTTTTAAAATTCGGGTCATCTATGACCCCACGACAGTAATTATGTGGGTGTAAATACACGATAGTAGCTCAGGGTTAATCATAATCTAAAAAAGTGCAATACATTTTTAATAAACAGTGATTTATTTATCCCGCGGTAAATACCCACTAAATCCCACTAAAAACACGATATATTATACAAAAAGATAAATTAATACAATCAAATAACAATTTGTATTTGAAAGAGATAATAATATAAATAATATTTTAAATGGTAAAATTTAATATACGGTATGAAAAAAGAAATACGTTCGTTTTACAACTTATATATTTGGTAACTACAAATTAACTGACACTTAAAAATTTAGTTATATTAACAAAGTTAAAATTATTAAAAAACAAAATTGAATATCTACCAATATCACAATGGAAATACTGTGTAGAAATAAAAATAATGATGTTGCAATAGTTAATAAGAATTATATTACCTGTGTGATATAAGCCATTGTAACAGCAGTGTATTTCAAACGAATAGAAGAAAGTGAAGTTCTATCAATATCTTTTTCTAAAAAATATTTTGAACATAAGTAGGTATATTTATTTGGTTTCTTTTGAAAACCTAAAAATACAATTATATGCATCATATAATTGTATGCATCGAAGTATTAATAACAAATTTATATTTTGAATTTTGATTATTCAACTAAAAAATATTATAAACAATTTACAAATTGTTTATTAGTATTTTTATATTCGGTGCATTCATTATTTATATTTCGTTGGAAGTGAATGATTTAATTGCTATTTTAGATTTTTTTTTTAATATTCAATAATGACTGAAAAATTAATCGAGAAACTTTTCTAAGTTCTTCTTCTTCTTCTTTTGGCATCATAACCCTGGATGGGTCTTTGCCTGTCTGGCTATCTCCTTCCATTTAGATCTCTCTTGTGCCCTTCTTCTACATTGTCTTATGTTCATTGTTTTCAAGTCGTCTTCCACGTCATCCAACCATCTCGTTCTGGGCCTTCCTTTTTTTCGCCTTCCTATGGGCTTCCATTGTAACATTTTCTTTGTTGTTTTTGCATCGTTTTGTCTCTGCACATGTCCCAGCCATGACAGTCTTTGACTTTTCACAAATCTTACAATGTCATAACCTTCATTTAACTCATTAACGTTGTCGTTTCTCCTGATTCTCCATGTGCCATCTTCCTCTTGTACCGGAGCATATTCTTTCCTCAGTATTTTTCTCTCGAATGTCCTGAGTTGGGCTTCACCTTTTTTCGTCATTACCCAAGTTTCACATCCATGGGTTACTACGGGTCTAATCAGTGTTCTGTAGATAGTCATTTTGGTTCTTTTGTCTAATAATTTCGATGTCATCAATCTTTTATTAGAATAGTATGTACGATTCCCGCTGGAAATACGTGCATTAATTTCGCTACTTACGGAGTTCTTCTGATTGATTTCTGTGCCGAGATATGTAAAGGCATCCACTCGTTTGATAGTATAGTTGTCTATTGTGATATTATTTTCATTGTCAGTTATTCTTTTGACTGTCATATACTTCGTTTTTGCTTCGTTTATTTTGAGACCTCTTTTTCTTGCTTCAGGATCAATTTGTTTGAACACTTCCATTAGTCGTGCTTTATTCCTACTAATGATGGCTACATCGTCTGCATATGCAGTAATTTGTACTGATTTGGTGTTTATATGGCCGGTTATATTGGTTTTTCTGATGACTGCCTCAAGAACTAGGTTGAATAGCATGGTTGATAGGGCATCTCCCTGTCTTACTCCCATGTTGATGTTAAACAGGGGAGTCAGTTCTCCATCTACTCTGACTGCGGCTTTTGAACCCTGCAACGTCATTTTTATGAGGCTGATGTATTTCTTAGGTATACCTAGATTACAAAGGTCTTCCAGCATTCTGTCTCTTTTCACACTATCAAAAGCTTGTTAAAAGTCTATATACATATTATATAGGTCTATGTCGTATTCATAAGCTTTTTCTTCTTTTGTTCTTAGTATGAATATGTTATCTGTAGTGGCTCTATTTGGTCTGAATCCATTTTGATAATCACCAATTATATTTTCGGAGTATTCTAATAATCTATTGTAGATTATACCAGAAAGAATTTTGTATATTACATTTAGCAATGTAATTGGCCTATAATTCTGGCATTCCCTCTTATCTCCTTTTTTATATATTGGCTGTATGAAGCCAACTATCCATTCCTCTGGCATTTGCTCCTTCGTCCATATTAATGTTATTAGGTAATGGATTCTTTCCCAGAGTTCGGATCCTCCATGCTTTAATAATTCTGCCGAAATTCCGTCCGTTCCTGGTGCTTTATTATTTTTTAGTTTATTTATTATCTGAACTACTTCTTCGTAACTCGGATTTTCGATGCGCAGCTCCGCCGTATAATATATTGTCTCGTTCTGATCATTTTCGTTGGCTGCATTTAGATTTTCTTCGAAATATTGTTTCCATCTCCTTATAATTTTTTGCTTCTCTGTTAGTAGTTCTCCGTCCTTGTCTTTGCATATCGTTAGTTTTGGTCTAAATGACTGTGTGCTTTCTTTTATGCATTTATAGAATTTTTTCTAAAAACTTTTCTAAGTTACTGTAAGATTTTTTATGAATACAATTAAGTTATTCTCTGAAGTCGGGCCATTACTCTGTTTACATATTTGTATACTAACCTGTGGAACGTTATTTCTGAAGAATTTTTATTAACTTTGCTGCTGTTACTGCAACTTCGTTGAGAACAAGAAACCATTATTATGCACTATCAAAATATAATATTACAGTTTCTATAAAAGTATTATAAAACTAAAAATATTCGAAAAACAACAAACGTAAACAATCATACACGATCTGACGCAACGATCATACCAATATGGTTGAAGCGAGGTCGTTTTTAGTCACGTGATGCTCTTTCCATTGATTCTAACTCGATGCAATTATCATTTTATCAGTTGACATTGTGAAAGTACTGTCACTGTCACAATCGAGACCATCTGCGTCAAATTATATGTATGTAATTATACATTCGTAAGTAGAATTCGCTCTAATATGCGAATGCCCATGAACAATACCTAATTTTCTAAGTTTTATGTATATAACCTTTCGAGACTGGCTGAATGAGAAAAGTCTATGCCACAAAAAAAATTACTATGTATAATAATCACAGATTCACGTTTTTTCTGTCACTTCTAACTATGAAAGAAGGGTTTGGGACGGACTATTATGTTAATAATTTTTCGACTGTTCTAACAACCATTCAAATTTCGTCATTTTGTGTCATGTGGAACAATTTCACCCAATCATGTCAACATTAGACTGATAATTGCATTCAGCGCAATTTTTAATCCCTATGGCAACACGATCGAGTTTGACAACTTCATCCAAATAAATTTCAAAATGTCACGTTTCGGCAATGAGAATGTTCAAAGTATAAATGCGCTAATCAAAGAAAAAATTCACATAAATATAACCTACAGTCACAAATATATTTGGGGAATATTCATGGAATTTTGCTGTGGACGAGAATATGAGTTGAATGAACATGAAGCTTAGAAGAATTGGCGTAGATACTAAAAGATTGGGCCGTCAATATGAGAAAAAAAAAACCATACTTGAATCTCGATCAAGAACACCACAACAAGATTATAATAGTATATTACATAACGAGAGTTGTAAGAAGCTTATTACATGCGAGTAAAAAAGTTGCGCGCGAGCCGCGTAGCGGCGAGCGCAGTAATTTTACAAGCATGTAATAAGCTTACAACTCAAGTCGTGTACTATACTTTTTCTACCATTATTTTCGTTTATAAAAATAAAAATTAAATTACCACTATATTTACACTGACATATTAATAATTTTTAATCTGTCAAAATAACGTCTGTTAATTCGTTTCCATGGTAACTCGACCAACTGACTTACAAGGCTTATGTGATATTACACATTTTTATAAAACTGAAGCGTAATTTTTTTTATTACGTGCTAGTCATTACGTGTCAGTATCTGTTATGATGCATTTACTTAGCATCCAAATAGTAGGTAATATACAATTTACTAGTAAGCGAGTAGAAAATAGTATATTACATAACGAGAGTTGTAAGAAGCTTATTACATGCGAGTAAAAAAGTTGCGCGCGAGCCGCGTAGCGGCGAGCGCAGTAATTTTACAAGCATGTAATAAGATTACAACTCAAGTTGTGTACTATACTTTTTCTACCGTTATTTTTGTTTATAAAAATAAAAATTAAATTACCACTATATTTACAATGACAGATTAATAATTTTTAACCTGTCAAAACAACGCCTGTTAATTCGTTTCCATGGTAACTCGACCAACTGACTTACAAGGCTTATGTGATATTACACATTTTTATAGAACTGAAGCGTAATTTTTTTTATTACGTGCTAGTCATTACGTGTCAGTATCTGTTATGATGCATTTACTTAGCATCCAAATAGTAGGTAATATACAATTTACTAGTAAGAGAGTAGAAAAAAAATATTATGCGTGGTAATAGATCTTCTATAGTAGAGAACAGCAACGAATCTAATGTTAACTTAAATTTTAATAATTGTACTTTCACTAACTGTACTATTAATAAATAAATGTTTCGTTATGTTAAGTTATGATTTTTTTTTCGAAAAATTATCCGCCGAATATCCCTGGGACATTGATGAATGCCTCATAATTTCATGACAAATTTCTCAAGCTCGTTGCTCGTCGAAAGCTCGAATGAGCTTTCGATTGTCATGAAATTATCTCGTCTGTTATCAATCTCCTAGGCATATTACTACTGAAAATAGTTTATTCTTGACTGTCATGTTTTCATAGCATGTTTCATCATTACAAATTATAACTCTTCTTAAATAAAAAGTTTGTGTTTTATCTACCATTAAAAGAAAAGAAAATTCACTGTATGACTGATACGCTGAAATTCTAGGTTAATCATAATTCTGGTTTATTCACAAAAATATAGTAGTTAAAAAAATTAAAAACAACGATTACGGAGTTAGGAAATTGGCTGGGTGCCAAAAGGCAAGAGGTCATAGGAAATGAAGATTTTGATATGACATTTTTTTAAAATAACTAGATAATATTGTGGTATTATTTTTGCAAGACAAAATACATGAAATTTAAAGAAAACTCATAATAAGAAGATTTACTTCAGGTATTGTAAATAAATTATACTGTTTTAATATTTAATCAACTATTGTTCATTGCTGGAAATTATGGTCGAAGATTGAAATATTATGAAATAATATGTTGGATTGATAAAATATTATCAAAACACAAATAGACAAATAATTTTTACAAAACATGAAAATATACGTTATTTAGACATATTTTCATAATATTGTTCTACGGCGATTTTCTAGATATTTATTAATGTTTTGTAAGTTGTGACTTCTTCCCAAAAAAATAGTAAATTAAACATATTTTCATTAAATAAATGGTAAATATGTATTTGTTCTTAAATAGATACCTTTAAAATTATTTAAGAAAAAGCTCCTTTACAAAACGGAATCCAACAAACACATCAGACATACAACCACTATAAATAAATCAGAAATGAAACAAATGCTTTAGTTAGACAAATAAAGAGGGAACACTGGCAGAGTTTCTTAAAACAGATGAAACGTGACTTCTATGGCAGTGTACAACTAGCGGGACTTTATATCCCCTATTGTAACATCTGGAACTAGAGGGTGAGAAAATCTTCACCACTGTACAACGCTGTCACCACTGTAATATACTGGTAATGAACCTTAAAGGATGCTTATCCCTGCGAGCAGCTGCAAGGAATACTATGTGGTTTATAATTAAGTTAACAAGCTATCAGATATAATTAATAATAACTCGTTCGGCGCGAAGGGAGACGAGAAGAGATCTTAGCAAGAAAGTAAAGGGGTGACAATCTGTAATACTATAATTTACTCGGGTTAGTATATAGAATTTTGTTACCTTTCGCGTATTTAGGCTCTAGCTAATGATACACCCTTCAGTTCCTCTGGAAATCGGATTTCTTTCAGTACCCGACACTTATACGGAACTATACCCCGTCGAAATATAACAATCGCGCGTAATCCGCACCTGGTGCCGACTCTCGTATTAACAACCCTGCCCGAAGACACCGACTGCCCGACTCCTCTGTTCTTCTTGTTTTATTGAGCTCGTATTTTCAATGCCGGTTATAGTGCCAAGGTCGTGTTTTCGCTGAGTTGTAAGTCCTATGCTTCATTTGGGTGACGAGCGGTGTTATTTTTACAACAATAGTTTCTGTTTGACGTGCTTTTTCTACGTTTAAACAATTATCAAACAATGCACTAACTAGGTCAATTTCTTTGTATAATTTAAATGTATACTTTACTGTATTAATTATCCCTTATTTGATTTGGAATATATAATAACCATTAAAATGATTATTTTTCTCCCCTATGCTACTAACCTTTATTTTAATTCTTTACTTTCTTGCTATGTTTACATTACAGCAGACAGAAAGAAATATGGTAAATAATCAGAGGACAAAGAAAAGATGAACGAACTAATAAAAACGAAACATATTCGGAAGGATACATGAGCAGACTACTTTCGATCCCTATTTGCTATTAAAAACAGAAAATTTTTAGAAGAGGATAGAATAGCGAACGAACTCCTAAAGTACGAAGGATCAGATCTGACCAAACAACTACAAAAACTTCTTCTTCTTCTTCTTCTTTACTGGCTTTACAACTCGATGTGAGTCTTCGCCGCATCCACTATAGCCTTCCATCTTATACGATCTTGGCCTTTCTATTTTACATTGTTCTTTTTCTTTTTCTTTTTCTTCTTACTCTTCCTCTTTATAAGCAATTTTGCTTGTTCATTGGCGGATTAATACCTCTATGGAAGGTTGTCATTCCATGTTTTGCGCGGTCGTTCGATACTTCTCCTCCATTCTATTTATTATTAAACCCATTTTTGTAGCCGCTTCCTTTAGTGCTACATACGCCTCTCGTGCTGCGTTTTACGTTCTCCCAACAATATTGATATCATCAGCATATGCTAGGATTTGCACAGATTTGTTATATATTGAACCGGTAGTTGTAATTTGTGACGTACGTATTACTTTTTCCAGAGATAGATTAAATAGTATACAGGAGAGTGGGTCTCCCTGAGGTAGCCCGTTATTTGTATTAAAAGGTTCAGAGAGTTCCCCCTGTATTCGCAGTGCATAAGTGAGCGACAAGCTTAATTCTGTTGTGAAGTATTCTTAGGAAAATTTTAAGAGTGTAGCTCATTAGGCTAGGAACCATTAGTTCCTAGCGTTACGATTACGTAACGGCAAAGTGGTACCATCTAAATAAATCCTCTATCGCCTAGGTTGCAAATTTTCAGTTGAGAATAGGTCAGTTCTTGTTAGTAGGTGCTAGTGTTTACATCGTTGTAAATGTGTGATTTTTTTAAAACTTTGTTTTGAATATGTACGTGGATAAAATATAACTAAAGAAATAAATCTTCTAATAATGTACTTCGTTGCTAAAGAGTAAGTATATAAATATTATTTTGTATAATAAAGTTAATATTAGAAAACAAATAGTATAAGAAAATATAAATACATATTTGTTGTGTAAAAAATCTTTGATATTTTTTAAATAAAAAGATTGTTCGGTTAGGAAATTGACTATTACATATTTGTAACGCTGCTAGGATGTAATGTAAGCATATTCTCCAGTTATTTTGTATCAATATATCATATGTTTTATTTTCATTGTATGGCATTTTTAGTGACATTTTTCGAAGTATTAGTATACAGAGTGTTTATAGAAATTTAAAATTTATAAATTTGAAATTTAAAAAACAGTATGTACCTACTAAGTTTTTTTATTTCAGAGGCCTTGCTGCAGGTCTTCAAAGAGGCCTGACTAATCAAGAAGCTATTGATATAGCCTTTGGAAAATACGACGAGATAGATGACTTTATAGAGGCAATTTATATAGCCCCACTGGATCCGGCTACTCTGACGGATAAGGATTCTGGAGATGAGGACGAGGGTGGAGATTTCGACAATTTAAGCAAACGTCAGCTACTTGCCGATGCAGAAGTTAGATCTGCTGATGGAATTATACTAGGAGAAAAAATTCCTATTCAACAGTCAGAATCGACAGAAGATAACATATCTTTGGCAAATGATTTCGATATTACTCCTGCTCGTATGGTATATCCAAAAGTTTCTGAATCCCGGGATTGGGTTTTGGGAGATTTCATATATACCGAGAAACAATTTCCTGAGTCAAATTATAAAACAGTTTGAAAACAAATTAGTATCCGATCCAGGTGTCTCGCCAGAGGAAATAAAATGTTTCATTGCTATATTGATTTTTAGTGGTTATAATAATCTTCTCAGCAAGCGAATGTAGTTGGAGCAGTCTTGACACTAAAAGGAACTTGTATATAATGCTATGAGATGCAACAGATTTAAACAAATTTTGTTGCTCTGGAAAATATGGCTATTTATAAATAAAGTGAAGACAGATTTAGAAAGTATTGTATTCCTGAAAAATATTTGGCTTTCGATGAAAGTATAGTCTAATACTATGACAAACATAGCTGTAAGCAATTTTTAAGAGTCAAACCCATATGATTTGGTTATAAAGTCTGGTGCCACAGTGATGAGCTTTTTGATTTATTTCGAGATATATCAAGGAAAATCTGTAACTCCTGATATTGACATAGAAAGAAACTTTGGAAAGGCGGTAACACCACTGGTGAAAATGACAGAAGTACCTGATAATCTGAAATATTTTCCATTCTTACTCGTATTTTACTTTGACAATTTATTTACTACTTTGAGTATTGTCTTATTTACGTTTAAAAGGATACGGGGCACGGCGACTATAAGGGAAAACCATTTACCCAGGAACTGTCCTTTGTTAGCTAAAAAAGATGTTCAGAAAAAGGAAAGGGGATACTATGAAAGTACTATTAGTAAGAAGGATGCTGTACTAGTAGCTAAGTGGGTCGATAATTCCATAGTTTGTATTGCTTAACTAGATATGGCATCAATCGAAAAAAAAAATGTTAGTTATTTTTAGTTATAAAAAAAGTTAGCAAACCAGCAGTACTTGCAGAGTATAACAAAAAAATGGGTGGTACTGATCGAATGGATCAGAATGTTGAACAGTACAGAATTTAAATTAGAAACAGAAAATAGTACTGGGCATTGTTTACACGGCTTCTTGCTGTTTTAGTCAATAAAGCGTGGTATTGTATCCAAAATCAAACAACTCTCAGATGTCTCAAATAGATTTTGGAAGTGCTATCATGCAGGTCTATTTAAAGAAATATTCGTCATTTCACAAAGGCACTGCCAGGACTCCATCTCCATCTTCTAATACGCAAAGAGCAGCCGATGAAATTAGATATGATAGGATAGATCACCTAGTGGATAAAATTCAAAATGACAAAAGATGACGTTGTGCTGGAAAATTTTGCAAAATTTAAACACGTATGATGTGTAAAAAATGTAACTTAGGTATCTGTATTGATTGTTTCGTTACCTATTACACAAACCAAAATGTTTAAATTCCTTTTTCATTATTTTTGGTTTTTAACTAATTAGAACTGTTTACAGATTTATTTTATATTTTTTTCACCTATCGTTACATAGCATTACATATATGTAACATCATATACTGAGTGATTTATAAATCCGAATGCATAATTTCATTTATTTTTATGTTTTGCTGCTTCCAAAAAATATTAGCATCACATTAAAAAAATCTGAGCAATAATGGGTTAATACCCATTATTGGGTATTAACCCAATATAAGTAAATAAATAAATAAATAAATAAATAGTTTATTTACGGTTATACCAATTACAATAATTACAATCATTAAATAAATCATATCACATTAACCGTTTTAGAATTCAATAATAATTATACACAATTGACACAAATAAATAGAATAAATACCTAAATGACAGTTTACAGTGACAGCATACATTGTATTTTAAAAAGATTTTTTCAGCTTTTTTCGAAAACTATTCAGAGAGCTAGAAAAAAAGTCTACATCTAAACCATTTCCAGATTGACACATTCGTCTTATAGGTCTATTTAGACAATAGTTTGTTTGTTGGAATTCTAAGTAAAAAACGTCCTTGGATCTTGTGCACCTTTGAGGAACCCTAAGACCTATTCTCTGCAAAATTTGAGGCGAATCTATCATTCCGTTTACAATCTTGAAAAGAATAACCAAATCGAGCATTAAACGACGATTTTCTAATGTTGGTATATTAAGTAATTTTAAAATATCACAATACACTATATCTTCTGAAGAAATTCCTAATTTATAGCCGACAAAGCGCAAAAATTTTTTCTGAACTTTCTCGATGCTTTCAATATGACATTTATATAAAGGAGACCAAATAGTGCTGGAATATTCCAGAACTGATCTAACCATAGAACAATACACACTTTTAAAACAATCTAGATTATTGAATTCTGACAAGGTTCTTTTCAAAAATCCAAGTAATTTAAAAGCTTTATTACAAATAAAATTATAGTGATTTTTGAAACATAAAGTGGGATCAAAAAATACACCTAAATCTTTAAAAGTGTTTGTTGGTTCCAGAAATATATTATTTATAAAGTAATTAAAACAAATAGGTTGTGAGTTTCTGAAAAAGCGCATTATTTTACATTTATCGATATTAAGTGAAAGGTCATTCTTTGTACACCATTTTGAGAAATTATTTACATCTTTTTGCATTTTTACACAGTCTCTAACATCCTTAATAATTCTAAAAATTTTCAAATCATCAGCATACAACAAAATATCACAATTTTCAAAGATTTCTAAAATGTCATTTATGAAACAAATAAAAAGAATAGTCGATAAATGACCACCTTGTGGGACGCCAGACCTAACCAGAATCTCTTCAGAAAGACAGTTTTTGACTTTGACAACCTGAAGCCTGTCTGTCAGGTAGCTCTCCAACCACTCAAGCAGGGATCCATGAATTCCTAGTACCTCTAGTTTTTTTTATAAGAATCTTGATGTTAACACGATCAAATGCCTTTGAGAAGTCGGTATAGATCACATCGACCTGAGCCCCCTTCCCAAAGGCATCCAAAATGAATTCTTTTAGGATCACTAGATTGGTGGTGGTAGACCTACCCGGCATAAAGCCGTGTTGTTCAGGAATAATTAAACTTTTTATTGGAAAAAATATTTTTGAAGCAATAATTGACTCAAAAATCTTTGCAAAAATAGAAATTTTGGAAATGGGTCTGTAATTTTCTATACATGTTTTACTACCATTCTTAAAAATAGGAGAAATATAACTTTTTTTCCACTCTTCTGGGAAAGTGCCAGTATTTAATGAAAAACGAAAAATTTTTAGTAATACAGGAGACAGAACAAAACGACATTTATGTACAAAATAAGGTGAAATTTCATCAGGGCCACTACTAAGTTTTAGATTTAATTTTTCTAACTTATTAAAAACATCTATTAGACTAATATCACAGCTGCTTAAACTAACTGTTTTATTATAATCAAAGCTTGGAATATCACAGTTATTGTTGTCTATATATGACTTAGAGAAATGCTGTTTAAAAAAATTAGAAATTTCTGATGGATTGTTTGACTCATTGTTTTCATAGGTCATGTTGTTTGGTAAGTCATAATGTTTATTTTTACTCTGTACATAACTCCAGAATTCTTTGGAATTAGTCATATTTTGTTCCAAAGTTTTTATGGCTTGACTTTTACATTGCTCAGCTAAGACTTTACATTCACTACGAATGTCTGAGAATAGTTTATAGTCAGAAAAAATATTAGTATGTTTGAATTTTTTATGAGCTACTTTTTTTCTCAGAATAGCATTTTTCAGTTCAGTTGAATATGATTTTGGAAATTTTGGGTTTTTACATTTTTGCCCTGGTACATATAAATCTATGCAACAGTACAAAATATCATAAAAACAGGATATTGCTTTATTAACATCTGAAATATTGTCGAGTAAGTTCTCCCAGTTTACATTAGCTAAAAATTGGTTTATTAAAATATAATTAGCTCTAGTAAAATCGTAATAATAATAATCATATTCAAGGAACTCAGTTTTATCACAATTAATACAGAAAGAAAGTGCTGGATGGTACTTATCACAGTTTAACAAAGGAAAATCAACACATTTGACATTTACAACATTATTTGACAATATTAAATCCAAATAACCTCCTAAAACATTCGATATTGTATTATTTTGAAATAAGTTAAAATAAGCAATAAAATTTGACATACACTCAATAGATTCTGTAATATTACCAACTGGTCTTGATCCTAGATCTTCATTGTCCCAAACTATGTTTGGTAGATTAAAATCACCCACTGTATAGGACATTGAAAAGTCATTATTTTGAATAATATCTTCAGTTGCCATAATAAAGTCCTCATAAACGCTTAATGGCGATGATGGTGGTATATATACACAGACAAAAAGGATTTTTTGATTTGGTGTTTGCAATTTTACATAAACACTTTCAATGTTGGCTGATTTTGAAGTGATTACTGAAGAAACAAATTCCTTTTTTACAGCAATTAGAGCACCACCCAAACGTTTAGCTGTACTGGTATTTTCATTTCTATCCCCTCTGTATATATTGTACTCTGGAACCCCTAATTCTCCATCCTCTATACCATCATACAGAGAGGTCTCGGTTAATAGTAGCACATCATAATCGTTGGCAATAACAGATGATGAAAAATCATTTAATTTGGTGCGGAGACCTCTTACATTTTGATAATAAACAGAAATTTCCGAGTTACTCCTACTTGATTGTCGTCTATCTCTTAGTTTTCCGATAAAGAAAAAGAAAGTAATTTTATTATCACGTAAAAGGTCACTTGTTTCATAACTGGCACTGGTGAAACATGATAAAAATATGCAAAGGGTCTAGGGTAGATAAAACTGAATAGAAAAAATACCTAGAGTAAGGTGTAACATTATGTATTTAAAGTATAGAATTGGCCATGTTTTTATACATTTAAGAAAAGCAAGCTATCCTTTTATGTTATATGAAATTTCTATTTTTCTCTTAGCGTTGTATCATCAACTGCTGTAACATATACAATTGAAAGTTTATAGAGTACAACCTCAATAAAAAAATATCCCTTGTCTACGTCCTTGGGTGATGATACCTCCCTCGGAAAACTATTGATCGCTCCGGTCATTTGGTGACGTCACGTTGGTCGAAATCGACCGATTTTCTCGCTCAGCTCAACCAACTACCCCTTTCGCAGATCGAAATCTGAGGTCCTTTGTGCCGGGGACTTAAAGGTGCGCTTTTTCCCACAAATCCCGGGGAATTCGGCCTAAAAATTATCAGTGATCAAGTGAGCTGCTCAGTTTTAAACAATGGATGTTGATTTGTTGCCTAGTAACATGTAGAGCCAGGTATGATGCATAATATGTAGTTATAGCCAGAGCCTAAGAGTAGTGGGCAGAGGTAGGTGATGACTTCTTAACCAATTTGAACTTTTTGGTCGACTTCGTATAAAAAAACATTAAAAGCTTCACTCTAAAATGTATTATGTAAATGTTGATCAGTGGTTTTTTCGCAGTTAAAAATATTTAATTTTGTTTATATACTTACATATGTATTATAAATAATATATAAATTAAATAAAAAAATTAAAAATAAAAGATATAAAATACGTTTAATATTATCCTAAAATAAATATTTGGGGTTAATAAATCACAATTACTATGTTAAAAATATTTATTGGCGTTTCAATTAATATTTTTTATAAAGTTTGTTACCAAAATATATAATAGTTAATGTAAAATGTCAAAAGAAAATAGTTTTAACACTATATCAAAGTTTTTACTATATAAAAATGTCAAAATCATTTGACGCTCTTGTAAAAAACTCTTGTAAAAGAGGTGGATTTCAAAAGGTCTTAAGTCAAAAAAGTAATTTTTTTTTTATTTAAGAATATAATTAAATGTTACTTTGGAATAGAATCAGTTATGTAATTTGCACGTTCAAATTCTTGTTTCAAGACAATTGAAAGTAAGATTTAAATACAAAATCATGGCTTTTAAGAAGTTAAACATTTGTTTTTTTTTTCAAAACGACCTTAAGTCAGTGACTTTTGGAAAATTCACGTGGGAGACAACTTCATAGTATTATTCATTTGTAAGTTTATTGATAATCAGAGCTTGTCTTTAAAACGTCAGCAAAAGTTTAACAACTATCTAAGTACATATTTAAAAATTAATTTTTATTCATCAAAATCAATTATTCACATTTTTGTCAAAATTTGGAAAGCAAAGTTAAAAAATCTTTCAAATAAAAGGCTTTACTTCATCATACACTACAGTATCATTATCATTAGAACCATTTTGCACATTGGCAAATGCAGTATTATAAAAGTCTTTTGAACTTTCTGATAATGAAATAAATTTGAGAAGGTTTCCCACATTTTTTTTCTTTTTTGCACTTACATGATTCACTAATGGCATATATTTCACTGTATTGTACACTCCCAGCAAATTGCATTCTTTTTTTATAACTTTAAAAATACTATAATCACCACAGTAGGTATTTTCAGCTTCAATGTCTTTATTACTTTTATTTGAAAATGAAAAAACTCATTGTTCACTCATCTAAAAGGGTTCTTGATTCAGAAGGTATTTGCGGGTAGTATAACGTCAATCCATCACTGCGTGGAAGAAATTAAAAGGCAAAAAAGGATCTACTGTTCAATTGCCATCTTTACAGATAGCCAGGCAGCACTTAGAGCACATAATTTTGTAGAGGTAAATTCTAAGGTAGTATCTAAGGATTGTGTAGGTGCCCTAAATAAACAACGCTACAGACAGTAGCAGGGTTACGGTAGCCTGGGAACCGAAGCATAAGAGTCATGGGGGCAATGAAAAAATAGATAAAAAGGTCAAATAAAGCTCCTTAATACCATTTCTTATACAGAACCCTTCAGCGGCGTAGTAAAGATGATATCAAGAACGGCCCTAAAACTGGGTAGCTCACAAATATCTGAAATGGTGGAGGAATTTACCAGGACAAAGAGAGGCGCAACAGTTTATTATAGAACATTACCATTACGTTAGATTCTTCAACAATGTAGATGGATGAATGATGGTTGATGGTCTGCCTTCGGCCAACAAATCTTCTTCCTTGAATCTCTCCCTGTATTATTTATGAGTCTCAAAATTTTATATTTTGGTCCTCTCATCACGTGGCCTAGGTACTCCAGTTTTCTGGTTTCTCATCATCATCATCATTATCATTCCTCAACCTCTTGCATCCACTGTTGGAGATAGGTCTCCTCTATGTTCTTCCACTGTTCTCTATCTTGCGCCTTCTGTATCCAATTTGCGACTGTTTTTCTCAAGTCGTCCATCTATCTTTTTGATGGTCTGCCTCGGTGTCTTTTGTCTTCTAACAGTTCTATACTGGTAAATTCATCTAATTCAGCTGCCTTATTGTCTTTAGAGTTAGTCCTTTAGGGTAACAGGGCAACGTAACTTCAATGGGCAGTTTAAGCTAATGGGATTGGCAGAACCCTATATAGATATCTATAAATGCATTCTGTCACTTTTTAAAAGAAACAACAGAGCACATTTTGTAACAGAGTGATAGTCTGGCAAATGTGCTGTTATTTGTGTTAGGCGAAAAAAAGCCATCGGCAAAGAGCTACATGAAAGGTTCACTCTCGAACGTATTAGACCTTTTAAAAAGGGTCAGGCTAGAGAACGTAATTTAGGGTTACGAGCTACAATAGATCTAAAAAGTCGCAATGGTATAGCCGCCCAAAGATCACCTCAAATCAATTTATCTATCTAAGGTCCCGACCTGACGGGATGGTAGGATAGGTTACCGCAAAGAAACCTACTCCTCTACCACTCATCTCAAAAGAGGGCACGTACTTGAAGCATACGTATAGCTGGTGACTAGACATTTAAAAGCTTGCAGTCCTCTATACAGAGGTTATAAAGAATATGAGTAGAGTAGTCTCACGTGAGCTCGTCTTAGATACTAAAATGATCTCGTCGGATACGACTAATGATCTCGTCTCGCTTCTAGCAGACTCAATACCAACCGTCGACATAGTCAAACGAAGGCCACGTTGCTGTAATTCATTGAAATAAAACAGATCGCGTTATCCATGCATTAGTCGCCTCTTATGACAGTCAGGAACCCAGACCCTAGCAGTATCTCGTCAATTCACTCGGTAAAGCAGCTAGACAACCGTTGTTAACAAATGTAAGTAAAGAGAAACTTAAAGCTATTAAAGCTCTAAAAGAAGATGAGTCCATAATAATCTTATCATATTAACAGATAAGGGTAACACAACTGTAACCATAACGGATAAAATTCAATACCAGGAGAACATTTTCGAATTAGTCACAAAACCACAAAAGGACCCAACCAAATCCTTAAAGAATAAAACATACAGAACACTATCTAAATTACTGCACCTAACAGACTACCAAAGAAGGGACATTAACACTCTACTACAGCAAGACACAACTATAAGAAGTCTCAAAAATACAGACAGACTAATTTTCAACAGTGTTTTCTCACTAATATGCTTGGAAAAAACCTAAAAATAATAAGAACCAAACTACAGAGAGATGATACAATGACAAAATTGAAAACACCTATTTTTAATAAACAATTTTTTTAACCCTTTATAGGGCAGAATTATTTTTTGGTAATATAAACAAATTCTTTGCAGATTATAGATAAGGAATGATCCGTTATTGAACTTTCATTCGTATTTTCATTTTATTTTCACTCCTTGTTGTTTTTTTAGGTGGTTGAAATTTCGACCACAGCCTGATTAGGTATGTTGACTTTGGTAAATGTAGTTGTGGTTTCATAATCGACCACAGAAAAAAACACATTAATTAAACATTTTTAATATGAAATAATGGAAAACATTGAATACATAATGCAACCTGGCAATCTGAGCATTTAATACTTGAACGTTTTGGCTTTGCTCTCGTTGAACAGAGTGCAAAACGTCTTGATGTTCCTTTTTCTGGCATGTGATTGCCAACATCGCTTAGTCTCACCGTGCTTTCAACGCTAACAGAATTAGTGGTTGCTCCCATTTTCTTCAGTTTATTTCTTCCTATTGTTCCCTTAGGTCCTGGTCTCTTTCTGTTATAGAAATCACCTATGAGCTCGTTGGCCAATACACTTCTAAAATACAGATGACTCATTGGTTTCGATTTAATGGACCTCATTTTCATTGTAGTTTTATAAGTTATATATGAATTTACCACTGCTGCATCAATCAAATAGTAAATAATCTTCATATACCATCTTCGGGATTGCCATGAAATTGGATAAGAAGCATGAAGTTGATCGAATAGATCGACTCCACCCATATAGCGATTGTAATCACTTATGGCTTTTGGACACTTAAAACTTTCTTGTTCACCATTCGGTTTTCTTCGTAAAACTGAAGTAATCTCAAGTGGATTATGCATAGTACTGCCGAATAAAACGCATTTGCGCCCCCGATCTTTCCATTTAACAACAGACATATCATTGGACATGAAATAATCGTGTTCTCCCATTTTCATTGTTTTGTCCTTTCTCATTTGTGTTGGAAAGCCTTTACGATTTATTCTAAAAGTTCCACAGCAGAACAAATCATAGATTAACATTTTCTTAAGAAGAGGAAAACTCGAGAAAAAATTATCGAAATAAATGCAGTAGTTTGCGCCTCTAAGAGACTCGGTAATGTCTAATACCGTTTTAGCGCCTAAACCATATTCAGCATGTTGTGATTGAGATTTGCCTTCATAATATGCTAAATTTGTGCACGTATCCAGTTTCGGAGCATGCAACGACCCAAACTTTAAAGCCTCTTTTTATGGGCTTTTTCGGCATATATTGTTTGAGAGAACTTCGCCCCTTGAAAGCAACCATACTTTCATCTACCGCAACATTTCTACTTGTATAAAAGTTCTCTTGAAAGCGTTGCTGCAGTTCTGTTATCAAAGGCCTTACTTTGAACAGTTTGTCAAAATTGGGGTTATTTTGATTTCTTTCCATGTTTTCGTTATTGTTTAGATGGAGAAAACGAAGAATTTTTAAGAATCGTTTTTCCGTAAAAATTTGCGAAACTCTTGGCACGTGCATGTTAATATCAGTTGACCAATAATGTCTCCAAGGTAGTCTCCAATGACCAAGGTAGTTTATGAAACCCCATGATTATAAGAACCCCTAGAAATGCTTTCAGTTCTTCCTCAGTTAGGTCGAGATTATTATGATTTTGTTGTTGAGCATAGAGATTTGACTGTGTAATTATATTAGCTATAATTTCTTTGCTCATGAACAAAGAAAACACGTCGAATGGTGAATTTATATTGACCGGTTTTGCTGGGCCAAATGGTCTGGTAAACGGCGCATTCGAATATTTTTGTGCATCAGAAGCGTTCTTTCTCCATTTATATGTATCATCGCACTTTACTGTGTTCCCTTGGTTCTCTTCTATTTCGTCATCGCCTGAGGAAGTATCGACGTCGTCAAAAATGCGATTTGTTCTTACCTGAGGGTGGAAAGCTATATCATCCATTGAGTCATCTGAATCAACATCAAGAAATTCAACCTTGTCATCATTAGACAATGAAGTAATAGTCGCGTTGGATGCAACCGACGTTCGGTTGGAAATAGGAAGATTATCTTCTGCATCAGAATCACCCTCAAAATCTGAATTTATGGCTTGTTGATATGGAATACCATCTATGTAATCAAATAAATCATCCTGAGTCATATTTTGTAAATTTTCAAGTATATTGCGGTGTTCCATTTTACTGCAAAAGATACGTAGGGTAAAGTGTGCAAATCGCGGTCACCTAAGAAGAAAATTTAATATAAAAAAAAGTAAAACTCTGTGAATCAAATTTAAGCCGTCAATCCGTAATTTGAGGTTTTAACTTATTGCAAGATACATTTAATTTCAAAAATAGTCCATACATGGACAATACCGGTCATGAGTGTGGGTAATGCCAGTCAATTTGTTTGTGTTATTATTAAAATAAAAATCAATATCTATTTAACATTTTTTTGTTATAAAACGATTAACGAATGTGGCTTAATGGGTCATAATTCAAGTAAATCAGTAAGAAAGGTGAAAAAATATTTTTTATTACAAAACAAACAAAAAAAACCAAAAATATGTGTTTTAATGTAAAAATAGTTGACAGTCATCGCAGGTATAACTCTCTGCAGAATCCCATCCACTGCACTCTGAATAAGCCCATCGTGAGCAAACGGTAAATATATACCACAATTCATTGTTTTTGCCAAACTCGCTGTAAACCAGGCATCTATCTTCGTATGTATCGTCACTGTTATCACATGATATATCAATATCCGATTCCAAAGAACTAGAATCAAACACAAAAACAAAAAGGTGTTTTATTACAAGAAAAATTATCTTGTAAACCCAAATGCTAATTTTCTCAGTTCTATTGCTGTTACGCCATAAAAAATTAAGATAAATATTTTTTTTGTGTGAGAAAAAATGAGACACCTTGAAGATTTTTATTTTTTATTCTTTCTTGCAATGTCGAAAAATGGATGGATTAATCCCTAAGGATTAATAGTATAGGGTATAAATTATAGCATGGGCACAGTATAAAGAGGTTCCACCTGGAACCTATTATACTGTGGCATGGGGGTAATACCGGACAACTGACCGGCATTGCCTCCTGTTGGCATTTTTTTTCTTAGAATTTTTTACTCGTAAACATGTATTAAAATATTGATCTTTAAAAAAGGAATAGGCAGCTAACGTCATTATAATCAATTGTAACCAATTTTAAGATCTGCAAGTGAATAAAAATGAATTAAGACCTTATATTATAGAGCATAAAAATAAGATCGAAAACACTGAAAACAGGTTAATAATATTTCTATGACAATGGTTTGCGCCAACTCAACGCTCGTCAGCAATTTGAATACAGAGTAGTGTAGCGACACGTTGGCAGTTATAGGAGGTTGCCAGATTGAATAGATTTCGCACAATCGGGATGACCGCCATTACCCACTGACCGGTATTTGCACAGTTTACCCTACATTGTTGTATACAAATACTTCAAAAATTTAACTACTTGATCTACCGCACAGCAATTTAATTCTTGGAAATATTATTCAAGTAAGTCAGATTTACACAAAAAAAGAATATAATTGTATAGATTTAAAATAAACAAGAGTGAAAATACATTTCAATACAACAATTGTAAAATCAGCATGTGCTACTTTGAGGTTATGTTTAGTAAATCAAGATATATCATCTTAGCGCCAATAAAATTTGAATAGATAATAAAAGACCATAATACTGTATAAATCTTTTGTAAATTATTTTTCTAACTTTTACAAACGGCAAAAACCTGTGATCACGTTCAACGGTAACTTACATAGTATGATGGGTTGTGGTTGGCGAATCGACCACATTGCTGCCACGTTGCCGTATTTTGTTCTGTGGTGTTCATTTTGGGTACAATTCATTTACAAACACTGAATTTGCACTTCGGTAACTTTTCATGTCAATTACTAGCTCATAAGTATTAATAAGAGCAGTGGTCGAAATATCGACCACATACCTATAAAGGGTTAAATAAGATTTTTGATTAGTCATGGGCTCTTTATCATTTTCATTACTAGCAAATATTTTCATAAAAATAATTGAGAAAAACATATATGTACAAACATAAGAAAATGTCCACAGTATGGTGAATAAAGGTGGATGAAGTTTTTTTATTTTATTATTTTATTTTAAGTAAAGCAGAATCAATTAAATTTACCATGGAAAAACTCACTTTTGGATATGTTAGCAACAAATAAGGATATTGAATATGTAACCAAAGTCTAACAAAAATTAAATTATCAATTACTGTATTATACACCAAAACACCTGCTCCAACGAAAATGCATTAAAGGTAGAAAAAAACCTGTTAACAAAGATTTTAATAAAAAATTATTATCGATTGTCATTTATAAATAAGGAATTACTCAAGATTAACAAAAGAAAACAACCAACTAAATAAGGTCATATTTTAAATAATAAAATAAGATATTGAAATAAGTCTTGAACACTTTTCCAAACATTCTCCCCGCTAAAGTAAATGTTTTTAAAACCATTACAATTATAAGGATAAATAACGAATACTAAACTATCAATATAATAACAATAGAAATGAAGAAAAAATATAGTTATTATCAAATAGGTAGTAAGCAGATCTTAACCACCAAACTAGTGTTGTATCAATCTCGATTGATTCGTTCGTTTTGATTTAATCCTTTAGAATAGAATGGAAGTATGCTTTACTGGTAGGAAACAATTGGTTAGAATGTATGCTAAGGAAGTATGCTGCTAGGAAGTATGCTTTACTGGTAGGTAGGAAACAATTGGTTAGAATAAATGACACCAACTCTAGTTGTAAAGATATTGAGTGTGGAGTACCGCAAGGTTCAGTATTAGGTCCCATTCTTTTTTTACTTTTCATTAATGACATCACTTACTTGAAAATTAAAGGGAAAATTTTTCTATTTGCTGATGATACCAGTATTACTTGGAGCAGCTATGATATTTCAACGCTTCATTCAATTATAACCGCTGATTTACTTATAATCAAGGCTTGGTCAGACTCCAACTTACTTAGCTTTAACGTGGATAAGACTGTAGCATTATCTTATAAAGGAGTCATGCAACCCTTGCTTTTGAATGAGAGCCAAATCAATATTGTAAATTCCGTGAAATTTCTAGGTATTCTCATTGACAGTGATCTCAAATGGTCCTTGCATACTGACTACTTAAGGAAGAAACTAGCCTCAGCTTGCTTTGCAATAAGATCTGTTTCGAAGGAACTAAATTTATCTTCTGCCGCCAAAATGGCATATTTCTCATTGTTCGAGTCCCATCTTCGATATGGGCTTCCATTTTGGGGTTCTAGTACAGCGGCCCAATTGGATACTATTTTTAAGTTGCAAAAAAAAACAATCCGTTATCTATTTGGTCTCAAATAAACAACTCATTGCAAGACCTACTTCAAAAATCACGGAATTTTGACGCTTCCCTCTTTATTTATTTTGGAAACGGTTTGTTTGATTCGAAAGCATCTAAACATTTTTCCCGATAGACCTGACCATGGCTACTCCATTACAAATTCGGATTGTAACGTTTATTTGCCGATCCCGTCCACTCAGCTAGTAAAGAATTCTATTCTATATCGTGCAAAGAAACTTTATAATCACCTTCCAAGAGAAATTAAATCCGCAACATCCTTCATTAAGTTTCGTAAGGTGACAAAAATATATCTCTCAGAAAGACCATATTATTCAGTTGACGAGTTTCTTAATGTATAACAAAGAAACAAAATTAGTATTGTTTATATTTACATTTGGGTGTCTCAAGCAGTGGCTACAATTTGTCTCATTTGATGTTGTCTGTACAAATTATGTAGGTTATACAATAATTTTACTAATTTAAAATTGTGTTATTCTGCTTTTTACTATATTTATTTTTGTTTTATACTTTTTGTACTATTTGACTTATTTATTTTTTAGCTTTGTCCATAAAATTGTTCAATAATTTTCAGTGACAATAAAGCATATTTCTATTCTATTCTATTCTATACTGTCACTGAAAATTGTACAATTTTATGGACGAAGCTTATAAAAGTTAAAAAAAAAGTAATAATAACAATAACAATTAATATTTACTAAAATTACATAAATCGTCAATAGCATAGAATACAACATAATAAAAAATACAAACTATTGCAAAATGCTACTTACTATATTGCAAATTGAATAATAAAACCTAACGAACTAGTTTACGAATAAATTTAAGCTGCTGCATGTGATACCCAAATATAAAAATACTTTGTTGTTT
Organism: Diabrotica balteata; assembly: GCA_918026665.1. Taxonomy (NCBI): domain Eukaryota; kingdom Metazoa; phylum Arthropoda; class Insecta; order Coleoptera; family Chrysomelidae; genus Diabrotica; species Diabrotica balteata. Next base: position 113,787,833 of record OU898276.1, read on the forward strand.
GTACCTAAACGTACTGTACTTTCTTAATTATTCATTAAGAAACTCTTCCACTGAATAATAAGGTCTTTCAGATAGCTAGGCTTTTCTCAATTAGCAGAACTTAAGGAAAGAAGTTGTAGATTTAAGTTGCAAAGGGAGATGGTTGTATTATTTTTTTGCCGAATATAATATAGATTTCTTTACTAACTCAGTGCATGGGATCGGTAAATACACATCAAAGCTTGAATTTCTAGTGGAGTAGTCATGCATAGGTCTTGCTGGAAAAACATGTATATATATATATATATATATATATATATATATATATATATATATATATATATATATATATATTCCCAAGATTCCTAAGACGAACATAGGGCTTCCACAAAGTGTCTCCAGCGAACTTTATTTCTGGCTAGTGCTTTGATTTCAAGCCAGGATTTTCCCATTTTTCTCCCTTCGTCCAGTACTGTCCTTCTCCAAGTTCCCTTAGGTCTGCCTACTTTCCGTCGGCCTTGGGGATTCCAATGCAGCGCTGTCCTGGTAATGTCATTTGGCGGTCTACGGAGTGTGTGGCCCAGCCATCTCCATTTTCTTCGCCTTATTTGCTTTATGACATTTTCTTGGTTGCTTTGGTTCCATAAATTTTCATTGGAGATTCGGTTAGGCCAAAATAAGAATATTTTAAAGATACGATAAGGAAATACGAAGGATTTTTCGTAACGCTCTATTGATGAAAACTTGTAATTGGTGTACTATGGGTCCTGATATCTTCCACGTTTCGCAGCCATACAGTAATACAGCTTCTACATTTGTGTTCAAGATTTTTAATTTCGTTTTGGTTGGGTAAATCCTGGATTTCCATATGTTGTTAAGCATGTTGTAGGCGTTGCGAGCCTTATTTATTCTTTCATGTACATCACGCTCTGTACCCCCATTACAGTCAATTATGCTGCCCAGATATACAAATTCCGCTACTCTCTCAATTTTCTGGTCGTTGATCATAATAGGTTGGTTGTTTCTGGTACCAAATCGCATTTCTTTGGTTTTGTTGATGTTTATTTCTAGACCAACCTTCTTTGATTCTTCTTGTACTTTGTTTACTTGGAGTTGCATGTCCTGTTTTGTATGTGCTAGGAGGCATATATCAGCGTAATCTAGGTCTTCCAGTCTGTTTGTTAATCCCCAGTAAATTCCTCTATTAGAGTTTACCTTTGTTAGTACGGAGTCCAGTACAATGTTAAATAGTCTGAGGGATAAAACACAGCCCTGCTTTACTCCGTTTAGCATAGCTATTGGGTCAGATGTTATGCCGTTGTGTAGGATTTTGGTTTCTGTGTCACTGTAGAGTTCTTTGATGAGATTTACTATTTTTTCTGGTATTCCTATTTCCTGCAGTGCTTTCCATATGGCCGTATGTGTGAGCGTGTCAAAAGCTCTCTTGAAGTCCACAAAGCACACAAAGAGAGGAGAGTTGAATTCCTGTGACTGTTCTACAATTATTCTTAGTGTGTTAATTTGGTCCACGCTTGATCTGTTTGGTCTGAAACCGGCTTGTTCCTTCCTCAACATTGGTTCTACACTGTTTGTTAGTCGGTTGTTTATAATTATTGCTGTTAATTTATTTAGGGTATTCAGAAGTGTGATTCCTCTCCAGTTTTCGCAATATCTTCTGTCACCCTTTTTTGGTATCTTTATTATTAATCCCGTTTTCCATTCTTTGGGAAACTTTTCCTCTCTCCAAGCCCTTTTCAAGAGTGGTTGGATTAGCTCTGCCACTGTACCTGGGCAAGCTTTTAACAACTCTGGTGGAATATTGTCAGGGTCGGCTGCTTTGTGTGCTTTCAGTTTTTCTATGGCCATTTCTATTTCTTGCGTTGTTGGTTCGTTGGTATTAATTCTCAGTTGGATATTGGGTATTAGGTTTTCTGCGTCTTCTGGTGGTATTGGGACTGCACTTAGAGATTCGCTAAAATATTCATGCCATCTTTTGACTTGTTCCTGTGGCGCTGTAATATCTTCACCTGTAGCACTTTTTACAATTGGTTGGTGGGTAGTATATCTTTTATTGGCTAGTTGTTTAGTGATATTATATAATTGTCTCATGTTTTGATGTTCATCGGCGACTCGCGCTTCTTCGGCAAGATTTTCTGCCCACTTTCTTTTGTCTTTCTTTGCTGCCTTCTTGACAGTTTTATTCGCTTCTCTATAACTTTTTCTAAGTCGGTTCTTCTCTGCTGCTGTCTTGGAATTTGGAAAAACATGTAGGTATTCACGAATTAAGCAGAAGGTGTTTCTAGAAAATATAGAGAGAAAAGAGGTAAAATCCCGTGATTTTTTAAGTAACTTTTGCAATGTGTTATTCTACTGAGGCCAAAAAGATACCGTATTGCTCTTTTTTGTAATTTAAAAATAACATCAGATTGGGCAACTGTACTAGAACCCCAAAAAGGAAAGCTATATCGAAGATGAGACTCGAACAACGAAAAGTATGTTATTTTGGAAGATGCTAAGTTCAATTCCTTCGAAACAGATCTTATTGCATAGTAGGCTGAGGCTAGTTTCTTTCTTAACAAATCGATATGAAGGGACCATTTAAGGTTGCTGCCTATAAAAATACCAAAAATTTTTACAGAACCAATTATACTAATCTGGCTGTTATTAAGAAGCAAGCGTTGAAGAGCTTCTTTATAGGATAATGCTACTGTCTTATCCACGTTAAAAAAGAGTACATTAGAGTCGGACCAGGTTTTTATTTTAAGTAGATTAGAAGTTATAATTGGATGAAGAGTTGCAATATTAGAGTTCTTCAAGGAAACACTCGTATTATCAGCAAAAAGAAAAAATTTTCCATCGATTTTTAAGTTAGTGATGCCATTTATAAAGGTAAGGAAAAGTAAAAGACCCAGTACTGAACCTTGTGGTACCCACATACAATGCTTTTGTAACTAGAGTCAGTATTATTTGCTCTAACTAGTTGTTTCTTATTTCTCAAGTAAGATTGGGACCAATTCAAAGAAACACCTCGAATTACACAGTCACAAACAAAAGCTTTGACATAGTCACAAAAAACATTGGCAGTATAAAGATTATTGTTTAGTGCTTGATAGACCTCATGTAGTACAGAAGACATAGCATCGCTGGTAAATTTATTAGATAAAAAGCCGAACTAACTTTGTGATAAAATGTTGTTTTCAATGAGAAAGGACAGAAGTCGGGCTTTTATAAGTTTCTCAATAATTCTGAATAGGACAGGTAGTAAGCCAATAGGTCTATAGTTACAGACATTAGATTTATCATCACCTTTATGAAGAGGAACAATAATGGCTGTCTTTAGACACTCTGGAAATATATCTTTTTCAAAGGAATCGTTAATTAGTGAGACCAGGCCTTCCAACACATTATTTGTGAGATTTAAAAAATTTTTTTTGGATAGTTCATCAGTACTACAGAAAGATTTGCTTTTGATACTACTTATTGTCTGGATAAGTTCATATTTCAAAGTATTGAACGACCGAATCCCACTAGTTCATAACGATCCGATCGTGCGGTGACAAAAATCGATTGATCGATCTCCGACGGCATCGATTGAACCAAAACAAAATTTCACAGCTAATACCTTCATTACTTTCGGTCCTCGGTCGTTCCTAACTTTTGATCAAGACTGATCGGCTGAATACATTTGTTTAAATGATTGAAAAATTCAAATACTAAGTAATAAATATAGAATAAAGAATTGCGGGCCAGGAAGGAACTTAGCTACAGTCCGGGAGTATTGGAATTAAAAAAATATTCTGTCGGGCCCCAACGATTGCTTTACCTTGTATTGTTAAAAGTTAGTAGTAGGTAATTAGAATGATAATTTTTCGACTGTTCTAACAACCATTCAAATTTCGTCATTTTGTGTCATGTGGAACAATTTCACCCAATTATGTCAACATTAGACTGATAATTGCATTCAGTGCAATTTTCAATCCCTATGACAACACGATCGAGTTTGACAACTTCATCCAAATAAATTTCAAAATGTCACGTTTTGGCAAATTTAATGTTAACTTAAATTTTAATAATTGTACCTACTTTCACTAACTGTACTTTTAATAAATAAATGTTTCGTTATGTTGAGTTATGATTTTTTTTTTTCGAAAAATTATCCGCCGAATATCCCTCGGACATTGATGAATGCCTCATAGTTTCATGACAAATTTCTCAAACTCGTTGCTTGGTAACAGTACTCAGCCTTCGGCTTCGTGCTGTTACCAAGGAACGAGCTTTCGATTGTCATGAAATTATCTCGTCTGTTATCAATGTCCTAGGGATTTTACTACTGATAAAATATCAATTTGTACGCCTTTTAAACAAAACTAGGGCGACACCAAACGTTTAAATGACACTTAAGAACCTAAAAACAAAATAAATTCTAGCTTGAATCTTTTCTTAAGAATCTGTACGAACTTAAATGTTATGAAATATATTTATTTAGGTGATAAAAGTAAACGTAATATTCCAATAATTTAAGTGAAGTTAAACACACATATGAAATACCGTAAGCAATGTTCTCTCTGGGTTTTCAGTCGATTCTGCCCAATCAATGGATTACTCGTTATTTTTTTAAAACGACAACGAGAAGTATTGAAACGAACGAACGATTATTCGATTGTATTCGGAGTCGGTCACTGATTTATTTGGTCCTCGTAAAATAAACGATTGACATAACACTACACCAAACGTTGTAGGATGCTATATACAGCTATCCCCAGACTAACAACGCGTACAATACAGTCAGTGCCGCAATACCGCTAGTGAGAGATGGGGTTGGACTATGCCATTTGGATCAACTTGAAGAGAATGATTATCCTCTTTAGACCGTCTTTTCCAAAAGTCGGTCGGTTAAAAGATTAAAATCCCAGTTACTAGAAAGAGCCTCAGCAGCAGATTGAGTTAGTTTAATGATTTTATTGCTGGCTAAATCAAAGAAATGACAGGTTCTAGAAAGCGTACAAAAACGAATATCCTTAAAAATGATAAAGGGGATATTATTACTGATATGAAGGAGAGATTATGTCACTGGACCAATTACATTCAACAACTATTTAATGATGAAAGAGAAGAACTGTCATTAGAAATCACCGAGGATACCGGACCACCAATATTAAGAGAAGAAGTCATCTATGCCATCAAAAACACAAAGGAGGGTAAAGCTACTGAACTAGATGAGATGCCCATCGAATTATTAAAACTCATCGATGAAGATGTTATTGATGTAATGGTTGAACTCTTTAATCTAATATACCAGACTGCCACAATCCCCAGACAATGGCTACAATCAACCTTTGTAGCAATTCCCAAAAAACCAAGTTCAACAACTTGCTCAGACCACAGAACAATAGCTTTAATGAGTCACATACTTAAAACATTTTTGAAAATAATTCACAGCAGAATTGTTAAAACTCTTGAATATGAGATTAGTGACAGACAATTTGGCTTTAGAAATGGTATGAGTACAAGAGATGCTTTGTTCAGCTTGAATGTGCTGTCTCAGAGATGCATGGACATGAATCAGGATATGTACTTATGTTTTGTAGACTTTGAAAAGGCATTTGATAAAGTTCAACATAAAAAGCTTGTAGATATATTAAAAAGCAAAAATATTGACAGTATCTGAAAATTATATCTAATTTATATTGGAATTAAACTGCCAAGGTAAGAGTTGACAGCCAGTATACCGAAAATATCAAAATACAGAGAGGAGTCCGCCAGGGCTGCGTGCTGTCCTCACTACTTTTCAATATCTACAGTGAAGCAGTATTTCAATCTGTCCTCCGCAATGCTGTCCTCCGCAATTAACGCTAAATGTGATAATATTCTTAACAGTGGAAGGTAACGTTTCAATATATTTAAGTAAACAGGATGCCACTTCCTTGCAACCTCGACCTCCCTGCCCCTCATGCCACATAAACATTGTGGCCTTACCACTTTTTAAGTCGTGGACGCAAAAATTGTATGTATCGTTACATCATCCTTGAAACGAGTTATAGCTTCAGTTTTTAATGTTTTAGCAGCTTCAGCTCTCCTCAGATGCAGCTCCTTTTCAACTTTATATGTATTAACACCATCTGTTGTATTATTAATCAGATTTTCCAATCGATCACATATTGTGCAAGTATCAGTGTGGGGTTAAAGAGAGCTTATGAAAATGGGCAAATAGAAGAAATGGAACAAAATTTCAAAAAGAAAAACGAAATTAGAGGAGCTTACGAATACCTAAAAAAGATAAAAAGTGGATATAAACCTCAAACAAGCCTATGGAAAGATGAAAGTGGGCAAATAATCAGTGACCAACAGAAAGTCACAGAAACCTGGAAGCATTATTTTCAGACCCTACTTGGAACACAAGTAGATATGGAAGATGAAATGGGTACGAACCATGTAGAAGAGAACGAAGTTGAAGTAGAAGCTCCAACCATAGAGGAAGTTCTCGAAGCTATTAAGGCCCAGAAAAACAATAAAGCCCCGGGAGTTGACGAGATTCCAGCAGAACTGTATAAGGTAGGTGGCAACCACCTATCAAGTCATATCCACGCGCTTATCAAAGAAATATGGCAAGAAGAGAAAATACCCGACGAATGGAAGAAAAGTATAGTATGCCCAATCTATAAAAAAGGAGACAAACTCCAATGCAAAAACTACCGTGGAATTTCTCTACTATGTACAGCGTATAAAGTCCTCACGTATATTATAAACCAGCGACTCCAACCACTAGCAGAAAATATTATTGGAGAATACCAGACGGGCTTCAGACGGGGAAGATCGACAATGGATCAAATATTTACAGTTAAGCAGGTCTTGAGCAAATCGTGGGAACACGACATTGATGTTCACAACGTGTTTGTAGACTTCAAACAGGCATACGATTCAGTCAAAAGGGACAGACTATACTATATATTGGCAGAATTAGCAATACCACATAAGCTAACTAGACTCATTAAAGCCACAATGGATGAAACTCAGGCATGTGTACGAATACAAAACAACCGGACAGACTTTTTCAAAATCTCGCAGGGACTAAAGCAGGGAGATGGGCTGGCACCAACATTGTTTAACCTGGCACTGGAGTATGCGGTCAGGCAAATGCAAACTGGACGAGAAAACCTACTGACCAATAAAACGGTTCAACTGGCTGCCTACGCCGATGATATTAATATTATGAGTAGAACATCAACAGGAGCACAGGAAGCATACGCAGAGTTAAAAACACAAACGAAAAGGCTAGGTCTGGAAATTAACACAGAAAAAACAAAAATAATGGTACAGACAAGAAGAAATATAATCCCACAAAACATTATACATGATGACATTGAAACGGTTGGAAAGTTTACATACCTGGGAGTAGAAATATATGCCGATGGAGCAGAGGATGGAGAAATACGAAAAAGGATAACGCAGGCAAACAAAGCTTATTTTGACCTCTCCCATATATTTCGGTCTAAAAGTGTCCACCGAAATACAAAGATGAGAATATATAAAACTTTAATTCGGCCAATAGCATGTTATGGCAGCGAAGCATGGGTCCTGAAAGAAACATCCAAAAACAAACTCGACACATTCGAAAGAAAAGTACTGAGGAGAATACTAGGACCTGTGAGGGAAAACGGAATCTTCAGAATTCGATATAACAACGAGCTCTATCAACTGTATAAGGAAACACCCCTGTCAAACTTCATTAGAATACAAAGATTGCAATGGGCCGGACATGTGATACGAATGGGAGAGGATAGGCTACCAAAACGAGCACTGAACGCCAGAATGCAGGGAAAGAGACCAGTTGGGAAGCCAAGAAAGCGCTGGGAAGACACAGTAAGCAGCGACAGACAAGGGTGGAGGCAAAAAATAAAGGAGGCCAAGGCTCATTTTGGGCTGTAGTGCCGTAGAAGAAGAAGAAGATCAGTGTGGGGTTGTTTAAATTTAATGTTGAAATGGTGATTAAATATATATCTGTAAAATGAATCTTTCACCGGTTCAGTGTTTCTCTTTTCACAAAATTCTTTGTATAGATCAACAAGTTTTCTAATATTCAAATTTGACGAAAGGTATTTTTGAGTTGGATAACGAGCTCTCGTGTAGTTACTGACATATTTTTTAAAACTGTCAATATGTTCTTTCACTAGATCAATTTTTTCCTGTGGGATTTTCTTTCCAGGCTGTTTCTATCCTCGTTGATCTTTTGGCGCCATATAAGAAGTTTTTCCTTTCTTTGCTACCACATTATCAATTTTTTTGTTTGATTCACCGAGAGTGTAGCGAAAAAACCTTTTGCACACCCTCTTAGCAGATAGAAAATACTCTGCAGTTACCTTCCTCTTTTTCACTGTATCTACTTTACGTTTTCTTACAGTATCTTTCAAACCAATTGCAGAAAACAAAAAAGATGTTTGTAAGTCATAGTTTCCCAGTTTCTAGTACTCATCAAATATCTCCTGGCGCTTTGTTTCAAAAATTTTTGTACAGCACTCAAATCTGCACTTGTGATCATACTTCTTTAATGTTCTAGCTGCGTGATGTTTTCCTTTACGATCAGTATTTTCTTTTCCGAAATTTCTCTCTCTATGCGCCTTAGATCTCTTCCACAATGCCTTTCTTCGAAACTTTTTCCTAAATTCCCGTGATCTCGAACAATCTTCCGCCAATATGATGGGATAAGCATCGCCAGTTGCAGTTCTATTGATAATCCCTTCGCTGTCACTTGAAGAATCTGTAACAAAAAGATAATTCTAAATAAAATTGATAATAAATAGAAATGCACTTTTAAGTTGCCCTGTATATGCGTTTATTATTTTTATAAATTATTGGTATCATCTGGGCATCTTTTTAAAAATTATTGCATAGAACCCATATATTTTAGTAAGTTAATGTGTTGTAGAGATGTCTCGAGCAGTATTTTATAAAAATTGTGTATTCTTACCATCATCCAAAGCAGCTGAAGTAGATGGGCCAAAATTCCATCTTCTCTTCCTTCCGTTTAGGTCCACATCATCACCAGGTTCATAAGTGTTATCTTTTTCGCTATCTGAAAATAAACAAAAAGTTTAGTTATTCTAAAGATTATAGGCCTCTCGTCTAAATAATAAAAACAGAATCTCCTTTTATGGATAAAACATTAACGAGTAAGTATAGAAATTAGTTTCATTTAAATTGCTGTTGCCGACAACTAAAAATAACTCCTTCAACTACTATCTATATACTTAGTACGATACTTAGTAGGCAAAAAAAGAATATAACACGAAAAAATTTAACGTTTAACTCTATATGTATACAACACTTTGATAATTATTTTTAACACAAAATGCTTTTAACTATCAAAAAAATACTTTTTCAGTACTTACCATCAGAGTAGAGGTTATGTTCGGCAATATCATTATCCGTATTCATTTGTAAACAGTTAACTACCTGTTGCTACTTAAAATAATGACACGGTATTTTCGATTATACTATATAGTACACTGAAAATACTAAAAAAACACTGCTTTGCTCTGAAAACTGTAATCAAACCAACCAGATCACACAAACACAAAATTGTTGCGCTAACAATAATAGTGCTGTTAAGTTGGATGCCAACGGAGATAAGTACTACACATAACTCCCTTGTCTTCTAAAAATATGTCCACCTTTATTGGCTTCCAAAGAAAACACATAATTTAGGAGTAGTTAAACTTTGCACCGCTAGATTTCGCTAACCGTTAGAGATTCATTTATATCCCTTGGCCACAACATTTTCTTATATTTAAACTACACGAGTCTACACTTAACTCAAAAACTTAAAAAATGTTACTTGTCCCCCTTAGCCTCTCGATGCCTCATTTTACATATAAAAATTCATATGTGTTTAATTTTTTAAATTTTTTTCCAATTTTTCTCTTTAGAAATATCATTAAATAGTTGCTTTTTATTTTCAGATAGAATAAAGCTCAGCCTGAAACTACACTAAATCATTAACCTCAACAATGTAATAAGAATCCGTCCATTTACTTCTTCGATTGCTCATCACTGCTCAAAATGACGCTTGAAGTGTGCAACTCTATGGAAACCATAGAACACTGTGATATTCAATTTAACTTTCAGGCTATGGAGCCCGATCAAGAAACGGAAATAGCTGCAGAAAACCTACAGAATATAAATAAGGAATTAATGTACCAGACTAGCACAACTGATGTAGACATTAATATGGAGTATCTACCGGCTGATATACAAAGCTGTGTGGAGATCGAGTCTAGTAATGTTATAAGTATATCAGAGAATCAAATAGTAGAAATACAATTTCAAAATGAGACTGGACTTATCAATACAGAGTATATAGTTAATAATAATATAATAGAAGCTGATAATATCATTAACCTTAAGGATGGTGTCTATGAAAAAATAATTCCGTATGATATCTACGATTCTGTAAAGTCTAGTACTGAATCTTTTGAAGTAATTCAACAAACAGAAGAGCCTAAGTTAAAATCCACAGAAATAATAACTCAAAGCATTATAAATATTCCTTTGTTGAGTCCTCAAAGCGAAAACGACGAACAAAACGAGACAGACCTGACCAGTTTGACCTGGTTGCACAATATCACTAACATTATGTCAGTTCCTAACATTCCTACTCCTCCTGTATCTCCCACTCCCAAACCAAAAAGAAAACACACTGGAAATCAAGAAGACTTAACGATTAACATTAACTATTATAAAAAGAATGGCGATAAAAAGCCACCGTTTTCATATGCAACTTTAATATGTATGGCAATGGGAAAAAACGGCAACAAAATGACTTTATCTGCTATTTATCACTGGATTAGGGAAAACTTTTTGTACTACAGGAAAGCTCATCCTAGCTGGCAGGTAAGTAGTTATTTCTTGATGGTAATTAGCCGTGGAAACTAAAACATTGTTTTTTTTTCAGAATTCAATAAGACACAACCTTTCTCTGAACAAATGTTTTGTCAAACATCCCCGATCAAAAGACCAGCCGGGTAAAGGAGGTTTTTGGAAACTGGATTTAGAACGACTTGAAGAATCTAGACGGTCAAAAAGAAGATCAAGTTTGACAGTAAGGTCACCAAGGAATCGACATGCCGATCAAAAAACTCAGAAACCGTTGCGGAAACCAAAAAGGTAAGCATTTATAGGAATATTAACTTCAATTTTAAGAAGTCAGTATTTGGTCTACCAGGAAATCGTACCAATATTCGATGAAATTAAGGTTACAATCAAATTCGCAAACAAACAAAATTATTAAGAAATGAACAAATAGTTTAATTGGAAACATATCAAGATCCCCTCTACAGAAAAACTGTTGAACACTATAAGAGAAAACCAATACAATATAGAACTACTCCAAGAACATGTCACACCGAGAGTGCAGTACGGCTAATATAGGAATGCACAATTGCCGGATTTTACGTCTTGTGCTTGGACCTGTGGGCGATACAAACAGGTCCAAGTGGTAGTCACAGAACCGTACCCAGATCTCTACGCCGGGCTCTGTTATTTATGATAAAATAATATATTGATAAAATAATTGCCTTCAAGTAGCCAAATAGGAGGCATGAATTTGAATAAAAAGACCTTAAGTTTTAAACGAGAATTTTATTATAAAACTGTACTTTATTAAACTAACAAATGTATTTTAAATTACATTTCTTGATAGCTATAAATATACCGGGTGGAACCTCCGGGAACTCGATTTCCGTGCACCCAGCCCAATATCCAAGAAAAACTCTTTCTTTTGTAAATATGTGAAAAATTATCAGGAACGGGAATATCGAAAAAGCTTTGCACATTTTTTAATCCCGGCGATGTTATTAAAAAAAAAACAAGTTGCGCACTTGAATCACTGCGAAATTTTAACACATACTATGAAATTTTTTTTGTGGAAATCTGGAGTGCAGTTTTTGTCCTTGTTAAAACATAATGCAGTCTCGCATTTTTTACACACAATATAAGTTTACCTACTTCCTTGGCATAGCAACCTGGTAGTTTTCAGCGAAACCTTGTGTTATTCCATATGGGATAATGGTTTTCCTTGCCCACACTTGACCAGATGAGCAGGTATAAGGTTTATAGTGTAAGTTATTTAACATTATATTATATTTATACTTTATTAAACTAACAAATATATTTTAAATTACATTTCTTAATAGCTATAAATATACAGGGTGGAACCTCCGGGAACTCGATTTCCGTGCACCAAGCCCAATATCCGAAAAGCCCATACTCTGATTGGACTGGTAAATGCATTTTATTGGTTATACAGTGTAAAATAATCGAGGTTACTCACATATATTCAATTAATTATACTAAAGTCGTCCTCTACATCCGAGATGTCGGATTCGCTTTCGCTACTCTCCCCTGTGTTCGCGTATATTATCAATTGGTCTACGTCATCTTGCAGTTTATCCGCAGTCCACATTTCAGTTTCCGTTTTCTCAACAACATGAGTGACATAATTGCGCCAATTTTGCTCTGTGACGAGTGCGAAACCGTCATCAATCAACTGGCGTACCTCGTCGTTTTTAAAAGTGGTATTATGGGTACCTACATATCGCTTAAATTGGTTCCACGCCATTTCTATAGGATTCAATTCGCAGGGATATGGAGGAAGCCTTACAATATAAACATTATGTTGTGAAGCATACTCATCAAGATTATACTTATCGTATTGATCTTTAAAAGCACGCGCTGCTTCTAATAGCTCGGATTTCAAATAATACTCCTCGAAAAAAATGTCTTTTTCCACTAGCCATTCCTTGATTGCAGCTTTATTAAAGGAATTGTTAGGAAATCTCTCTTTACGGGAGTGGTACGATGCATTGTCCATTACAATGACATTCCTGCCACCATTATTTGGTAAATTTGATATTAATGTCTCCTTAAACCACGACTCAAAATATGCGGCATCCATTTCATCGTGATAGTCGCCAACATTTTTCTTTGCCAGAAAAACACGCTGTGTGCCAGGAAGGAAATCTCCCGAAAAACCTGCATGCAATAAAACATATCGTGGACCTCGTTTAGTAGGTGCCAGTACTTAAACCTTTGAGAAAAGCATCACGACTGTTTTGTATCATAGTATCGCACCATTCGTAATTTATAGATTGGCTAACATTAACCCACAATTCGTCCAAATATATGATATTGCAATGGTCTTTTCGCAAACGTCGTATAGTTCTCAAATAATTATGGCGCCAATGAATAATATCCTCTCGCTCCACCATGATGCTTTTTCGGCCACGTTTCTTATAAACAAATCCAATATCTTTCAGAAGTCTGTATAAAGTAGAAAGAGACAACGGCTGTATATTCTCATTACCTTGTATGCAGTTATGTATATGCTTTAAGAATGGCGGCAAATTTTTCATGAAAAATTCACAATGAACAATTCTCCGTAGAATACTTGTCACACCCTCGTCATATGTGAATATTCTAGAATTTGATTGACACACTCGTTTTTTACGTTTTTTTTTTTTTGGCGATTTCAACGTTCCACTCTGTTCTTTTTCTTTTTTGAAATTGTAAATGCTTCTTTCGTTAACACCAGTCATCAACGAAGTATGTCTTACAGCAGCACTTATATACATTAAGTTGTTCCGTATTTTGTAAAAAACACAACACATTTAACACTACGAGTTTAAACGCAACCGTTAAATAATTCACCGGATTTAAACTTATGGGACTCCATGCTCTCTGTTGAAACTCGGACTAAATTTTGAAGTGTAGTTTCGTTTTCCAAAAGCACTTTCCTGAGGATGGGTAGGGTGTGAAATAGAGAAAGCTTTGAGTTTATCAAATACAAACAAGTTTATGGCCATATTAAGGTGATTATGTTAATAATCGTAATTTGTAGCAGAAGTTTTACAAAAGAAAAGAAGACCTATTTATAGAAACAACATAAGTGTATTTTTAATATTTTACATACAATAGAAAAAATCTAATTTCTTTGAAAGAATTGGAAATTTGAATATTATATATAATATCTATAAATAATGTAATATTTGCTGTATTTGATCTTGTGAAACAGCGCAAATTATGTTTTTACGTTTTTAACTCCTTCAATAAAAACATACAATTCACTGTTGAAATGGAGAAGAAAAATAGTGTACCATTTCTAGACACTAAAGTCATCCGTCAATCTGACAATCGTATCATACTAGACTGGTATCAAAAATCTACAGCATCTGGAAGATTTCTTAATTTCTCTTCCAACCACCCAAAAAGTCAAAAGTATAATACTGTGATTGCAATAAAAAACAGGATAGAACACATCCAAAAACAGAATAAGACCAAATTGTGTGATTTATTTCTTAACAACGGTTTTCCTAAGTCTATATTAAAACAACTAATATTCAATAGTACTGCAAATGACGGGCAAATAGACAAACCCCCCGAAGAAACCAAATATAAAAAACTACCATATATCCCTGGTCTAACAAATCAACTGACATCAATATTTAAGAGTTACACCAATACAACAATTAGTAAATACAGCAATTTTAAATGCAACAACTTATTTTCTAAAACCAAAGATTATACACCAATCATGTACAATAGTAACGTCATTTACAAATTGCAATGTTTAGGATGCCAGGGATGCTACATTGGTCAAACCGGACAATGGTTGAAATAACGGGTTACTCAACACAGAAGTGATTGCAGAAGGGGAAAAATACATGCGCTGTTGTCGAACATTCTATCAAGACAGGTCATGAATTTGATTTTGATAATGTAAAAATAATACAATCAGTCTCAAATTACAAAAATAGGCTGTTTCTCGAAATGTGCAATATAAGCAGGACATATACTGCTATTAACAACAAAACAGACGCTAACGGACTTAGTTCCATTTATTGTAACATCTTAAAATCTTTTTAATTTATAAAATATATTAGTTTCTGCACATCACTAATTAAATTGTAGGACAATTAAACAAAATCAGGTATTACAATATTTTAGTTGAATTTTAGATTGTCACTCATGAAGATGTGTTTGTGTTTTAATATTTTTAGTCTGTCACTCAAGATGTTGTGTTTGTGCTACGCTGTTTGAACGATTACATCTGTAAGTTCTTTTATGTTATGTTATTTTTTTTATTCTATCAATAAATAATTTTTTAGTGCGCTCTTGAAAAAGCCATAAACCAAATGGCGAAATATTGAGTTTACGAGAAAAAAATCGTTTTATTTTCTG
Source organism: Diabrotica balteata (assembly GCA_918026665.1). Lineage (NCBI taxonomy): Eukaryota > Metazoa > Arthropoda > Insecta > Coleoptera > Chrysomelidae > Diabrotica > Diabrotica balteata. Next base: position 113,803,043 of record OU898276.1, read on the forward strand.
ACCAAAAAGCCTGATAATATAAATTTATTTTAATTATTTGATGGTCGATAACGAAAAACTAACTATATATATATATATATATATATATATATATATATATATATATATATATATATATATGAGTAAAATTTGATGTATACTTAAGATTTTCAGAAATATAGTTTTGTCATAATTCCAGTTTTTAATTTTTAGATGTTTTTTTTTTCACAAAAAGTCCTTACTTAAAAATATTTTTTTCATAAATAAATAAATTTATAATTATGTTGTCTCGTTTAGTATATTGCTTAAAGGTGTACTTTGTTTATAAAAAAAACATACGTGTTGGTTTTTAAAAATCTAGATGTGGGAATCATTTAAAACTTGTAAACACCTATAACTCAGAAATATAAATATGTGACATAACCACTTTTTGCACTGAAACCTTCAATTATAGGGATTTGTTAAATGTTTCACGTAATATTATTTCACTTCGATTAAAGGTCTTGATGACCACAGAAACTGTTTTATATTTTTTATTCTTATATTTACGTATTTATTTTTTCCTCAGGTATCGATCAAATCAAAACACTGGCGAAAGAAAACACAATATTCTCTCCAACATATCTATTTGCGGAGATACCGACATCGACAACTTCGAAGATGAAAAGAAAAAGAAAGAAAACAAACCGGAAAAACGATTGCAAAAAGAAGTGTCCCTTCTACCGAAACTGGATGAAGTAGAAGATGAATCTCACAAAGAAGATGAAACCAATGACTTTGTACCAAGCTCCATGCCAAACCAGTCAGTGGTGACAGAACCAGTCAATCAGATGCTAGCTGAAGACGAATTAACTGGGTTGCTGCTGGCGACGAACGGCTGGGATGATTGTCAGTTAGAATTATTGGATTCTCTACTAGATTCCTTGTAATATTTTGTAGGGAAAAGTGTATAGTTAGATTTTATATGAAAAAGAAATGACGTGTAGTTTTTTACGAAAAATAAAAGGTTTACTAGAAGATTGAAAGATTCAATGAAAAATAATATAAAAATAGTATCTAAACTTATGAGCAACTTAATATAGAGATAATGTATTCAAATACCTTATTTTTAAAGCATCTGTTGATTTTTCTTTATCATTCTATTATGAAATTTCCAAAGCTAGTATGACTTTGGAATTCTTTTTAATTACTTTTCTGTCATTGGTATTTTCTCCTATATCTCTATTATTTACCTTACATAATCAAACGTCCAAAGTCGTCTGATATATTTAAGCAGACAATATAAATCTACTATTAAATTGATTTAGAATAAATAGATTCTTTTCATGAATAGTCCAGTTCGACAGAGACGAAAATGCCACTGAACCTCTAAAAATCATACAAACAAGCTAAATTTTGCTGAGAATATTAATTTTGAGACCCCAAAAAATATGAAACAAAGTTTACTACTTTTACCCCCGGGCTTCCCCCTAAAACGCCAACGCAGGTGGGTTAAAACGCAAAAAAATCGATTAATTCAGAATCTGTAGACCGTAGAAAAAAATGTTTGAAATAAAAAATGTGGCTGAGATAATTTTAAATAAAAATATTTATAAGCATTTATTTCTGTAGAATAAACCGTTCTCTTAGAAACAACGCTTGAAGTGACCGTCGATTTTGCATGTCAGTTACGCACGCAAAATCAATGTTCAATAAAATTTGTATGAAGATTTTCTTTGAAGATGATTTCAGCTTAATAGATCACACTGAAGTTTCAGATATGCACGTTGTAATGGACTTAGAAACCCACGTTACCAATGATGACAGGGCCCTTGATCAGTCGAGATGTGACGAAACTCTGCAGAGAACTCCACCGAGAAATACCGAACCCCAACCGGGACCATCGAGATGTGATGAAACTATACAGAGAACTCCATCTTATAATGCCCAATGTAATCAAACCAGCAAACTGCACCCCAGCCTGGAACGTCAGAAAATATTAAAACTCAGTCTAGTATACCCATTGAAAAGCTCTCCTCTTCCTTCCAAATTTATAAAGAAAAGTTCCAAATCACGTACAACACTTAGAAATTTTCACTTCCACGCCACTAAAAACGCAATTAGAAATAAAACCAGAAAAGAGAAATATTAAGAAAAAAGCTGAAGAGGCCAAAAAAAAATGAAACTAAGAAAAAAACGACAGGAACCGTAGGAAAACTGGCTAATAAAGCAAAGAAACGACCTGTACGCAAGAAAGCTGGAGTTAGAAACTTACATTTTGATGATTCTGAGTCTACAAGTTATGATAAGAGTAAACTTTGTGATGATGATGAATTAGATGATGTAGTTTTTTTTTTCAATTTTGTCTTTAAGAAATCTGTTTTGTTTACAATATTTGCTTTATTACAATTTTTTTTTTCGAATAAAGATTTATTTAATTCTGCGCAGAATTACCCGTTCTTGGGGGAATACCGCGCAATGACAGTTTTTTAAAGTAAATTTTTTTCTTCAAAATACGTTAAACTTTAATCCTATTTTTTATAGGAATAACGTTCCCAATAGATACAAGTTTCAATAGTTAAATTATGGAAGTTTGTTTGCACATAGGAAACTTTTTGTAAGTATTTTACCTTAGGTGCGTAGAATTCGCCCGGTTCCCCCTAAGCTTGAAGGTAAAAATTCGATATCTTTGGATCCAAGTGTCCAATCAATAAAAATCAAGATGCATTTTAAGGGAAAAGAGTGCAGCTTTTTGCAATTTTTGTATTTTGTCACAAATAAACTCAGATTTTCTACAGGTGTCAAATAAATAAACGTGCCGCAATTTTAGCCATTTTTTATGATTCTCACGAGATCAATACAATTGATCCCTTTTATTGACTGGACACTATGAAGTTTTGTGCTATCAAATGCCTCACATTTTTTGAACAAACGTGAGGCATTTGATATATGATATACGCTTAATAAAAGTACTACTTACACTAGTAAGTTTTTCAAAAGAACCAAAACTTCTACAATAATCTACACCTAAAACCATCTTCTTAAATGCATTTCCCGTGACGTGTGATTGTTTGAAATGTAAAACATTAAATTCTGCGTTTTTTATTCATATTTCAAATTTCATATTTGTTACCACTACTCAAAATTAAAATTTCATGTCATAGCTTTTAAAGACATCTCTAAACATGGAAATTTTACTACAACTCATTAATGAAAGTGATCAATTTTATTGATCTCGTGAGAATCATAAAAATGACAAAAATCGCGCCATGTTAAAAAAATTAAGTTTATTTTTGGCAAAATACAGAAAGTACATATGAAAGATGCATTTTTTGTCTTTAGAATACACCTTGATTTTTGTCGATAGGACATTTGGATCAAAAGATATCGAATTTGTAATGTTGAGCTGATATAAATTTTAGTGAACATTGATTTCGCGCGCGTAACTAACATGCAAAATCAACGGTCGCTTCAAGACTTGTTTCTAAGAGAACGATTCATTCTACACAAAAAATGCTAATAATCAATTTTATTTAAAATTATCTTAGCTACATTTTTTATTTGACACATTTTTTTCTAGGATGTACAGATTCTGAGTTAATTGATTTTTTTGCATTTTTACCTCCCTGTGAGGGGGTTTTAGGAGGAAGCGCAAGGGTAAAAGTAGTAAAGTCTTTTGCATCTTTTTTGGGGTTCCAAAATTATTATTCTCTGCAAAATGCAGCTTGTTTCTATGATTTTTATGGGTCAACTTTCTAACGACTGGAGTAAAAGTATTTATTTCTAATCTTTACTATGAATAATATAAAATGCTCTGGGCAGATTTATATACCTTTTAAGAGTCTACATATACCATCCGTTATAATCTACACAGATCGTCACATACAAAATTTAAAAAGCTTTAGTTTTATTTGTCTTCAAGCTCGATATTAAATTGTTCAAAAAAATATAAATATTCTACTACATTTTGCTGCTAAATTGATCAATAATCAAACTAAGTCATCTTTAGTTCGTATATGCTCAAATTAAAACAAATGTTTATTTGCTCAAAAAGAAACATTACAGCAATTTGCTCAAAGTTTTGATCATAAGTGAATTACTAATTTTGTTTTATTTCTAAAATTATGCGAATTTTGGAAATATATGAGCTTCTTTGTTAATTTACATGAATAGTGCTAAAATGTATTTAAGTACTTAAATAAGATTAATTAATTAAATATAAGAATAAGATTTCTATTCTTGTAGTCTAGAAGATCTCAAAAAAAAACTAATCTACAAAAAAGCTCGTGTACTCTCAAAATATGCATAACATAATTTTTATTAAGTAGGTATTTTTTAGCTCAATAATAATATTATTAACTCCATATTTATGATTCATAGAATTGAAAATCTTGCGACACAGTGTGTTTTTGTGCCTTTTCCAAACACGTGTGAAATTTCTCAAAAATTGTATATATATATATATATATATATATATATATATATATATATATATATATATATATATATATATATATATATGTTCGGAAAGATTTCCGTGGTTAGTACAATTAAACCTAGAGCTAAGATTAAACTATAAATTGAACCGCGTCGATATCCATTGGGCGCAATGAGAATCAACGTGGTTCAACCCGGAAGACTGGTGAGTTTAATATTAATTTTTATAATAGTATTAATCTTAGTTCTAGGTATAATATATATATATATATATATATATATATATATATATATATATAAATTTAAAATATATTCAATGATTGAATAGCAGAGGTTTTATCGGTCAATAATTGGCAAATGAAAGTCGTCAACTACTTTCATTAATTCAAATTGATTTATTTAAATACGTTTCGCTTTTATTTTTAAAATCATCATCAGTTCACTACAAATAAAACCGATTTTAAAATATAAGTAAACAACCAAAAGGGTTCATACTTACAAAAGCAATTTGTAGGTTTTTTTAATATATGTTATAAAAACTCTACGATAACTTAACATTAAAACTTAACAACTAAACGAGAGAAACGAAACAAAAAAAACACAAGAAAAACTGTAAGAGCACTATTGTTCATTTAATTTTGACCGATGACTTAATTTGAATGTTAGTTTGAGCTCTTTCGAGGGTCAAACCACACTAATCTCGTTGATTGTTTTCTATCAGTTGTAGAATGTCATAATTTACACGTATGGCTTGTGTCGCACATCTGTTTCTTTGGAAAGCACGGAGGTAGGATTATTAAGACTTGTGAGAGGGGACTTATTCATCTGTGTCCCCACAGATGAATAAGCCCCCTCTCACTCCTGAACAAACCATAAAATATGCTTCGCTCCCGTACTTCTTACAAATCACGAATAAGCTTAACAAACTTTTGAAAAACTTACCTGTCAAAATAACCTTAAAAATACCAGAACCGTAGAAAAGTTGTTTTCTAAGACTAAAATTCCATTGGCCCCTCTAGAACAAACTAACGTCGTCTATCAAGTACCCTGTGCAGAGTGCAACTCCTGCTCCATTGGCCAGACCAGCCGATCTCTTCAAGGTCGACTAACGTCCCACAAAAGCGACATTAGAATTTCAAAGACATCTTGTGCCTTTGCACAACATGCCATTTCAACTAAACACAGTATCGACTTAACGACGTATCGACGAATACTAAAATACTGTGCAAACAAAATAATTATCATAAGCGATCCATCCTTGAAATGTGTCAAATTCTAAAACATCCATCGTCCCTAAATAAAAGAACCGACATCGACAACTTGAGCAAGATATATCAATCTCTCTCCATACGTAACAAATAAAAAAACCACTTACAAGACAGTAACTTCATTCCCATTTTTCTTTTCTTTTTTTTTGTTTGTTTGTTTTTTTAAATAAAAAGAAAAAATGAATCCTTTTTTAAAGAAAAAGGTCTGTCCCCATTCTGTTCACTAATTCCCTTAATAATCGTACCTCCCTGCTTTCCAAAGAAACACATGTACGACACAAGCCACATGTGTACATTATGACATCCTACAACTGATAGAAAACAATCGAAGACATTAGTGTGGTTTGACCCTCGAAAGAGCTTAAACCAACATTCAAATGAACCCTTGGGCAAAATTAAATTAACAATAGTGCTCTTACAGTTTTTCTTGTGTTTTTTGTTTCGTTTCTCTCGTTTAGTTGTTAAGTTTTAATGTTAAGTTATCGTAGAGTTTTTATAACATCTATAAAAAAAACCAACAAATTGTTTTTGTAAGTATGAACCCTTTTGGTTGTTTACTTATATTTTAAAATCGTTTTTATTTATGGTGAACTGATGATTCTTTTAAAAACAAAAGCGAAACGTATTCTAATAAATCACTGAAGTAGTTGACGACTTTCATTTGCCAATTATTGACCGGTAAAACCTTTGCTATTCAACCATTGAATATATTTTAAATTTAATCAACGGTCGTACTTTTTGCTATACACCTTAAAAATGGGACATTTTTAAAATAAATATTAAAACTTCCTAAACGCGGTTGTCCCATCTGAGTGATTTTTTAATATGTTATTCTTTAACAATATGGCTGTAATTATATTGTTGCTAGACAAATAAATTATTTATAATACTTATATTTATAAAATACTGACATTAAAACCCAACTAGAGCCTCATTGGCTATTGAGTATGTACTTTAGAAAGGAACTACACCGTTAAATGGGTTTTATTGTTTCATATGGCCAATGGTCGTCTAAATATGAAAAAACCATGGAGTGCTCCCATTTACAGGGGTGCGTTTTTGGGAAGAGGATGAATTTGTCCCTATACAATAAGGTGCATTTGGATGAATTTTATGCATTGTTTGTACATATACATCTACAGAAAAGGTGTTCAAAATTAAATTTTCTATCATTTTGTTTTTGTAAATTTTACCTTTTAAAGATAAAAATATATATTTTTTTAAAAACATATTCAAAAAAAAAGAAGCAAAAAACAAAAACACACGCAATTTTTTTTATGTCCTAGTTTTTCACGAAGATTTTTCCTATTTTTCTCAAAAATTGTTTAATAACTCTTCTACCTAATTACCTTTAAAATGGTCTACTGTATAAAGCTCTAAGACTACTTTTAAGCAAGATGCAGTTCTTCAAAATTTAAAATCGCCGGTCACTTTAAGCGTTGTTTCTGAGAAAACGGTTCATTCTACACAAAAAGGGCCAAAAAGTATTTTTGTTCAACATTATCTCACCTATATTTCTTGTATGAAACAATCTTTTCTATGGCTACAGATTCATGGTAAATCGATTTTTTTTGCATTTCCTCTCTTACATATGGGGGGCGGTTTTAGAGGAATCCCGGTGGTAGGTTGACAAACTTTTTTTGCATCTTTTTTGGAGTCTTAATTGACATTCTCAACAAAATTCAGCTAGTTCAAATGATTTTTAGAGGTTCAGTGGCATTTTCATCTCTGAGGACTGCGACTGAAGTATTCTGTCCTTGTACAGCTGGTTCCTAAAAAAAATTGATATGACTCTTAATAAGATTTGATGATTTTGAGCAGTGTATTTGATTGGTCTTTCATTATATTATATTTATTATCTATCTATCTAATTAGCCTTCTTCGGTCCATCTTTGGACATAGTCCTCCCCAATCCTTTTCCGTTCTTCTCTGTCTGTCGCTACGGTCATCCATCTAGAGCCCACGTGCTTCTTGATATCATCTGCCCATCTCATTTGGGGCCTTCCTCTGCTTCGTTTATATTCCCACGGTCTCCAACTTATAAGAATTTTGTTCCATCGGTCTTCTTTTTGTCTTATATTGTGTCCGGCAAATCTCCATTTCAATTTTGCAACTTCTTGTCTAACATCCCTCACTTTTGTTTTCTCTCTTATCCACTCGTTTCTCTTCTTATCCATTAGTCTTATGTGCAACATTTGTCTTTCCATTGCTCTTTGGGTTTTTATGATTTTGTCCATGTTTGCTTTTGTAAATGTCCACGTTTGGGAGCCATACGTAAGAACAGGGAGTACGCATTGATTATATACTTTGGTCTTAAGATGCTGTGGATATCTTTTGTTTTTAAGAATGTAGCTTAGTTTGCCAAATGCCGCCCATGCCAGTCTAACTCGTCTCTTGATCTCTGCTGTTTGGTTCTCTTTGTTAAGTTTTATAGTTTGACCAAGATATATATATATATATATATATATATATATATATATATATATATATATAATCCTTAACTTGTTCTATTTCATCTTGTCCGATTCTCATTGTGATGTCTTCATCTGTATTTGTTATAGTTTTGGTCTTGCTGTAATTCATATTAAGGCCTATCTTTCCAGCTTCTACGTCCAGTTCTTTCATCATTTCAAATAATTCTTCTTTTTTATCGGTTATCAATACGATGTCACCAGCGTACCTTAGATGGTTCAAGCATTGTCCACAAATGTTTATACCTTTTTTTTCCCATTCTAATCTTTTAAAAGTATCTTCAAGAGCCTGATTGAAAAGTTTCGGTGATATTGTATCACCCTGTCTCACGCCTCTACTTATTTGTAATGATTTTGTTCCTTTATATACTTTAATTGTTGTTTTAGCTTCCTTATATATATATATTGGTTATTAGTTCCGTATATCTGTGGTCAATTCGGCTGTTAATCAAAGAACTTTTCACTGCCCAATGTTCGACACTGTCGAAAGCCTTTTCGAAATCTATGAACGCCATATATAGAGGAATGTGGTATTCATTTGCTCATTTGTCTGTCATATTATGACAGACAAATAATAAAATATACAAACAAACAACAAACCATTGATTACATAATGTTAATTTATAAATTGTAATAATTATTAAGGTCTAAATGTTGATATTATTTTGAATTTCTGCATTTTATAAAGAGTATATAAATGATAATTTTTACATGAAATAGGGTTGTTGTTATTATTATTTTTATTATTATTAAGGAATAAAACAAACGACTTAACTCAACAATATATTAAAGAAACTCTCAAACGAAAGCAAGAGTATTGAGGACCAAAATTGTACTAAATTTAGATATGTAAAAATAAAATTAATATTTTGTAATATCTTCATCAGCAATGATAACAGCTTGTACTCTTCGGTCCATCTGCGTAAAAGGAACTATGAAATTGTATTGTTCAGATAGCTCTTACCAAACCTGTTGTATACCGTGCCACAGGTCTTCAGAATTTTGAGGTATAAAATTACGCCAATACAACCGTTCTATAATAACCCTTCACACTTTCTCGATTGGGTTTAAATCTGGACTGTAGTTGGGCCATGGTACTGCACCAAGTTGTTGTCTTTCTATCCTTCAAAATACACTGCTCAATTTTCTACAAAATACTAAATATTTACAACAGATAAATCTTTGGTCTTTGAGTTGCCCACCGCATAATCCAGATTTAACCCGATCGAATATGTTTGTGGAAAATAATTGACAGAAGACTACAGCAGCATCTCCAAGAATTTTACAAGAGGTAGAAATAGTAGCTCTCGAGATTTGGAATGATATTAATCAAGACCAAATAGCAAACCTCATTTAGAGTATACTTGGTAGATGTGAAGCCGTTAAGCCGTTATTAGAAGTAGAGGCCGAAACACGTGCTACTGACGCATATTGTATTGATTTATTTTTGTTACTTTAATGATGTTTTAACCTGTATTTACTTTCTCTCTCTTACTACTACTACTACTATTACTTACTAATTCTTTTATTATCTAACAACAGAATGAATAAAAAAACAAAATGTTTAAAAAGCCTAAGGGCCGGTTGTTCGAACACTAATCAAAACTTGATTGTAATCAAATATTTATTAAAAATCAAATACGTCACATTTTCAGGTTATGTTGACTGATCTATTTTATTCAATTTTATTATTTTGCGTTTTAATTTCAAATAAAAAATAATTAAACTCTTTCTGATGTTAATTTCATGTTTTTATTTACAAATCAAAAATAATAATAATAAACAATTTTTAATAATTTTGATAGCTGGTGTCACATATTTGCCTGAAATTAAATATTTAATTACAATCAAGTTTTGATTAGCGTTCGAACAACCGGCCCTAACTACAATAGAGTTTTAATTTTAATATTTTCTAAATGCTTTAATATTCCACAAGGTATTCCAAACTAAAAAAAAAACACAGTATGATTGTTACACTCGGTATACAATGACATTTACCTGACTATAGCAATAGTATTATTAAAGCGATATTCTGAAAGAATAAGGTCTATATTCTTTAGAATAAGACTGGTAGCATATTAAAAAAATCACTTATATCGGAAACAGGTTTAGGATATTCGAGACATAGAAAATGTCACAATTATAAGGTGGTTAACTTTGCTGCTCAGTATACATATTCATGTATATATATTATATATATATATATATATATATATATATATATATATATATATATATATATATATATATAATATATATATATATATATATATATATATATATATATATATATATATATATATATATATTGTAAAAACTACGACCGTCAATTTATATTAATAAAGTATTCAACTAGTGAATTCAGAGGTTTATTCGGTCATTCAGGTTGGCAAAATAAGTGTGTAAAGTAAAGTGTGCAAAGCAAGTAAATTTGAGTGTTTTGTTTGTCTTCATTGGAGAACCATCTCAAAATGAAGCCAAATGTACGTTTAAAATTTTTGTAAATCTTCGTTTCTGCGAATATTATTTTTTGCAAAGTTTTTGTGTTCTTTGTTTCTGTTTAATTTTTTTTAAGATAGTTCTAAATGTATGAGTAAACTTAAGTACATATACATTACCATCTTTAATACTACATATTGATGAAAGCAAACTGATCAAGCTTTAGAAGTATAAAGCGAGACGTCTTCTATAAACTCATGAAGTAGTTGACTGTTTTTTATTTTGCCAACCTGAATGACCGAATAAACCTCTGAATTCACTAGTTGAATACTTTATTAATGTATATATATATATATATATATATATATATATATATATATATATATATATATATATATATATATATATATGTATATAGATAAATATATAAATATATATGTATATAAATATACATATACATATGTTATGTTATGTTTATAACTTGCTTATAAAGTGTGTAAATTTAAACTCTTTTTATGCAAACATCAAAAAACTTGCCATCTTGTTTGCTTTTGTTGTTTCCAGAAAAAGAAAACTATTTTGTAGAAGCTTTTTGATATAAGTAAATCATAATATATTTCAAAGCATCTAAATATGTATTTCATTTAATATATTTCGTAATGATACAATAACAACTACTAACCTGTTTGTTATAGTATCATGATAATTATTTCCTGTCAGAAATTGTTATTGGTACTATCCAAATCAAAGTTCCAATAGGTGTTTTTGATTTTAGAAAAGTTTAAAATGTTTTAGGGGTTATTCAGCACGTTGGAACAAATTACAATATTTTAAAATGTTTATTGGTTATCTGAACTACTTTAGAGTAGAATGGAACGTTTCAGGCTTGTCATAGATTGATGATGATGATCCTGGATGATAAAACAGATATACGTAGGGGAAGAGTGTATAACATGACGTACATTTAAAAAAAACCGAAAATTTTACTTAAAGAAAACATTTTTAAACAAAACTTGGATATAACACAAACAAGTATTTGAAACACAGTCAAGTTTTGAACAAAGTAGGAGAAAATATAAACTTTTTGCCAAACATATAAAAATGAACAAGAAGAGTTCATTTTACCACACCTGGCGTGCAAAATTGTAACGATGAGTCCAAGCCATCACCGTTAAACCAGCGTGCGCGCGAACCAACCCATGAAGTAGGAGTGTATCGACAGTAGAAAGGGCAAAACTTTGCTATATAAACCGCAACATTTCCTCATAAAGGCAGAATCGACAGGTGTTGACTGAAGGTTCTCTTCTTCCCTACCCCGGCTTGTGGACGTGTTGAGTTCACAAGTTGTTCCATACCGCCGTTACCCGGAGAGCGTGTTGAACTCTCCATTACCCGTACTCCGAAGCAGTCGTGTTGAGACTGTCGAGGAGTGTCCTATTAACCCGAATCACTTAAGGGACGTGTTGAGTTCCTTTATTTTCTTTGTACCTATCGTCCGCTGTTATTACAACGTTCACGTAAAATTTCAAAAATACACTCGCTTGCCGATAAGACTAACTTCATACGACAAGGTCAAACTTAATTTGAATAAATAGGCCAGGTACTGAGAAGACTAAACTAAATTGTAAATATGTACATAAGATTTTTGTACATAGCAAAGTTTTGCCCTTTCTACTGTCGATACACTCCTACTTCATGGGTTGGTTCGCGCGCACGCTGGTTTAACGGTGATGGCTTGGACTCATCGTTACAAAATGACACATTATTAGCGATTGATATTCTTCAGTCGGTACAAAGCTCGCAAACAAATATTTTTATTTTCTTATTGAGTCCGGCACTCTCAGCATATGCCCACTTTTGACACGAACAACAGCATAGCCGAGGCTCACCTTTTTTTAGACAACTTGTACAGTTGTGTACAGTAAATGCAGCAGCATCACCATTTTTTTCATCAGCTTTCTCTTTTGTTTTCCGACTCGCATTCTATAAAAACATTCCTTTTTACCGCTCTTTGTATTTTTGGAGGTATCTCTGGTTTCGGTTTCCTTTTTTCTTTTGCCTCCTTTGAATTTGGAGTTTAGATAAGAATAGAAGTGTCTTACGTTCACTTGCCTTTCTTTTTCCCTTCTTGTAGATTCAGATGCTTGAAACATGTAGTGGGGGAATACATCGGGGTTTATTGGATAGTTAACAGTTTGGGAAAATCCATGAGCAGTATTTTGGACATTAGCTACTTTTCCATAGACTTTAATTAATTATATAATTTAATTTAATAGACCTCCAATTTGGAATTGAGTCACAACGTGACTAGGATGAGCTTTGATCCATTTGGATATTTCTTGGTCATAATAGGTTTTAAGTGAACCAAAGAATGCTAAATCGAAAAGTTGATCCAATGTGTATAATGAGCTGGCAAACATTAAAGTGCAATGCCATTTTCTTTGACGTATAGAAGAGCGTCAAAATATTTTTGACTTTAATGTTTATCCACAATTAGTCCCCGAACGATAGTCCCCGTTCTTACATACGGATCAGAGGCATGGACGCTAACGAAAACAGATGAATCCGCTCTATCCATTTTTGAAAGAAAGGTGCTACGCAAGATATTTGGAGCGGTCTGTGAGAACGGAATATGGAGGCGTAGATATAACTTCGAACTGCAGAATATCTACAAGCATACGTTTGGTGGTAAAGATATTACCACTATAATTAAGCGAAACCGCCTGCAGTGGGCAGGACATGTAGCCCGGGCCCCTGAATCGAACATGATAAAAAAGATTCTAACAGCGCAACCTGTGGAAATGAGACGACGGGGTAGACCAAAGCTGAGGTGGATAGATGGGGTAACACAAGATGCGGAGAAGATCGGATTCGGCAACTGGAAAATTCAAGCAAGGGACAGAACAGAATGGCGTAGAAAGCTTGAGAAGGTCGAGGCCTTCTAAGGGCTGTAGCACCAAGATGATGATGATGATGTTTATCCACAATTAACAAAACTTTCTCGGTTGAAGATGCCTTGGCATATTTAGGAAATGCTGCATCTATTGTAAAAACACTGAACCCGGTATCCAGCCAGGTTCTTGGGAATACGTAAAGTTACTGCTGGTGTATGGTCAGCTAATTTCTTTCTTATATTCATTGGTGGAAATATTAAAGTAGGTGGAATATAGCTCCCGTTAGTGCATATACAACAAACAACTCGTGGGAATCACGTGAGAACCTCGTTTGGCGCTGGTAATTGCACCTACTTGTTTGCGACCGGCTGTCGCAATCACTTTCTGCGGGCGTTGTACGGTAGATATTGCAGGTTTATCTACATTATATATCTTCAATCTTCATCAATATTTTCCTTTATCTAAGTGTCCTCTAAAACTTTAAAAGCTTAAACTAACTACTTAAGGTTTATTAAAAGCCTGCGCTCTTGCTGGAGATGTGGCTTCTGGTTTACGCAGCGTTATATCTGGATTTCTTTTGCGAAATTCTCTAAAACAATCGTTTCCAGCGGGCTTTTTCTGGTCATTAAAATGATATTTAAACACATTTTTTGACTGCTAAATTATAAGCTAACTCTAATACGTCCCGCCTCGTTAGTTCAAAGAACCTTGACTCTACCATTTTTAAAACTTCAACCAACTGTCTTTCTATTTCCATTGAAAGTAGGTTTAAACCTGCTTAGTCGTTTTTCGCCTGTTTTTAAATTTTAAATTTTTTAATTTTTTGCAAGGCATGATTGATTTCTTAGGGTTGCTTGAGATATATTGAAAAGATCTGATTTTAGCCACCCCATTCCACCCCTTATTAACAGCTTATATTGCCTTTACCATAGAATCTGTATCCTACGATTGCCTATTGGTCATTCTTGCGTAATTTCGCGGCATAATCTGTAAAAATACAGAAATGTTATCCATTTGTAAGGCACAATATTTTTATCTATGTACGATGGGGTAAAATGACATACTATGCCATTTTGCCCTCTACTCCTTCTGTCATTCTACCCCACACATGTATCATAAATATTGAAACTTACCGGTTTATCACACTAAAAACATATAGCAGATTTTACTATTTTACGCCAAAAACTTTTTAATACCAAAAATAAAAGAATTGAACGTGCTCCCACTCTGACCGATGAAGCGGAGCTGAAGTTATTAGTGGTCTGTGGAACTGAATGCAAACTAGCATGACTGGTACCCACGCCACAATAGATCACATGCATGTAGGTGGCGCTGGCGTTTGGTATTAAAATATAACCTTATTTTATTCTGCCATTTATTTGCACTGTTTGGTACTCGTTTCCTAGCTGGTATGCAATTTTGTGAGTGATTTGTTTTTAATAAGTTATTTAGGACATTTTAATTGTTTGCAAACTTTTACTAAAACTTCACAGTATGCTTGCAATTGTTGTGTGCCATTCAGTTTCCAATAAAACTGACAATATTAAGTTTCATAAATTTCACTTGAATAAAGCTTTAAACAAACGATGGTTGATCGCTATCAGGTCTAAAAAAAGTATCAGTAAACACACAAAAATCTGTTTCAGGCACTTTTCAAATGAAAGTTATACCTTTACAAGTTTGGGTCTTGCATTGTCATTGTCTTGTTTTTCTAGGACAATGGAGGATCTTAAAAAATATGCAGTAGGTACCTTCAGTAAATTTACCAAAAAGAAAGTTGGGGACTCCAGTGAAGGATTCTGGGAAAATTATAGAAAAGGATAGATATAGAAAAAGACTTTGTGCAGCAGTATTGCCACCAAACAAACAAAAAGAGCAAACAGAAACAGAATTATTACAAACAGTTAAGAATCATAGTCCAACAGAGACACCTGCTAATGAAAATAAATCAGAGAGTTCAAAAACATGTGTTACAACTCAAACCGTGATAACAGGGAATAGAAGAGAATTAATTTCCTATGACTTTTTGTCAGAAGAAACATTTTACTGGTTTTTCAAAAAAAATATTTACAATTTTTGTTGAAGAGTTTGGAAAATAATACATTAAAATTCATAGTGCTTTTCAGTGGAAAATGAACTGTTAATAACGCTTATGAAATATAGACCTACAAATTATAGATTCTACATTAAAGTATTTTTTTGCAGTAGACATTCGAACTGTCTAAAAAATATTTGTTAAGTGGAGTTAAGTTATTAGTTTTACATTATTATAAAATTTGTGACTTGTTATTATTTATCAACTATAATTTGTTTTAAACTTGGAAAATATAAGATTTAAACAAGATTTAATTTGCGTTATTTCATTGGTTAACTATGAGAGAGAAAATTTAAAATACTTAATATCTTTTTTCAACTTAACATTGAAATATCTATTATCGAAAAATGTTCAACTAAGATCAAATAACTCACTAATTTCACAAATTTTAAATACTTATAACTATGGCTGAAAATCTGCAAAAATATATTGAAATGTATATCTGAATCTGAGGAATATTATGAGATTATGATTTAATACCAAACCTCGACGTAAGCGAACCTTACGGATATTTTTTTAACTGACTTATGGCATGTGGTCTATTAGATATTTTATGAGCACTCCTGAACAATGAATTCGGTATATACAAGCACCGTGTCATTATACACCATGTTATTTTGTCCACCCTTCCCCTATAAAGGGCCTCTGAGGAGTTAAAATCTTCAAAATCCTTTAAAACGATTTCAAGTAAGCCAAAAATGTTTAAAAAATAGCATATTTTAATTTGCAACTATAACTTTTGTTTTTCTTATATGTTAAATCTTTAATATAAGTCTTTGGATACGCCGAATAACAATTCAAATCATCTATGAAAAAAAAAAAAAAGTAAATACGATAATATTAAATATATGATAATTGATGCTCTTGAAATATACTATTTATACAAACATTTTGTATAAATAACTAAATATATGAGCTCTGAACTCTTCCGTCCAAAATCTGAGATAGATTAGCCTTAGATAAAAATTGTAGTCTTTATAGAATATTTTGTCCAGTCATTTCAATAGGTTAACAGATACGATGATTGGTCAATTTACTTTTAAACTTTTACCAAAGTTCAAGAATAATAAGAATGTTTGCTTAACTCTTTATTGTTGCCTTAACTATATGTACCCTTTTCTATTTTAGAGTACTGATTAAATATTTCATATTTTGTTTCTAATTAAAATCATGAAACACCAAATCTCAAAACAAAAGAAATGTAATTTTAATTACAAATTGGTAGTTTATTTCCCAAATATAAAAAATTCGGTGCGAAAAATTCTACCAAATATTTTTCGCATAGTTTTTACATTTACTTTTGATGTTCCTCTACTTAGTGTATGTTGTTTTTCAGCAGCGTTGTTCTAATTTTTGGCATTTTTCTTCTTTAAGCATTTTGGCAAAAATATTACAGTTATTTGATAAAAACACGTTTAGAAGCTGTAAACTATTTTTTATTCAACAAAATCAAAAGAAGTGACATTAATATAAGCTACGGGATCCAATGGTTATATATAATCAATCATTGCCAATAAAATATATTTGCTCTTTGCGGGTTGTTTTGCTACAGGAATCTCCACCTCTCCGCCAGAATTGATCTAATGCCATTTCATTCGGAGATTTTAAACCAAACATAAGGTAATCATATAGTGAAAACTCATAACAACAAGGTGAATTTGTTAAAAATTCTCATATACACATATATCATTTTGGATTGTATGAACCACAAGAGGTGGCTCATACCAGTTGTTACGTTAGGAATGTCCCACGGTTACTTTCTACAAAGTGATAAAACTTAACTTTAAAAAATACTACAGCTGCATAAGCCATGTTACTTGCATCTGAAAATGTATGCAAGCTCCAATAATTAGCTTTCATGGGTCCAGCCTGAATCCAGCGTCCAATCTCAATACCCGACAGTTCAGAAAGATGATTAACCCAATTACAAAATTATTCAGTCATATCATTCTCGACTGGAGCATCCCATCCCTGGCGCTTCCCCCAAAGTTTTTGTAGCAAGAGTTTGGGGAATAGAGATACTGGACAGGTAAAACCAACAGGATGAAATATATCATGAGCTATGTATAGTAGTAAGAGAGCATCAGTCTTTTAGTTATAGGACGTTTCCATTCCATTCCTTGAAAAGCTTCACTATTGATTTTCATAGTATCTCTTGAGGAGCTCCACAGAAGGCCAAGAACAAGGACATTTGTTTTTGTATTACCAGACGCCTCCCACCCTCTTAAGTCCATCTTAGCTTCCTTCATCTTAGGGCGGTTGCTTCTAACAGGGCACTGTAAGCTGAATGGGCACTTGAAGCTAATGGGATTATCATATTATGACCTGTGCAGATTCTGTCACCTCGAAGAAGAAACGGCAGAGCACATTTTATGTCAGTGTGACAGTCTGGAAAATGTGCGGTTTTTTGCATTAGGAGAAGAAAATTCAACGGCAAACAGCTACATGGAGGGTACAGTCTCGAAGCTACTAGACTTTATAAAGAGGGTCAGGCTAGAGAATATTGTCTAGGACTAGAGGGCCACAATAGATCTGAAAAGGTCGCAGTGGAATAGGCCGAAAGGCCACCTCTCTTAATCTAATCTAATCTAAAGCGGTTGCTTCTGATAAAAACATTCTTAACTCGTTTTTATCAATAACAATGGTCACACAATTATCCACACAAAACTCAGTCATAAGCTTTTCAATTGTGTTTTTAGAATACGGATTTTCATTACAACATTTCTCCAGCGCTTTTTTTAAATAAAACTCCATAGTAGCACCCAGAAGAAATGGACTACAATTCATTCCAAAAACAAGTCCAACTCTTGAGTCGAAATACAAATTCCTTTCCTTTATCGTCGACCCATAGGATCCTCAAAAATCTTTGTCATTTATAATATGTATAGAAATTAAAAAAAAAAAAAAACCTTTCGAGTATTTGATAAACTCCTACCTTTTCTTGTCCGAATCGTAATAAGTTCAATAAGATTAGGCCCTACCTCCAAACACTGCTTTAAAAAAGGACGGCCCTGTTTATGAGGTGATGCGTCAAAGACTGGCCTAATTTTTGTGGATTTACTACTCACACCCTCGTTTAACCACTCATTAAATGAAAAGTCCTAGAGACAAATAAATTATCTGAAATTAAAGGATGCTTCTTCAACCAAGGTAACATAACTTTATACGTGCCTTCGCTGTCACATCGGACATTCTCATATAAAAAAATTGTATCCTCTTTGGCCGCCACCTTTCGTGTCAATTTTACTACAGGGTTGGTTATCTCAATAACATTAAGCTTCCAGAGTTTCGCTACTGAAGAATTATCAACTAACAACGAAAATGTAACCATACTTGTACTAAAATTAGAAGCAACTGTAGGCACCTTGCCCATCAGAGTATAACCTAACAAAGTTTCAACTGCTACAAGACCACACTGTGACTGATATTTTCTCCCTGTATACAATTTACCTATAATATCGGCTCCAAACAAAATCTCAATTGGTGCTATCTGTCCGACATCGCTGAGTGAAATATTTATGTTACTGAGTTCCTCAATCCATAAATAGAAGAGGCATCTGCATAAATTTTTGGTGGATCTAAGGCATAAAATGAACAAGCGTAGGTTACTTCATATGCAGTTACCCCGTACATTTTATGTCGTTGTTCAGAAGAACTTCTGCCGCCAAATAATGCATGTACAATCTTTTTCATTTCCATAGCAGAAAAACCCATTTCTTGTGCGGTACTTTCTAAGATATATGTCGTCTGCGATTTAGTGTCAATAAATGCCCTTACTTGTTTAATACCATGTGCACTTCTTATGTTTATGTTGTTCTTATGTTATGTTTATATCGCACAGTTTGTAAAAAACCCGTGTACCTATTATTTAAATTAGCAAGCGTCTAATCCTCAGTTATATTTTCTTCCGAACGGGTACTACTTGAGGACGATGTATTAATTTTATTAATAGGCAGATTAGGACACATCAAAAAAGCATGTGATTTACAACTTAATATACAGTTCAAACGAAGTCTACACTTTTTAAAACAATGACTTACTTTCAGACATCGAAAACAGGCTTTCTTTTCTGACAACGTTCGACGTTTCTGTTTCATAGTAAATTTTTGTGCATTGCAACAATTTGTTCTGTCATGATGCCCTTCACAAAATATACACCGGCAAACCTCATTATTTACTTACTCAGCAGCGGTCGCTAAGGGCTAATCAGTTCCTTGCTTAGGTAATTTTAAATTTTTCTTGGCAACGAGGCTATTGAATTTATATTTATTTTCAGTCGGTAAAAAAAAACCTTCCGTTGCTAAATCAATTTTTTGTTCATTTTGAACTTCATTCTGTAAAAAGGTCATTAGCCCACTCAATATTGTTTCTAACGTTGTAACTTTAGCAGTTTCTCCGATATTTTTCATGGACACGGAAATATCAGGTCTTAAAAACTGTGAAAATATATACCATAGTCGAATCATATCTTCTGGCAAACATGACTCTATCAGAGGATACAATATCGCCGAATACTTGTCAGCAGTTATGTCTAAGATCTCAAGTGAACGAAGTTGACTTTTAATCATGTAATCAAGAGCAGAAAGATTACAAGAACTACTAAAAACTCAATCTCTGAACAATTTTTGAGTAATTGTCGGCTATTGCATAAAAACTCTCCACTAATCGTCTAGCCTTACTACCCTTTACAGTGCCTTGTCCCAAATAAGCTATCTTATCAATGAAATCAATTAATGGATCATCATGCTGAGTACGTCTCCATTAAATTTCTTGAACTCGATTGGAGGTAATTTAAATTTGCTCTTACCTTTTACATTTGATGACTCTGAACTTACTGAATCTGGTCTGTCATCATATTTGTACTTAAGTTCAAAATACCTTGCACTTTATTTATCCTTTGCCTTCATCTTACTGATTAACTCTTCTTTGAAAGCTTCTTCTAATATACTTTTAAGTACCGCACTTTCCACTTCACAAAGCTCCTTGTACTTTACTTATAAAAGTTTCCACTGTACGGTAATTTTCTGCCAGGATCTAGTGTCCACCGATTCAGCTAATAAACTGTCCAAAATAATAGCAATTTTTGGTATATGCACTACGAAGCACCGCTCTGCGTTTTTATCTGATTCCATTTTTCGCTTAAAAAGGAATAACAAAATTATTCGCCAAAAAAAGTTGGATTTTTAAGCACACCCGTATATAAGTCCAGTTACGGACGCCAAATGTTATGTTAGGAATGTCCCACGGTTAGTTTTCGCAAGAGATTCCTGGTTTGAAAAAGTACAAAATTAAGTTTCTAGTAGATAAAAATTACTTTTGTATTAAAATACAAAAACGTGACTTTAAACTTTTATTTAATACAGTTAGTCATTCGAATTTGTACCACCGAAGCAAACTGTATTGAATTATATAGTCACATTTGTGTATTTTAATACAAAAGAATTTTTTTTTGTACTAAAAATTTAATTTTGTACTTTTTCGAACCAGGAATCTCTTGCTATTAACCGTGGGACATTCCTAACATAACATTTGGCGGCCGTGACAGGCCTTATATACGAGTGTGCTTAAAAGTTAGTTGTTTTCGCTTATTTTAGTACAAACTTTTTCCCGGTGAATAATATTGTTTTTGTCGTGGGGCTCGGCCAAAGTTAACCTTTTTAAGCGAAAAATGGAATCAGATAAAAAACGCAGAACGGTGCTTCGTACTGCAAATACGAAAATTGGTACTGTTTTGGACAGTTTGTTAGCTGAACCGCTGAACATTCGATCCTGGCAGAAAATTAGCGTACAGTGGGAACTTTTACAAGTAATGTATAATAATCTTTGTGAAGTTGAAAGTGCGGTATTACGGTAGTGTGGTCGTCAAATGTTACGTTAGGAATGTCCCACGGTTAATTTTCGCAAGAGACTTCTGGTTCAAAATTAAATTTCTAGTACCTACATAAAAATTACTTTTGTATTAAAATACACAAATGTGACTTTAAGTCTAGTTTAGATCTAGTCAGTCGAATTTGTGCAATCGAAGCAAACTTTTAATATTGTTCTGAAGCTATTTTCTTGTGGCATTGTAAATTAATTACTATTAAACTGGGAATAAGCCACAATTAAAGATAAAAATACGTTTATTGACGTTTCAATTTCCAATTCGGAAATCGTTCTCAAAATACAAACAGTAAATTAAACAAATTTTGTTTTTTGTTACATAGTGAAAAATTCTTCTAATAATTTAATTTTATCTGACTCATTTATATTGACAATTCAGACATACATTATGCATTTTAAAGTAGACGACTTTAAAATGATATTGCCAATATTGTTGAGTTGCGCTCCTGGGACGACTTTACTTATAAGATAGTTCATTCGATTACATGAAATCAACTTTAACTTGAGAATATCCGTCAGAAAAAAATCATAGCATGTAATTCGTCTTTAAAAAGACAAACACATGACATGATGACAGTAAAATTCTCCTGTTAGTGATTCCATAGTAAATTATGAGGGAAAACCAGGAAAAAACCTCATAATACTATCCCGACATTGTAAGTATTTGTTCGTGAATTTAGTTTACCTTCAACAAACATCAAAATTCTGATTTTATATGTTACGTTATTTAAAAAACAATAAATGATGTATCCTCTATATGTTACTGACTTACTAATACTGGTATTTTCTTATTAATAACTTCCTCTTTCAATATTGGTAACCAGATCCTACTACATTCTGCCGAGGAATTTGCGACACAATTGGCCTCATTTAGCATAATTAGAGCCGCTTCTTTGATTTTTCTTTTTTTACCATCCGTTTCTTTTAGGACTACATTTGAATTATTCCATTGAACCCTATGTTCAGTATCCCATGCATGTTTACAGATTTGAGATCTATCAAATTCTTTATTTTTAATATAAGATTGATGTTCACTTATTCTAACATTTAATGGCGTTGATGATTCACCTAAATAAAACTGATCGTATTCACAAGGTATTTTATAAATGCAATTCTTTGTCCTTTCTTGTTCATTGTTAGGTTTGGTTTTGGACAAAATAGATCTCAACGTGTTTGTTGTTTTGAATGTTGTTGAAATGTTGAATTTATTTAAAACAATTTAAAATTAATTTTAAAATTTACTTTAAAATGCATAATGTATGTCTGAATTGTCAATATAAATGAGTCAGATAAAATTAAATTATTAGAAGAATTTTTCACTATGTAACAAAAAACAAAATTTGTTTAATTTATTGTTTGTATTTTGAGAACGATTTCCGAAGTGGAAATTGAAACGTCAATAAACGTATTTTTATCTTTAATTGTGGCTTATTCCCAGTTTAATACTAATTAATGAAGCAAACTTTATTAAATAAAACTTTAAAGTCACATTTGAGTATTTTAATATAAAAGTAATTTTTTTGTAATAGACATTTAATTTTGTGTAAAAGGAATCTCTTGCAAAAATCAACCGTGGGAAATTCCTAACAACACTTGTGCAAAAAAATAACACCACTTAACGTGAGGTAACAAAGATCACTTCTATTTAATTCAACTTCACCCTTCAACCACTACGGTACAAAAATAAAGTATAATTTTCATATAAAAGTTTTATTCTCATATATGTACATATATATGCTTATTGCCTAATAGTAACAGTGCTTAAAAAAGAAATAAATACAAATCTTTTTTACATATACGATACTAGTCCTTAATAAAAAACTCGGTAAATAAAAAATATGTGACATTATATTTTTAAAGAACAACCGTAATAATTATCTACTTTATTTCATGGCAGTTAGCCATGCCAAGTTTAATTATCAATACGTTTCTTTTTTCGTTTTAATTTTTACTTTGGAAATCATTGGAAGTTTAGGGATTAGATAACAAATCTACTCCCTACTTCTAGAAAATATTTTCAGACCCTAATAGTTTGCTTTATTTGAATGTTTTTTTACCCAAAATACATTCAATACAAAATGTACATTCTTCTTATCCTTGAAAAGGAACTTTTGTGCCTACTGTAATTTTTTTATTTTAGCATGTAAGACAAATTGTTACAAAAGTGTATTCTAGTCTTTTGCAATATTTGTATTTATACACAGTTTGCTCAAGAATTATGCTAGCCCTATTAGCAATATCGATGAATGTCAAATAAAAATTGTATTTTATCAAATAGAGGTGATAAAAAAATGAGATCTTTTTATTAAGTTTGCTTAACTGGCCTTTGCTTTAACTTATCCTTTAGCCCAGGGAAATAAGCGTTTTTCGTGACTCATCTGACCAGGCAACCTACAGTTGTTTTGAATAGTATTGACCTCTATAAAAGAACCTACATGTTTCCTGCAGTCGATTTTTTGGACTTAACTAATCATTAACAAATTAAGGTCAAAAACGGTAAAAAAACGGTAGAAAGTTGCAAAATAAGTCAAAATTTCTGTTTTTTATAAATGTTAATTACTTTTTTTTTAATAAACATATAACATTTATATTACACACAATGATAGCTCTCGTGGTGCTTAAAATAAGATAAAAAATTTAAGTCGATCAGTCAAAGAGTTTATTAGTTATTTAATTTGTTTCCCAAATTAAATTTTTTTGTAACAATGTAAGTCAGAAAATTAAATAGGTATATTAAATATATAGACAAATTCTAAAAGAAAAACATTTGTTCTATTACTAATATTTAAAAAAAAATGAGACAAAATAATTCTAAATATTGCAAAATAATTTGAGTGAATTAAATTGATAGCAGCTTTGTTTATAACAATTAAGAGACCTTATTAGGGTCATCTGAAAGAACATACTTAAAGGTTTTGATATGAAAATTCGAAAAAGATTGCATTTTAATGGAATCGTTTACAAAGCTCCAAAATTGTGATCCTCAAAATTGGTCGGCTTTGAAACTAGTGAGAGCTCAGGAGGGGAAGGAGCTGTTAACTCTATCTCTGTTTCTTGTTTATAGATTTCGACGTTTCTTTTTTTTAATCTGTAGGTACAGTATTACGTACATTACAAATATGTATTTTTTAAAAAATTTAGGTTCTTAGAAAGAAGTAAAGCCGTTTCTAAGAGTATAATATATATATATATATATATATATATATATATATATATATATATATATATATATATATATTAAGGAAGTACCCGTAATATACTTTGAGTAAACTTTTCACTGTAATATTGCAGCATCATATTCTTCCGATTAAAAATAAGATTAAGATTGTGGTAAGAAATAAACAATGTGTTTCAAACGTCAAAGTTTGGACGTTCAAGTCTATATATTTTAAAATGCAATGGTGTATAAATTTGTTTATGTATATTTTAAACTGACTTTTGCAATATAACATCAAAATGCATTTGAGCATTTTTAAACGAATTGACTTTTATCTTGTATTTTTTGTTTTTTTCACATCTGATAAAACTTAATAAAAGATGGCCTTGAAAAACGCAAAGAAATTGATTTTTTCATCATCATAATAATATAGACTAAAACAACTTTCACCATGTAGGATTTTTCTAAGTTGCTTAGCAAGAAATAATACCTAAAGTAAATTCAACTTCAAGCTACGGCCAGTGTAAACAAATGCACGCTGGAAACACGCGTTTGTTCAGGGCCGGACTAGTAAATTAAAGCTGCAATACAAAACCTTATATAATTTGTAGACGTCTGACAGGTACAGATTATAGTACACCAATTTTTTAAATATAAAAATGATTTACAAAGTCGAGAGTTATTAACAACAAAATAAAGTATACAAAAAAAAGTTTATAAAATTACCGTATTTTATCTTAACTTTCAGAATATGATGTACTGCTGTCATCATTAAAGTTGATAATGATAGGCTCAATTTGTGCCTCAATTAAATTGTCCAACTCCCACACTTTTGGCTCCACTTCTTCTTTTACGTGTTTGACGCAGTTTTTCCATTTTTTCATGGTTACAGCAGACATAGCTTCATGAAATAAATTTTTAATGTCAGCAAATTTAAATGTTATGTTATGCGCTGCAACATAATTCTTGACTTCCGCCCATACAAGCTCGATTGGATTGAGTCGGTGGCAACCTTAAAACTATTCAGTTCATCTACTATGTACTTATTATATTCGCCTTTATGTTGTTTAGCGATTTCTAAAAGTTGTACCTTTAACATCGTCTCTTCAAAGGGAATGTCTTTTAAGCGAAGTCAATTTTGAATATCTGCCTTTTTTGTAGTCATTATGGGATTTTTTCCAATTTTCTGGAATGGTAAGGTGCATTGTCCTTTACAATTACAGCATTTTTTCCAGTGTTGTTAAAATCTTTCGGAGCCAATGTTCAACTGACTTCCCATCCATCTCCTCATGGTAGTCTCCACTCTTGCTTGACTCACACAGTGCATCCGGAACAAAACCATTCTCACTTCCGATGTGACAGATTATAAATCTTTTACCTATTCCTAAAAGTGATATTAAAGATAATAGATAAAAAATTAAAAGTTTATTTGAATTACCTAAGGAATTTCTTAAGCCAGTCGACAGCCCATCCAAAAATGCACGTCTTGCAGAAGTCACAGAAGCATCCACAAAAACTACCACTATTACTAGCAGTAGCATCCACTACGCTATCACTACTGTAGTGTACGAGTAGTGATAGCGTAGTGATCAGTGAACAGTGTAGTAGTGTCTGGGGGCTCGGGAGACTGAGACCTCGGAAGCCCTGAGGAAGGCATCAGAGAGGATGCCGAAAGCTTGGCAAAATGGATATCGACGCGGTACAAGTAAAATGTAGTGACTTAGTGGGTATGTCCTATGTTTTAATATTATTTTAATTATGACGTCTAATTGTTAATACCTAATATTTACATGCTTGTCAATATATATTCTTGAAAAAGGCATGGATTTCCTGCCGAAACGTCGGAAAAAATATATAAAAATGTCTTAGTATCAAACTATTTTTTTTTATGAACCTAAGCCCAAGAGAATCTACTAAAAAATATATATTAAGGTTCAAGAACTAAATTCAAACTAATATATATATATATACATAGATTTATTTTAAAAAATAAAAACTGAAAATAAATGTTTAAACAAATTAAATGGTTTATTTCACATCCTAATTATTTAAATAATACATATTCGTAATGTACGCAGAAAGTACATACAAATTAAAAAAATAATCGTCTCGATATCTATAAACAAGAAACAGTGATACAATTAACAACTTCTTCCACCTCCTTCGTTCTCACTAGTTTCAAAGCCGACCAATTTTGAGCAGCACAATTTTGAAGCTTTGTAAGCGATTCCATTAAAATGCAATCTTTTTCGAATTTTTCATACTAAAACCTTAAAGTATGTTCTCTCAGATGATCCTAATAAGGTCTGTTAATTGTTATAAACAAAGCTGCTCAAAGTGTCCCAAAGTGTCCCAGGTCAACTTTTTTCCTTTTAAAGGCTGTCAAAATATGAAAAAAGCAGTATTTTGCAGTCAATGGTTAAAAAGTTATTCTAATTGTTTTTAAGAAAAAAATTGACACGTGTTTGCCAAATTATTTTGCAATATTTAAAATTCTTTTTCCTTATTTTTTTTTTTTTGATAACGTTAATAGAATAAATTTTCTTCTTTTAGAGACTGTCCGTATATTTAATATACCTATTAAATTTTCTGACTTATATTGTTGCAAAAAAATTTAGTTTGGGATAAACAAAATAAATAACTTTTAAACTCTGACTGATCGACTTGAAATTTTGATCTTATTTTAAACACCACAAGAACCAACATTGTATGTAATTTAAAGGTTATAAGTTTATTAAAAAAAATTATTTTTGAATTATTTTGAAACTTTCTAAGTGACAAATAAGGATAGCGACGTTTAGAAAACGCCATTTTAAAGGTTTTTATATGACTTTTTTTTTTTCTTCTTAAATTTGTTTAAAACGCTTTACTTTTTGCTGATAGACGAAAAATTGCCGTTTTTTGACCCTAATTTGTTAATAATTAATTAAGCCCAAAAAATCGACTGTAGGTAACATACAGATTTTTGTTACAGAGGTTTATACTATTCATATACTTTATGCCAGGCCGGTTTGGTATCACAAACAGGGTACTCTTTTTGATTATTTCCTTGGTCTACTTAGCAGGATACAAACGACACTGTTGTGCTATTATACTAAGGAGTAAATAATCTTTTTACAAGTCCTGTAAGTTACGCTGCCTCATATCAAATGTCACATATATTTAAAAGTCAAATATTTATGTAGTACATCATCAGAT
This sequence comes from Diabrotica balteata, assembly GCA_918026665.1. Lineage (NCBI taxonomy): Eukaryota > Metazoa > Arthropoda > Insecta > Coleoptera > Chrysomelidae > Diabrotica > Diabrotica balteata. Next base: position 113,830,843 of record OU898276.1, read on the forward strand.
TAAAATAAACATATCTTTATATTACAAACATTTGGTAATATCAAAAAATTATAGCCATTAATATGTTCAAACGTAGATTATCGTTTAGTACACAAATACTTATTTACCGAAAATAAATTATAAAAAGAAAAAAGAAAAGAAAAGGAAAGGAAAATAAAGTGAAGGAAAGTAAAGGAAAGAAAAGGAAAAAAGGAAAGGAAAGAAAGAAAAGAAAAGAAAAGAAAGAAAAGAAAAGAAAAGAAAAGAAAAGAAAAGAAAGAAAAGAAAAGAAAAAAAAGAAAAGAAAAGAAAAGAAAAGAAAAGAAAAGAAAAGAAAAGAAAAGAAAAGAAAAGAAAAGAAAAGAAAAGAAAAGAAAAGAAAAGAAAAGAAAAGAAAAGAAAAGAAAAGAAAAGAAAAGAAAAGAAAAAAAAAAGAAAAAAAAAAAGAATAGAAAAGAAAAGAAAAGAAAAGAAAAGAAAAGAAAAGAAAAAAGGAAGAGAAAAAGTAAAGAAAAGAAATGAAAAGTCAAGAAAGAAAAAGCATGGAAAGAAACAGAAATAAAGAACAAAAAGTAAAACATGAGCAAAAAAGAAAATAAAGGAAAACACTACAGAAAAAAAAGAAAAGAAAGAAAAAGAAAAGAATAGGGAAGCACGCAAAAAACCATTACTGAATATACTAAAGTACTATAAGGTATTTATAAAATATCAACTACTTAAATATATTTATCGATATAATATTTACGTAGTCCCAAAAAGTCTGTGTTATTCAAGGTGGCTCCGTCTTTGCTCTACAAACTGAAAATTTGTCAGTATTCAAATAAGTAAAATATAAAAAAGGGGAAATAAAAAGAATAAAATAGTATGGATAGTCATGAAATTAAAATAAGAAAACGTGGTTTATTTTGAATAGAGAAGTAATCGAAAAAATGTTGATATCCTTAGGAAATTGAAACAGAAATTAATTGAAGCCCTACTTAATTAATCCATTCATAAAAAAAATAAACCAACTTTTTATTCTAAGTCATATATTGATATTCTTCTTTCAACATTGTCATACAAAGAGAGCTTTCTTTCAGTCATTCTTGCTACAACAGAAGACCGACGTCGCTCACCTTTATGAGATGATTTGGAGAGTCTTCGTTCATCCAACCGAGGAGAAGACGCCTTTGACCCACCTTCTTTCAACAGTGGTTCTTTTTCTTCTGTATGTTTAGGTTTTAAAACAACGATTTCTGGAATATCCTGCGATTTGCTGCAGTATTTGAGGAGACTTGGATCAGCTAAGGCTTCGAGAATTTTTAGGTGATCGTCTTTAATGTTGATGAGAGCGAGATTCGTTTCTGATTTGTTGTACATCTGCAGTAGCTTTTCTAAAGTCTACAAATTACAATATTACTTTAACAAATACGCAAAATAAAAATATAGTTACTATGCAAACATTATTTATGTCAATATATTAAAATGAAACAGTATTGTTAATGCTTTTAACTGATTTTTAAAAAATAAATATAAGCTAGAAAAATTCCAAGCTATAATATAATAATTTCTATCAACGTTCTTGTTTATGTTTCATTTTATTTGATGTACAAAAACATTAATAGCATAATCAAACAATCCGTCTACACTGTACAGTACATAAATACATGCGTATCCTAGAAACGAACATAACAAAAAGAAATTTAACAGCACAATCGTCTGAATTAGAAAACGAGGCAGACAAACTAAGTAAGGCTGATCTTTCAGTGTATCACCCAGTTGTCAATTAGCAGTAAACAGTAACCTTAAATGAAGAAGATAAACAAATGGAAAAGCTGATCTTTCAGTATCACCCAGTTGTCAATTAGCAGTAAACAGAAGTAGAAATTTATCCCTGGTTGTGCATTGCCTAGAGCAAGACGAGTTTGCACTTATTTTGGATTAGAAATTAAAGCTTGAATAATTGTCATTTCAGGTTGGTTTTTTTTTTTTAAGTTTGATGGTGGAAGGTGAAAAAATACAAGTAAGAGCCCTACTAACATTTTCTTTGTGATCCTATTCCTTTCATCATCATCATCATCATCATTAGCCATTTTGCGTCCACTGCTGAACATAGGCCTCCCGTAAATAATTCCATTGCATCCGATCTTGAGCAACTTGAATCCAGTTAGACTGGATGCGCTTTAAATCGTCCGACCACCTTGTTGGAGGACGTCCTCGACTACGATAAGCATCGTGTCTAGGCCTCCACTCTAAAATTTTCTTTGTCCATCTTCCATCTCTGACCCTAGCAACATGTCCTGCCCAGTTCCATTTCAGGGTTGTAATTCTTTCAACTGCGTCCGTCACACCAGTTTTTCTCCTTACTATCTGACTCGAGACTCTGTCCCTGAGTGATACGCCCAACATTGACCTCTCCATTGCTCTCTGTGCCACTTGTATCTTATTAATTACTTTTCTGGTAAGCGTCAATGTTTCTGCTCCATATGTCAGAACTGGAAGTACACACTGATCAAAAACTTTTCTCTTCAAGCACATGGGAATAGCTGATTTAAAGACTTCCCTCAGTTTTCCGTAAGCTGCCCATGCCAGTCCTATTCTCCTTTTTAACTCTGTTGTTTGATTGTCTCTTCCCAATTTAATCTCGTGGCCCAGATACTTATAGGAATACACTTGTTCAATTTGCGTGCCATTAGTGGAAATGTTTTTTGCCAGTACCAGGTTGGTCATGTATTGTGTTTTGGAAAAATTAATTTTAAGGCCAACTCGTGCACAAGAGCTCTGAAGGTCTTGAAGAAGTTGGCATGCATGATCTACCTGATCTGCAATAAGGACTATGTCGTCTGCAAACCTCAAGTTGTTCAAAAATTCCCCATTTATATTTAATCCAATATTTTCCCAATTATTTTTTCTCATAGCACTCTGTAATAGGGCGGTGAATAGTTTAGGAGAGATAGTGTCTCCTTGCCTAATACCTTTCTTCAAGGGAAATGTGTCTGTGTCACCATAGTACATTTTTACAGCAGCTGTTGCGCTATCATATATATTTCGAAGAAGAGTTGTGTACCTATGGTCAATAGTGCACTCTGTAAGAGCTCTTAACATAGAGCTATGCTGGACTGAGTCAAATGCTTTCCCAAAGTCTACAAATATTAATATCAATAGCTTGTTGTATTCTATAACTTTCTCTATCAAGGATTTTATTACTTGTAGGTGGTCATTTGTTCCAAAGCCACTCCTAAATCCGGCCTGCTCTAGAGGTTGATGAAAATCTAGCTTAGGTCCCAGTCTGTTAGTAATTATTCTCATAAAGAGTTTATATAAATGAGATAATAAGTTGATAGGTCTGTAGTTGCCAATTTCTGTTACATCTCCTTTTTTATGCAATATTATCATAATGGCATTATTCCATTTTTCTGGCGTATTTCCTTCAAAGAGGCAGGCATTATAAAGGGTTTTTAAAGCCTTTATGACGCATTCGCCTCCTAGTTTTATCATTTCACTTACAATGCCATCTTCTCCAGGTGTTTTGTTGTTCTTCATACCTTTTAATGCTGACTTAATTTCCTCTTCGGTTATATCTGGAAGTTCCTCTGACCCTTGATTTAGTATTGCTGGAATTTCTACTTTGGGAATGTGATCATCTCGACTATATAATGTTCTATAGTACTCTTCGATGATTTTTAGTATCTCTTGTTGTTCATGTATGACATGTCCTTGATTATTTTTTAACTTATAAATATTCCTCGTTCCTATTTTCAACTTTCGTTTTAGAACTTTTAGGCTTTTGTTTTGTTCTACGGTATCAGTTATTTTCTTAGTGTTAAAGTTCCTTATGTCTTTCCTAATGGCTTTTGAAATGGTTTTGTTTAAATTCCTTAGCTCTGCAATGTTCGTTGTATGCTTTTCTTTCATTTCCCTTCTTTTTTGCATTAGGTTTCTTGTGTCTTCTGTGAGTTTTTCATTTTTTGTTGAGTGCTTGGCACTTCTTCTGTGCCTTCTTCAGGGCTTCTACCAATTTTTCGTTAAGCTGTTCAATATTGGTTTCATCTTACAGGTCTTTCTGTAGATTACTCTCTATTTCTTCCTGGTATGCCCTGGTGTTAGTAATCGCAGTGAATGTAACATTATTAGTCCTTGTTACCATATGTCTTCTTTCCTTCTGTATGTTTAAGACTATCTTCGCCCTAACCATTCTATGGTCACTTCCAGTTGAAAATTGATTTAATACAGTTACGTCTTAAACAGCGTCTTTTTTGTTAGTAAATATAAAATCAATTTCGTTCTTGTTTAAACCATTTGGTGATTGCCAAGTCCACTTTCTTTGGTCGCTTTTTTTAAAGTGCGTATTCATGACATATAGCCTGTGTTGCAGAAGAAATTCTATGAGAGTTTGACCCCTTTCGTTTCTATCGCCATATCCGTGAGGTCCAATTACAAACTCCGAATCATCTTGCTTGTGGCCTATTTTGGCGTTTAGGTCTCCCATCAGTATAGTAAAGTTGGTGTTTGTCTCTTGTATGGCAGTGTTAACGTCATCGTAGAACCATTCTACTTCTTCATCTGTATGGGTACTAGTACTAGTACCCATACAGATTCCTTTACATATTTCTATTCCTATCTATATTCCTTTACATATTTCTTAATCTTCTATATAGCCAAACTACATATAAACGTTTTGGTAGATTTAAACGTTGTTAACGTTCGCCATTATGGAGGAAGAAATTCCTCCCGACCGACCACCAGATCCCGACCCTAATATAAGTCAAAATCTGTCTAAAAACAATGCAATAGAGAATGTAAATATTAAAGAAAAAAGTTTATATTCTGAATCAAATTGGGGGCCCTTTGAGGTCTTTGTTCAGGGTAAAAATAGTAATGTGGGTAACTATCATGTCCTAAGTATTGCTAAGACTATCTTTAATTTAAAACTGAAAGATATTGCTAAGTTTGATAGAAAGGGAAAAAATAGAGTTGGGGTAGTATTCAAGGACAGACAATCTGCCAATTCGTTTATCCTTAGGAAGGACTGGGAAGAATTAGGTTATGAGGTTTTCATTCCCACTCATCTCATCTCTTGTAAAGGTATTGTTAGGGAAGTTTTTAAATCTTTGTCAGAAGAGGAAATTAAAATGTCAACTTCTACTAATCTACCCTTTTGTAAAGTTATCTCTGTTCAAAGAATGAATAGAAAGGTGATGCAAAATAATTCAGAAACCACTTTCATCCCTACAGTTACTATTTGTTTAACTTTTTCAGGAAGGAATATCCCTAAAGAAATTGAAATTTATGGTCTGCCTATGAAGGTAGCCTTTGTTAGTCCAGTTCTCCAATGTCATAATAATTGTCTTTTATATGGGCATTCTATTTCTCAATGCAAGGGAAAAAACAGATGTGTTACATGTGGTGTAAATCATGATTCTCCCTCGTTTATAGAGTGCAGTAGGTTTTGTATGTCTGTAGTAAAGAAAGAAAAAGACAAAAGAGTATTAAAGAACTTATGTCATTTGCCAACTTATTCTATTATGAAGCTAACCAAAACATTCCAAGGGAAACATCTAGCCCAAAGTTGAACATTAAGGATTTTCCTAATCTTGTAACTAATCCATCCTCTGCAAATAGCCTTTGAGTTCAAGAGAGGAGATCAGTTGCTACATTCATGTCTTCAAATTATGTTTCCTACAGTCAGATTACAAAATCCACTCCATCAAAAAGGAAAAGAACATTAAATGTAGGCTTTGGTCAAAGTTCTCATTCTAAAGTATTGAACAATCCTAATGGGAGATCTACCAAAGAATCTCCTAGTCACTTTATAAATAACTCTCAGACCCAAAGGGATTTAAATCAGGCTAAATTAATGCTCAATCAAAATCACAATAATTTGGTTATGACATTTATTGGTGAATTGATTAATAAAAATTATAGTTTTCCTAAGGATCATGATGGATTAAATGTAGAGATTGGTAATCATAAAAACAAAAGTGTATCACATAATGCTATAAGTACTAGTCAGGAGCGAGGAGGGATGGAGGTATCTGGGTCTGAGGACTCAGAATACTGATTCCCCTCTCGTCTTGACCTGGTACACACATGTTTTTAACAATTTATATTTTCAATCATCACGCCCCACTAACTATTATTAATCCTATTAACTATTATTGGATTCCAGGGTATTCGGATATTAAGGGCAATTGTGTTGCAGAAAAATTGGCAAACATAGGAAGATCACTAAAAATGTCAGCCAAAATTAAATTGCATTATTCAAACTACTTATTTTATATTAAAAAGCTAATTTCCACTCTATGGGCACAAGAATGGAATTCAAACAGATAAAAAGGGTCGTTTTATAGTAAAATAGTCAATAAATGGAACAAATCACCATGGTTTAATCAATTTCCTTATAAAGACAGAAGGCATATCACCACAGTAATTAGAATGAGAACAGGACATTGTTCCACTCCAGTTCATCTATTCCTCATAAGTATTCAGGACAACTCATACTGAATCATATTATCCTAGAGTGTTTAATTAACGTTTCTCCAAATTTTGACCTCTACAAAGAATTATTTAAAACAAAACTACAAACTCCTATAGAGATTTGCTCTATCTATCCAATCTTAATCCTCAAAGACAGACAAAGAAATTTGTTGATTACTTTTCTTAATCTAGCCAAAATCAATCTATATTATATATTTCTATCTTATCTACTATAACACAAACTTACAAATTATTCTCTTTTTTTACACCTGGGTTCTCTATCATCCGTTGGTAGAAAAAAAAAAGAGGAACTTGGACAGTCCACAGTAAAGAAGCTATTGAATTAAGTAGATAGCTGCACAAGAGTTTGCTGTGGAACTCTGAGGACCTCATCAAAAAAGACTATGTAGAAAAAAACTGGTTGCTACCCCCAAGCGAGAAAAGTTTTATCCTGTGTTGAATAGTCTTTCCTATACTAACTTTTTGGCCCAAGAAGAAGAAGTTTCAACATAGTGTTCATTCAATATAAAATAATTTCAATTTAGTGTTATATGGGGATATTCGATTGTCTAGAGCAAGTTGAGAATACCCCCCCTGAATTAGCTGGGCAAATTATCCCCTGGGATATTACCCAATAAAAGAAGAAGAAGAAAAAGAAGAACCCAGCCACAGCGTGTGAAATAAGAATTGTTTAGGTGGACAGAACTTCACCGTCACACATGTGTGACGGTTGGTCGTGAATGTGTTAATTAAACCTGAGTTTTACTGTGTCTGTTGTCTAAAAGAGCTACCCTTCGCAACTGGTACTTACTTTTGCAGCTGAATAATCCAAGTTCACTATCGTTGAACAGTCTAAAATGATGGAAAGCGTGGGATTTTTATTTCTGGCCTCTTTGATATATTCATAGACGTAATCAGCACCTGGGTATAGCAAACCTAACTCGGGCTTTATGTATAAATATTTACCCCTATCATCGGAGTCCTAGAAAGATAGAATTATTGATATTAAAACATAATTATATTTAATTTTTCTTTTTGTTGCGATTATTTGACGACCATTAACTCCCTCAAAGAAAACTATCTATTTATTGGATACTACGCCTACACGGACATTTTTTAAGAGAAAGAATATATAACTATGCGCTTTTAAACATAAATTTAAATATACAGGGTAATCTACGCAAGTCTATCATAATCCATCATCTTTATTTTTATTATTTATTTTTATGTTTTTAAAAGCTACAGCCTCATCTCAAAACAGTTTATTATGTTAGGACAATGACTAATACAAGGTGAAATTTTAAAATTTTGTATAATTTTTCTCGAGACATTAAATAATACTTACATAAAATTTTGAAATGAATAATGTATCACACGTTAAATGCTGGTATTTTTTTAAATTTATTTAAATTTAACAAAAATTATTTAGGGACCAATGTAACAAGGTATAATAGAGCACCACTGTAACAAAAAACAAATGAAATAAACGCACCACTAAGGTTCAACTTTAAAATGAATCTTGATACGCTAAAGAAACTACTAATCCTCACAAAGGAAGAGATTAGATTAGTATGATAAACATATATATATATATATATATATATATATATATTATATATATATATATATATATATATATATATATAATGGCTGTACACCTCAGCGTGGGGTTAAACATGCTTTCTAGATCCTATTTCTTAAGTGGATCAGTCTTTTTTTGTTTATCTTATCTTCTTGACAATATCTCTCCATTTTTTCCTTTCTCTAGTTCTTCCTCTCCATTCACTGACTCCTGCCCTTTGAAGGTCTTCTTCAACTTCTTGCAGCCACTTTGATCTCGGTCTTCCCCTTCTCTTTCTTCCTCCTGAATTCCATTCTATCATTGCGTATGTCACTGCCCCATCGCCTGCTCGCCAAATGTGACCTAACCATCTAACTCTGCATTGCTTTATTTTAGTTACGATGTCTTCCTTAATTTCTGCATTTGTTCTGCTTCTATATTAATTTTGCTCTGTTCTGATTGGTCCTAGTATGGTTCTCATAATCTTTCTCTCTGCTATTCTTAAGTCTTCTTTATCTTTTTTAACCATCGTCATTTTTTCCCCTGTATATAATAATATTGGTCTAATTATGGTGTTATAAATGCTCATCTTACTTTTTTTAGTCAGTGTTTTGCTTTTAAGTAATCTTTTGTTTGCAAAATAAGCTTTATTCGTTGCTAATATTTTTTCTTTTATTTCGGATTTCCTTTCTCCGGATTTACTTATTGTAACTCCTAGGTATTTGAAGTATTCTACTTTTTCAAACTCAGAACTTCCTATTTTGATTTTTTCCTTCATTGGTTTTTTTCCTAATCTTAATATTTTTGTCTTTTTTTGATTTAATCTTAGCCCCATTACCTCCCCTTTCTCTCTTATTTCTTCAAGCTTCTTTCATTATTTTTCTGTTCTTTGCAATAATAGCAATATCGTCTGCATATGCAATTATTTGACCACCTCTTGTTCTGAGATTTCCTTTATTTATATTTCGCAGTACATATTCTAATGCTAGATTAAATAGCGTTGTTGATACGGCATCTCCTTGTTTCATCCCTTTATTTGAATTTGGCTGAATTCCTCTGTCTCTCTCTTTGTGTCTTTATGCCTATTTTTGTAGTTCTCATTGTCATTTCTATTAATTTTCTGAGTTTATGTGGAATTTTTAATTTTTTAAGTGCTGTCATTAATACGTTCCTTTTAATTGAATCAAATGCCTGTTTGAAGTCTATGAATAACATTTCCAATTCTAATTTATACTCTTTGATTTTTCCATTATTTGTTTTATTGTGTGTATTGCATCTATTGTAGATCTTTCTCTTGTGAATCCACATTGGTACTGTCCTACTGTCTTCTTTGTGATCTTTGATAACCTCTTTTTTATTATTGATGTCAATATTTTATATGTTGTATTTAGTAATGTTATTCCTCTATAATTTTCACAGATTTGTTGGTCTCCCTTTTTATGTACTGTTATGATCTGTCCTACCTCCCAGTCCCCTGGCATTTTCTCTTCTTTCCATATATTTTTCAATAGTGCCAGTATTTTTCTTTTTAGTTCCCTTCCCCCGTATTTTATTAGTTCTATATTAATTCCATCTTTACCAGGGGCTTTTCCATTTTTGCTTCTCTGTATTACTTCATCCAATTCCTCTAATGATGGTTCTTTTGAAATTTCGACGTCTACTTCATTTGCTTCTTCTTCGTGTACCGTTTCCTCCTCGTTATGCATTTCTTCTTCTGTTGTTTCCTCCGTCAAGAGCTCTCTGTAGTAATCTCTCCATACTTGCTTGTATTCTTGGTCTTCTATTATAACTATTCCCTCTCTATTTTTTATTCCGTTTGTTTTGCCCTTGTATTTTTTGTTTTGTATGATAAACATAGGAAAATGTAAAATTTTTTTAAGCCCTTCTCTCTATTCGGATTGCCTAATATAGGCCATTTATCTCTGTTGTTTGTAAGACGTTTCCGCATTGGCCCTGCAGTTCTTTTAATATCGTCGCTCCAGCGCATTTGCGTGGTCTTCCTCGTGGTCTTTTGGCTTCATATGGCCGCCAATTCCCGATTTCTTTATTCCATCGGCTATCCTTAAGACCACCCAAGAAAATCTTACAATATCTACCCTCTCCTAAGGACCCATTACCGCCCCTATCTTCCTGTGGTGTCTATTCTATTCCTTGTTCATGTGGACATGTGTATATTAACGAAACTGGTCGTTCCGTCAAAACTCGGATTCAAGAGCATCAAAGATGCATTCGATCAGGTCTTTTCTCCCATTCTGCAGTTGCAGAACCGGTCATTCCATATTGTTCGAAAAAACCCATATTATTTCTAAGAGCCCCTTCTTTTATTCCAGGAAAATCCGCGAATCTCTAGAAATCCGAAAAAATCTAATAAAACATAATATCAATCGAGAGGAAGGATACTACTTGTCTCCCATCTGGAATCTCAGTCTAGAGCCGCCGTCCGGTCCCGCTACCACGATGCAGCCACATGATTGGCCAGCGCACGCTTCTTGACGTTCGCGCCACGGAGTGTGCCGATACGTCCCGACACGACAGGTCACCGCGACTATAAATAGAGCGGTAGCGGAGTAATCGTCGGATTCACTCCCCGCCTCTCGACGAGTTAGTGTTCTGAGCTGTTGGACGTGAATCCCTGTCCTGGCATTTGGTTTTCACCTCTGGCTGCGTTGAGTAGTTGAGTTACTGTGACCAAATGCCCATCTTAATTTTTACATTTACATTTTTACACGTCTGCTTATTTCGATAGTCTGATTTTCTTTGCTTACCTTGACATTTTGACCCAGATATGTATATTCATCTACGTGTTCTATCTCTGTCCCTTCGATGTTTATCATAGGTTTGTCATCTTTGTTTGACATTAGTTTAGTTTTACCGCCTTGCAGAGCATCCAACTAGATGAGAAAGACATCAAACTTATTGCCAAACTTTGCTGGAACCAGACAGCCATTATTAATATCAACAACAGAGAATCAAAGCCAATCAGTATTGAACGAGGCGTAAGACAAGGCTGTATACTATCTCCCACCCTCTTTAACGTGTATTCTGAGAATCTATTTAGGGAAGCTTTAAAAGATCAAAAAGGAATTATCATAGGAGGAGAAATAATTAACAATATACGGTACGCCGACGATACTGTGATTCTAGCTGAAAACACCGACGATCTGCAGGAGCTAATCAATAGAGTTGACATGGAATGCACAAATTAGGGACTGCCGATAGATATCGATAAAACTAAATACATGGTGACCAGTAAAGTGGATATCGGCGCAACCCAATTGATATTAAACCAACAACCGCTGCAGAGAGTTCAGAGATTCAAATACCTTGGATGTTGGATTACCCAAAATCTAGATCCATCCTTTGAAATTCGATGTAGAATTGAAAAGGCAAGAAACTCATTTCAAAAATTCAAGCCTCTATTATCCAATAACTCATTAAATTTGGAAATTCGTAAAAAGTTTACAAGATGGTACGTGTGGTCTGTACTTTTGTATGGATGTGAAACTTGGACTTTAAACGCCGATAACATGAATAAAATCGAGGCGTTTGAGATTTGGTTGTATCGAAGGATACTAAAAATTCTATGGACTAGCAGAACCAGAAACGAAGAAGTTCTTCGAAGAATGGGACATCAACGAACTCTATTAAATATTATTAAGAGGCGTAAACTAGAATATCTTGGACATATAATCAGAGGACCAAGATATGAGTTCTTTCGGCTAATTATCACCGGTAAAATCGAAGGAAAGAAATGGATAGGACGGAAGAAACTCTCTTGGTTGAGGAATTTGCGGCAGTGGACAGGTTTGACAGCGGACCAATTGCTACACGTAGCGCAAGACCGAGATCAGTATAACAATATTATAAGCATGGTAGTCGCCGACGTTCCGTAGGGATATGGCACTCTAAGAAGAAGAAGAAGTTTAGTTTTGCTGAAATTCATTTTCAGTCCATTTTTACAGATTCTGTATAAAGCTTCTCAATCATCATATTCAGTGCATTGCACGTGTTGGCTATTATAAACATCATCTGCGTATCTAAGATGGTTTACGTATCTTCCGTATCAAAATTATTGCCAGAAATAACTCGAAATCAAAAACGAAACTACGAAATCAAAAAGGCACTTTTAGAAATAAAAAATAACAAATGCCCTGGTGATGACGTAGTTATCGAATAGATCAAACTAGGTGAAAATAAAATTATCCAGGCTTTGGCCAAGCTTTTCACCGAATGCATCTACCAAGGAAAAACTCCTTCTCAATGGAAAAATGCAGTCATTATTTTATTACATAAGCAAGGGGACATAACAGATTTAAAAAAACTACCATCCTAGCAGTTTCCTTTCACACAGATATAAACTTTTCACAAAAATTATTAACAACAGACTGGACCCTAAATTAGACTTCTATCTGCCTAGAGAACAAGCTGGATTTAGATCGGGATACAGCACAAACGACCACTTACTAGTAATAAAGAACCTTATAGAGAAGTCTGCAGGGCACAACAAACCATTGGCACTGCTATTTGTCGACTACTACAAAGCATTCGTTCCCATAAGCCATCAGAAAATGTTCTAGCGTAAGACTATCTGAACAAGAAACAAATAAATTCTGTATACAGCGAAGAGTACGGCAAGGAGACACAGTCTCTCCAAAACTATTCACGACGCTTTTAGAACATACTTGTAAGAAGGCTCATCTGAACGAGTATGGTATCAACATAAATCAAGAGAAACTCAGTCATTTTAGATTTGCAGATGGCATTTTCCTTTGTAACGTTTAAAACGTTACATTTTTGTTCTTATTAATTTCAAAGTAATTTCCACTATTTTCTGCTCATACTATTTGATTTTCATTGATAATAAGTTCTTTTTCCTTTGTTTGTATTCCTACATTTTATTTCAATATTTTCCTATTACAAATAAATCCGCTGATTAATTTCTTAAGTCCCTTCGTAGTCCTACCTTCGCTTACTTTATCGTACAAGAAACAGAAACCCCACTCCTAAATAATTTACTTCTATCAATCCGATCCGATTTAATTTCTTTTTAAAATAAACCAGCAAACGAGAAGGTATTATTAAAAAAATAAGTCCTCGTGGTCAGAAACTTCCAACGGTCTGGGTAAGTTAATACTTTGCTCTTTTTACAACATATTTTCATACTTTAATCAAGAACACTTTTAGTTTTTCGTATAATTTTGTGTACGCTAGTACTTAAAAACTGCTTACAATTTTTATTTTCTTTTTACCTTTGCTGTAATAATAATAATTCAATATAAATCGTATTTATCGCACAACTTTGTCTTTTTCATTTTTCATTTAATAATTTATCTATTAATTACAATTATTAATTTGTGAGTTTTGGCAACATCAGAGAATTCTGGATCGGTATACAGGTCTCAGAGAGAAGAGCTTTCCGCTTGCCAGAATTCTTCTGTTGTTGGACAAAACTCGTGCCATGACGAATTTTATAGCGGTTTTTGTTTTTCTAGCCACCTTGGTTTTTATTCAAGAGAATCCACCTTGGTTTTTATTCAAGAGAATCACCCTTGATTTTTATTCAAGAAAATCCACCTTGATTATGATATAAGAAAATTTACGTTGACATGGATTTTTTGAAATCCATCTCGATTTTGAAAATCCGCATGGCTTTGGATTGGAGAGGGATCCACATTGTTTCGGCTTAGTGGCATGGTTTTTGCAGACATTGTATGGCCTGAGTTGAGAAGAGAACAGCAGGAGGATCTCTCATAGAGTAGAGTTAAGTTTCTTTATTTCTTGAGATTTTGTATATAGATGCTTAATTCCCCGTTTTTAGAACCTCAATTTAATTGTTATTACATTTTGATTTATTAATTAAATATAAATAAATAAAGATATGTGTTAAAGAAATTATTTTATTAATAATTCCCGATTTCTCAAATTAAGTTAGTTTATGCTGAACATCACCCCTGAGGGGTTTCAATGTGCAATGGGTGAGCTAGCCGTTACACCTTATAGCCGATCATATGGATGATGCAATAATAATGATTAAAAAATTATATCACGCTTCCTTGGAGGTCGGACTGAAAATTAATAAAAACAAGACGAAAACAATGACCAATCTGGTGCTAAATTGAAATATTGCTGTTGATGGAAGGTATATTGTACAAACTACATTGTATAAGTATCTAGGACATGAAATTCGGTTGGGCAGAGATAACCATGCATGTGAGCTCCCACGTCGCATAAGATTAGCCTGGACAGAGTTTCGTAAATTAAACTATGTATTTAAATCGGGCCTACCCATATGCCTCAAGAGGAAAATCTTTGACCAATGTGTGTTACTTGTACTCAATTATGGAGCGGAAAAATTAACACTCACAAAAAGGTAGTTAATTCGATAGTTAGTTAAGATTCGCGTGACTCAGATGGCTATAGAGCGCCAGATGTTGGGTGTATCTCTGAGAGACCGAATCCCTATCGACGAAATTGAGGAGCGCCTAAAAGGAGGACTTCGCAGATTGTGCCGTGACGTGACACTTGACAGATATGAACATGGAGTGACGTCACCAATCATGTTATATTAAATATAATAAGATCTTCGCTATGATAAGGGAAGTTTCTTTACCTCAGATTAAGTATTTATCTGGCAGATGAAAAAGGTAGCCTTTCAGTTCAGAATAAACTTACCGATAGATAAAATATCAAATATTTATTTGCCAAATAAAGTACGGAATAAGTTATAACTTATATAACTATAAGGTATAATATTTGAGAGAGGATCGACAATTGTAATTGGTGTAATGAAGAGTTTTTAACAGGTTTGGATTAAGTAAACAAACAGTGATCAGCAAATATATTGTAAACAGTTGTTAATAAAACATTAAGACTTGATTCGGTCTGAAACACCTTATTACACTCAAGACAAAACACTCCCATTTTCTTTTATTTTTGAAGAAAGAAATCTACAATTAAAATACCAACGAATTGACAGTCAAAAAATAATTTCTTAGGTTATACGGTACGACGGTATACCAAAAATCACGTGTTTTTGACATCAATTTAAGTTTAGAAACTGATTGGTGACGTCACGGCACGATCTGCGAAGTGCTACTTTTAGGCGCTCCTCGAAATTTGGCAGGGCACGTCGCCATATTACCAGATAACCGATGGAAAAAACGTATTTTAGAGTGGAGACCAAGGAAAGAAGCAATACGTAGCAGAGGATGCCCACCAACTAAATGGACTGATGACCTAAAGCGTGTTAGCAATAACTGGATGCAAACCGCACAAGAGAGACACAGATGGAAAGGGCTGAGGGAGACCTTAATCAAGCAGTGGACGCATACAGGTAGATAATGATGATAACGGAGGAGGTTACTAACTAGAACGAATGATATACTAAGAGCTTTAAGAGAGCTTTAAGAGCTTTAAGAGATTTTACTTCAAGTCAATTTATTTTTAAAATTAAAAACAATTTACTTACTGTAACTAGTAAGTGTGTGTATATGCGTGTGTGCGTGTATGTGTGTATGTATGTGCGTGTGGGTATGTGTGGACGTGTGTGTGTTTTTGTGTGTTAGTGTGTATGCGTGCGTCTGTGTGTATTCATGTGTGCTTGTGTGAGAGTGTGCGTGCGTGATGCGTGTCCTATTGGTTTTGAGAACAATCTCCATTCGCCATCTTACTACCATATACCATAACTTATTTTGTGAAGACTAAATAACTTGTTTGTTCCTTATTTGTATATTAAATAATCGGATTTAAACGGAAAATGAAATTTGGGTTACAAACACTTACTTGTTTTAAATCAATGTGTATTTTTGGTCTCGCCCACATCTTCAGAATAAACATAATGTTAAAGATAGCTCCAATAAATATAGCTGCTTCCACGCCAAACAAAGTTCCAACAATCAGAGTGCCAAGGGTCAAAAAGAAATCCACTTCTAACAAAATAAGAAAAAAATTATATTAAATTTGTTAAATGTGTAACAATAATATAATTAAAGAATAACTCCCTATAAGGACCCCTTAAATTTTCAGGAAAATCAGATACATATTTGTATATACAGAGTGGCCCAAAAGTCTGGAAACGGCTAATTATCTCGTAAATTACTAGACATAATCATGCAAAATTTGAAATACGCCTATTTTGGGATACGGAGATTCCATATTTGGTATTTGCAATGTTGCCAGATTTTCAGTTTCTCTTATATTACTAGTAACTTTGGACTTTTTTTTCAAATGCATCACCCTGTATATTCAGTCATTATTGAAATCTCCTATTAAATACCAGTTCAACCATATGTAACACTTATGATTTTATGTAGTCTGAAAGGTCTTAAATACATAAAACAGAAGTCTGGTAACGCCTAAATTGTTTCAATACATTTTTTAATACTATTTTCAAATACATAAAAACGTAACAATTGATAGTTTAGAATATTTTTTAACATAATAGTTACGTTATTAAGTAGTCAAAATGTGCTCCATTTGTGAATTGACAGCACTCTAATCGATGGTAGAATGCGTCTACCACATTTCTCCATGATTGTCTAGTATAGAAATTATTCGAGATTCATCGATAATTCATTGCCTTAGCTATGCATGCAAGACCTGCTGGTTAAGTTTTGTAAACTGAATTTTTCAAGTATCTCTAATAAAAATAATCTTTGGGATTGAGATCGGGTGAACGTGGAGGCCATTCAATTCTACCTTGTCTACCAATTTATCGTCCGGGAAATATCTCATCTAAATAACGCCGAACATTTACACCAACTATCTGACGTTAAATTTCTTTCGATAAAAAATGGCCCAATTAAATAAGTACCTACTATAACTGACCATACATTTAATTTTTGTGGTCTTTGAGTATGGTTTTCACGCATTCAGTCTTCAGTGTGAATTTACGTCACATTACAGTTTATATGATCCATAAAAACATTACCTGACTGCCAGATTAACTTCTGCAACAAATATTTAGACTTTAGTTATAAATACAAATAGGGTCCGACGGGCCCGTGTTGCCTTAACACGGGAAGTTAGAAGGAAACGTACTTCTAAGTCAATTTTAAGAAATTATAGTTATACAAAAAATCTAAAAAGAAAGAATTAAAATAAGTAAATGATTTAATACTTACTGCTACATCCCCATAAGACCGGAAATATGGCATAATCAAACAAGGAACACACTGCTGTGATCAACACAGCTCCTAGAGCAGCTTTAGGGATAAAGAAGAAATATGGAGCCAGAAAACTTAAAGCCAGTATGATTACAGTGCCTGAAAACGTAGGATATTAAAATAGCAAAATCATATTTACATCGTATATTGATATTAATATTGTTTAAATGGTCGGTCTAATAGCCAAGTTGGCTAGGCCGATGAAGCGCTTTCACTTCATTGTGACAGATCTGGTGAATTGATAGTTTATTCCCTATTTGTAGGATCAATTTTAGCAGATAAATAGCAAAGTAGTACCTGAGTAAAGTCCCTGTAGAGGTGTTCGTACGTCACTGCTGCTAGCAACGGCAGATCTCGTGAAGGCTCCGGAACTGGGCATAGCTCGAACGAAGGAACCAAAGATGTTCGCTATTCCGAGAGATATCATTTCCTGTGAAGCATCCACTACTGAACTTGTACCTGAAATTTTTGGGCAGAGTAATTAAGAGTATGTTATATATTCTAATAAGCAAGTAGCAAATCAAGTCATAAATAAAATTTTTCTTACTATATGATTTAGCTATGGCCACATTACTAAGTACTGCCACCAAGGGCACCACAAAAACTCCACTGCCCAAAGATTGTACCATCTCGACAGTTTCTACGGTCCGGTTTCCGAAGTGAGTGCTAAGAGAAGGAAATGCCAAAACTGGAACACCTTTGGGAACATTTCCAATGATTTTGAAAGGAGTATTGCCAGTTTTACTCCAGCATCCGGCTACTATAGTAGCTAAAAGAACAACTATAGCATTTTTAGAGATAGAGAGTAACCATATAATTTTCTTAACTGTTGAGTTTTCTGTCTTGACAAATCGATTAAGGTTCTAAAACAAAAACAAGATTAACACAAAACGAACATAATGGAAACTGGACACTGTGCGAAGCGGTAAGAAGAGAGGAAGAAAGCGATTGGGATTAATAAGTATCTAGTTAAAACTAAAATGAAGAAAACTTGGACAATGACAATTATAATACAGTGTATGCAGAGATGAGTTATCAAGAAAGTAATTCCAAATACAAAAGAGATTATAGTGTAGAGGTATATATTGTAGAGATTATAAACGGGTACATTTTAAAACAGTTCCACAAGCTCAAGTATCTGGGATGTTGGATCGATTAGGGTGCTAGGGACCCTTCTTCTTTGGGTGCTTGTCTGTTTCGAACATTGGCGACCCTTCTGGCTATGATGACTGGATCAATAGCAGCCTAAATTATGATTTAGATATAAGATCAATGTAGAGAATAGAACAGGCCAGGAAATTAAAAAATCAGTAGACTGTTATGTGATTCTTAAATAAAACTCGAAATTCGACCACGTTTATCAAAATAAAACGTCTGTTCCACTCTTATCTATGCAGTTAAAACGTGGACCCTTAAAACAACGGTAAATAAAATGGAGGCCTTTGAAATGTGGATCTACCTCAAGTTTTTATGTATATCGCATACCTCAAACAAAGAAGTACTGCAGATAATAGGCAAGGAACGAAAACTTTTCAACGTACTGAAAGATAGAAAAACATTATAACTAGGCCACACACTGAGAGATAGTAAGTATAATACGCTTAACTAATAGTGAAAAAAAAGATCGGGGAGAAGAGAGAACTGGGAAGGAAAATACTATCATCGCTAAGAAACATCCAAAAATGGACAGTGCTTTTCAGCTAAGAACAGTTGTAGACAGAGAAGAGTTTGCAATTGTAGTAGCCAACCTCCATTGAGGAAAGGAAACTTTAAGAAGTAGAGAATAAGACTGTAAAGTAAAGAAGATATAATTATTAAAATTGTTACAATTACAGATGATATTGAAGATATTAAACAGAAATTTAATGGTGCATGTCATTTTAGCGGTATTAAGATGATAAATTATGTTGAGGGTATGGTTAAACAATGGGTCTACTAAATTTGGGGAAGGCATTCTGGAAGAGTTAGAATATATGTATAGTCGGTTCTTACATATTTATTGTTGACACACTTATTGTTATTTATCTTCTTCTTTTTCTTCAGGTGCCATCTCCGCTACGGAGGTTGGCAATCATCATAGTTATTTTAATTTTTGAGGCAATAGCTCTAAACAGTTGTTTTGAGCTTGTTCCAAACCGTTCTCTCAGGTTCTTAAGCCATGAAATTCGTCTTCTTCCGATGCTTCTTCTGCCATCTTTTCTTGTAATAAGAGTGGCAGAATGCCATACTTATCGCCCCACTTCACATGTTCGAGATATTGTAGCTTTCTTTCTTTAATTGTAAGTTCAACTTCCTTCTATTTACGTATTCTTCTCAGTACTTCATTGTTCGTAACTCTATCTACCCAGGAAACCCTCATAATTTTTCTATCGGTTCATATTTCAAAGGCGTTAAGTCGTCTCATTGTGTCTAGATTTAACGTCCATGATTCCACTCCATAGTATAGTACACTGTATACGTAACATTTTGTTAGGCGTACTTTAAGAGCTAATTGTTATGAAAGTATCTTTAGAAAGAGGCCACTATGTTTTATGTTAGGTTAGGTTATCTGTGTCATGTCAATTGTGAGGGTGTCAATAAATAAGTTAGTTGAAATTAGTTGAGCCTTATTTATTATGATTATATAAATATATAACATATTTGGCGACGAGTATAGTCGGATCTACGGGCCGTGGAAGTTATGGCTTTAATTGGATGGTGTGAAACCAATATTTCACAGAGCTTATAAAATGCCATATGCATTGAAACCAAAAGTAGAGAAAGAGTTAGGTAGAATGGTCAGTCTGGGTATTTTATCAAAGGTAAAGAGTAGTAAGTGGGCTAGTCCTATAGTTATTGTACCCAAAAGGAATGTAAATGAAATTAGAATTTGTGTTGTTTTTAAAAATACGTTAAATACAGTCATAGATGGAGATCACTGTGTATTACCTTTGCTTAATGATATATATGCTAGTTTAGCAGGTAGTAAATATTTTAGAGTGTTAGACTTAAAAGGAGCATACCAGCAACTTGAAATAGGGGAAGAATCGAAAGAATATTTTACTATTAACACCCACTTGGGATTGTTTAGATATAACAGGCTTACTTATGGGGTAAGCTCAGCCCCAGGTATTTTTCAAACAATAATGGACACAGTGCTGGCCAATCTCCCAAAGACTAAATGTTATTTAGACGATATTTTAATTCATGGTACAACTTTAGATGAATGTCATTTATATGTAATTAATGTTTTAAAAAAAATTAGAGGAATACAACATGAAAATAAATGGTAGTAAATGTAAATTTTATAAATCAAGTGTAGAGTTTTTGGGTCATATTATAGATGCAGGTGGTCTACATCCAACCGAAGAAAAAGTCATATGTATTAAAAATGCCGCAGCACCAGAAAATGTAACACAGTTAAAATCATATTCAGGTCTTCTTAATTTCTATGGGAAATTTATTAGTATGTTGTCTACAAAGCTTAAACCATTATATGACCTATGCAAAGCAAACACGAAATTTGAATGGACTGAGGAAGCTGAACAAACTTTTCAGCAAAGTAAAAAGTTACTAATGTCAAATGATGTATTAACTCATTATGACCCTCGTCTTCCAATTGTTATTACTTGTGATGCTAGTGGGTATGGAGTTGGAGCAGTAATAAGCCACAAAATAGATGGTGATCTAAAACCTATAATGCATCTAGTACAATATCAACAGCTGAACAGCGGTATTCTAATTTGGAAAGGGAGAGTTTAGCTATAATATTTGCCTTAAAACGTTTCCATAAATATATATATGGTCGAAAGTTTGTATTTTTGACTGATCATCAACCTTTAAAATTTATTTTCGGAAAGAATAAAAGTATTCCAGTAGCTGCAGCATCTAGAATCACTCGTTGGGCTATTATTCTATCTGTCTATGATTATGAAATACAGTATAAAAAGAGAAAGATGATTGCAAATGCTGATGGTCTATCGAGGCTTCCGATGACATCAGAAACAGAAATCTCAAGTTCTCTTTATTCTTTCAGTTTAGTTAATAGTATTCCGTTAAATTTTGAAGATATTATGAATGCTACTAAGAAAGATTTGCTAATATTAAAAGTAATAGATTATACGTTATCTGGGTGGCCTGAATCAGTATCAGATGTTTCATTGAAACCTTTTTTTAAAAGGAAACATGAATTATCAGTTGAAAATCATTGCTTACTAGCAAGAAACAAAGTAGAAAGTAGAAACAAATCCCTGGTTTTTTGCGTAATAATATCTTATCCCTATTTCATGAACAGCATTTAGGAGTAGTACGAACAAAAATGCTAGTTAGATCTTACTGTTGGTGGCCTAAGTTAACAGATGATATTGAAAATTTTATTAACGTATAATGTTAACGAAGCTATATATGTAAAGAATAAATTAACCAAGTTATGGTCCAGGGGTAAGATAGTACGAGTTGTAAGTGCGTCAACATAATTTGTACAAATAGGGGAAAATATAAGTTTTGTACATGCTAGTGATATTCGTAAATGTAAATTTGAGGAAGATACCTATACTGAACAAAAACCGATAGTTTCCACTACTGAAAAAGTTGTAAATGATTCTGGGCAAGAATCAGTTACAAATGGAAACCCTAATAATGTAATGTCGAGACAAGTATCAGTAACAAATGAAACAGTAGAGAGTCCTATTAGTAATAATATGAATGAATTCAATGATTTTAATGAAAATACTGAAAGAATCTTTGATAAAACTGAGGTCAGACTTTCTACTACTCCAAAAGTTACTGCTACTCGTTCAGGTAGAGTAATTAAAGCTCCTACCAAATTAAATTTGTAACATTTGTTTATTAATTATTTTCTTTACTTTTTTAAGCGGGGCAGATTGTTATGAAAGTACCTATAGAAAGAGGCCACTACGTTTTATGTTAGGTTAGGTTATCTGTGTCACGTCAATTGTGAGGGTGTCAATAAATAAGTTAGTTGAAATTAGTTGAGTCTTATTTATTATAATTATATAAATATATAACACTAATGTTAAATCTTTGCCAAATAGGACCATTTTCATTTTCATAAAATTAAAAAGTGCTTTTTCGATTCTGACTTTGATTTCTGCAGTGTAGTCATTATTTTCTGTTATAAGTGTTCCTAGGTAAGTGGACTTTTTTACTCTTTCGATCTGCTGGCCCTCTACTATCAAGATTTTGTTTATGAGTCTTTCCAGGTCTTGTAAACTATCGGCTATTATTACTGTATTATCTGCATATCTGATGTTATTAACTAAGACTCCATTCACTCTTATCCCGACTGTTTCATCTGGAATTACCTTTTCAGAATAAGCGTTAAATAATAGAGGTGATAATATGCAGCCTTGCCTGACTCCTTACTTTATTTCCATGTCTTCCGATGTCTCTTTTTTAATTCGTACTATTGCTCGCTGATTGTAATAAAGGTTTGTGATCATCTCTGTGTTAGCACGTTGAAGGAGAATAATGCCTCTCTGGTACCCATACAATTGCGGAACCCATATTGTATGCTTTATAACTCATTAAGTTTATGGTTCGATAGTTACTGCACTCTATGGCATTCACTTTCTTTGGCAAACACACAAATGTCAACATTTCTCTAGGGATGATTCCCATAGTATAGATATCGTTGAACAGTTCTATTATGTCTAGGTTTTTCTCGTTGGCTAACTTTAATAGCTCGCTTGGTAATTCATCTGGACCAGCAGATTTATTGGTTTTCATTGAGTTTAATGCCTGACTAACCTCTGATTTGGTTATCTCTGGGCCTACATCTCCCGTTAGGCTATCTACAGATGTACTAGCTTCTCTCATACATAATATTTCCACTTTTGTCAAGCAATATATTTGAGGTTCTTCTATTTGCCTACTCCGGCTAGTTTACATTAACTATCACCGTGTAATCCAGAAAATATCACCGGCCGAGTAATTCAGAAAACTTTAAATAATTTAAAGTTTTCTGAAAGGTCAATCAACCTTTTTTTATATTACGTATTTTGTTTTATTTAAACCAAATTTAAAGCAATTTTCTGTGGAATGTGAAATCTTCAAGATCGGGTGATTATTAAGAAGAATATAACCGAAATGCATTTCACTAGCTATGGTAGGGTCTTAAATAAAATTAAAATTTCCAAAACATCTACAAAAATGATTAACCAAAACCAACAATATAAGTTATTAAGTGAAGACTGTTAAGCTTATTGTGTGTATTGTCGGAATTACTTTGTTAAATTTTTATGACTTACCTTAAAAAATAGAAGTACAACAATGCAAGTTACTCCCAGGAGAGTATCAGGAATCCTTATTTCTTTGTACTTTTGAAACAATTCTTTCGTTACCCCAACAAATTCGTGAGAATGGATATTGATTCCCAACAAGTTTTTTAACTGGTTGGATATGATGATGATGGTACTGGCAGACGTGAACCCTGACGTAAGGCATGGTGATATGAAATCGACCAGAAATCCTGATAAGTAAAAAAAATGTAATAAATATTAGAAATTATATAATGTTAGAAAATGAAGATATTTTTGGAAATATTGTTGCGATATAAATAAACCAACATCTTGGTTATCTAACATCAAATAGCTCCAATTTCTTAAGTTTTTTATAGTATATTTTAATTTTATAGGGTTCTATAGGTTGAAACATCGAAATATGACAGCAAAATTATCAAAAGCCAAAATAGGTACGTAAAACGTCAAAAGCATTTATCAGCCTGCTAAAATGTATAACATCCTTTAAAAAATGAGAAGAATAAATATATTAGGTGTAAGCGAAACATGGTGGCCTAACTCAGGATACCGTTTGACAGAAACCGCTACCTTATATTACTCGGGAAACATTGACAACCAGCAAAGACGTTGACTAGCAATTATTGTCAATACAGAGGTCAACAAGTCAATAGAGAGTTTTGTCCCAATCTCAGAAAGAGTGATTCTGCTACAAATAAGAACATCACACACAAAACTAAATTTGATCCAAGTATATGTAACAAACTCCAACAGAAAATATGAAAAATATGAAAACTTTGATAAATTACATACTAACACCTACGAGATAAACCAACAATGGGAAACATTAAAAAACTGCCTCCTCGTTGCATGTAAAGAGATATTAAAAGAACTAATAAGAAAGAGATACAACTGGATGACTGACAAGCCAAGAACAAAGACAGTCACAATTACAAAATCATTAACAATGAAATCAGAAAAATGATAATAGAGGCAAAAAAACTAGTATGAGGAAAAATTTAAAGAGATAAAACATCTTCAGAACAAATATGACGTATTCAACTTACATAAAAAGGTTAAAGAAATGGCAGGTTGCAAAAAAGAAACCACAACACAACTCTTTTAGATAAAAATGGAAATACCATGATATCGACTGACGAAAAGCTAAAACGATGGAAAGAATATATGGAAGAGCTCTTCGACGACGAAAGAGAAAACCTACAAGACGTATCTTTCGAAAACAGAGAAACAGTTATAGAAATTACAAAGGAAGAAATATTGTATGCACTAAAGAACACCGGAAACGGAAAAAGCCCGGAGCCAGATCAACTGATTATTGATATCTCTTAAAGCTCTTTAATGAAATTTATCAGTCGGGTGACATATCAAATTAATGGTTGACCTCAACATTTATTTTAACACCCAAAAAAGAAAAATTCTAGAGAATGCACCGACCACCGCACCATAAGCCTTAATGTCTCACACACTTAAAATGTTTTTAAAGATCATCCATAAACGCATTTACTAAATACTTGATATGGATATTGAAGAAGCCCAATTTGGATTCCGTAGAGGCGAATAAAGATATGTACGTCTCTTTCATAGATTACAACAAGGCTTTCAATAAAGTCCGCCACAAAGAGCCATTGGACGTCCTTAAAGCAAAAAAATTACAATACAATGTCCTTCGAATTATAACAAATCTAAAATTTTAAACAGCAGGCACACATACGCATTAAAGAACACACATTACAAGAGTTAGAAATTAAAAGAGAAGTGCGACAGAGGTGTGTATTATTACCGTTACTATTCAATGCATAGCCTAAAGAAATTATTAAAAGAGCTCTTGAGAGAGAAACAGCAGGAATAAGGGTCAATGGAACACCAATTAACAACATTAGATATACGGACGATACTATCATAATAGCAGACAACTTCCAAGACCTTCAAAAGCTAATAAATAGTTGATTATGGAGAAGAATATGGATTATCAATATCAAGAAAACTAAATTTATGAGGATATCAAGAACTCAAAATAATGATAAAGCCTGACAATTAACGCTAAAACTTAGAATAAGTTGAAAACTACCGATAGTCCGAAAGTCGATAAAAATGCACTGACCTAATCGGTGCATTGTTATCGATTTTTATTAATGTGAAAAATTTTTTGTGGTTGAATTAAAAATAAAAGCGTATTTCTTTAAAAAGATAAAATAAAAAATATACTCTTATTGAAAATTAAAATATTATTCCTAATAAAATAAAAAATAATTCTTTATGACCTACAGAAATAATTCGAATAGTTGACCTTCTATGGCTGAACAGTACCCCAATCTGTTATAAAAACTTCTGCGAACAGATGAAAGAGTTTCTGCTGTAACAGAATTGGAGACTTCTCTTATTCGATTTTTTAATTCATCCAAATTTTGGGCTCCAGCGTCAGGATGAGCGTAGATAATGCTTTTTAAATGTTCTCAAAAAAAGTCCATGGGTGTAAGATCTGGAGATCGTGCAGGCCACTTAATATCGCCTGTTCCACTGATAACTCGATTCGGGAAAGTATTGTTTAAATACTCCAGATTGTTAACCAGATGGTTAAAAACCAAACATTCTCCAGATTTACATCAGGAAGATTGAGAATAGCGGGAAGAACATGATTCTGTACCAAATCGAGGTATACTCTACTATTCAAGTTGCCCTCAATAAAAAAATGGACCTATTATGTGGTCTCCTAAAATGCCAGTACAGACGTTAACTTTTTGAGGACGTTAAGTTCGGTAAACAACACTTCTGTGCTGGTTTTTCCGCGCCCCATACCTCGTAATGAAAGGATTGTGTCTCCCTACTAACGAAACAGAAGATTCATCAGTGAATAAAATGTTTTTAATAAAATTTGGTTCACTATTAGCCTTCGTTATTAGAGTTTCACAAAACTCCATTCTTCGAAAGTAATCGTCTGGATAAAGCTGCTGCGTTTTCGAATATTTAAAATTCTTGTAACCGTGCTTTTTCCATACTTTCGTTACAGTAACATTGCTAACATCTAACTCTCTAGCAACGCTTCTACTTGAACGTGTTGAATCTACCTCGATTGTTGCACAAATTTGTGTATCCCGGTATTCTCTTTCCTCAACTTTTTCTGGTAACACTTCTTGAGCGTGACATTTTCTGCAATTTTTGAGGCAATAACAACTCTCAAAATTTTTAACAATATTATAAATTGACTGTACACAAGGAATTGGTCTTCCCTCAAAAAACACAGAAAATAAATCTACACACTGTTGCGCAGAATTGCCACTATAAAACCATTTTATTTTTTGAGCTTTTTCCGCGGCCATATAAACAGACATGTTTACAAAAATAAATTAAAACTCTACGCTGTTATACCTTTAAACAACCACGGTATAATGACAATATGACAAATTTGCCGACGGGCGACGAGCAACGACGAGTCAACGAAGCAGATATGTAGTGGCAAGTCGACGACGTGCAGTGTTGCCATTTATAGAGTGTATACCTAATCCAAAACTTAACGCACTGTATAACAAACAACGAAGTCATGAGAAGAGTCAAAAAGAATGGAAATATTGGAAACCATCAAGACACGAAAGCTGCAATAGCTGGGGCATGTTATGCGTATTGACATAAGTAGATAGGTAGCCACTTAAGCGCACTTTTTTCCCCAGATTCTGGGGAAAAACCGCTCGCGCCTTATGGAGAATATGGTAAATTTCCCCAGACTCCTGACCCAGATTTCCCCAGATTTCACCTAACCTTACCATCACCGCGAGGTGGCGTCAATTCTTCTTCTTTTACGTAAAGTCAATTCTTTTTCTTATATGTGACGTCAATTCTTCTTCTTATACGTGACGTCAATTCTTCTTCTTTTACGCAACGTGTAGATAGCGTCAATTCTTCTTTTACGTGAGTATACAAATTATATACGAAACCTAAGTCAATTCTTCTTCTTTTACGTGACGTGAAGGTAGCGTTATATACGAAACCTAAGACAGAGACCAAGAAACGAATACATAAAGTATAAAAATAAAATAAAAGACAGAGACATGTACAAGTATTGTTTATTTACATTACATTCGTACCAAAAAGCAGGTCTTTATAAGCTTCCTCCATCTTTAGTAAGTGATTAGGATATGCCAGAATGCGTAGGAGAAATAAACATATCTTAAAATTTTAATTATATATAAATACACGTTTTAAACCTTTATATTAAAAAAGAAAGAAAGAGACCAAGAAACGAATACATAAAGTATAAAAATAAAAGACAGAGACATGTCACGTATAAGAAGAAGAATTAACATCACGTATAAGAAGAAGAATTAACGTCACTTAAAAGAAGAAGAATTGACGCCGCCCCGCGGTGATGGTTAGGTTAGGTGAAATCTGGGGAAATCTGGGTCAGAGGTCTGGGGAGATTTACCATATTCTCCATAAGGCGCGAGCGGTTTTTCCCCAGAATCTGAGGAAAAAAGTGCGCTTAAGTGACTACCTATCTACTGACATACAACCTATTTCAATTAATTATACAAGGGAAAATCCAGGGCAAGAGAAGTGTAGAAAGGGGAAGAAGCTCATGGTCAAGTAACTTAAATAAATGGTATGGGTGCACATCAATCGAACTATTCAGAGCGGCAGCATCTAGGATCAGAATAGCCAATTTATTTGGGCAGTAGAAACTTACCTAATTTTAGTATTCCCATAAGCAGTTCCACACATCCAGCTATAAAGGCCAGTAGAATAACACATTCTATAGGTTTTCCAACTGTGTAGGAAAAAGTTAAGAGTGACATCAAACTGGTTGGTCCAATCGAAACCTAGAAATGATAAAAATGTATCCATATTATTCAACTGTCTTCTTGGTTAGAATTTCACTTTTTTCGGTTTTTTATTTTTTTTTTTTCTTTTTCTTGAATCAATTAATCAATAAGTTTATAACGTTCTACGCCGTCTTCTGATTTCCAGTCTCCATTTATCTCTGTCGTTCCAGAGGTTTTCTTCAACTCCTCTTCCTTAAGTCTTTATCGATTCCTTCTCTCCAACTTAACCTCGTTCTATCTTGCTTTTTTCTTCCACGCTGTGTCCAGTTCAATACTTTCTTTTGTATTCTGTCTTGGTCCATTCTTTGAACGTGTCCATACCATCTTAAATTATTTATTTTGAAATCTTCTGTTATATTGTGCTTAACACCCAAAATTTCTCGTATTCTTTCGTTTCTAACTCTATTTAATCTTGTTTTTCCAGCCGCTCTTCTTCAGAAGTCTATTTCTGTTGCTTCTAATGCTTTTATGTTTTTTCCTTTCAGTGGCCATACCTCACTTCCATATGTAACAATGCTTTTTATGATGCGGTTATAGATTTTGTGTTTGTTTTCTTTGGGGATTGTTTTGTCCCACTGTACACTGTTTAATTGCCTAATGGCTTGTCTTTCCTGGTTATTTATATGTTTAATTTCTTTGTCTAATTTGCCATCGTTGATTATTTGCATGCTTAAATATCATTATTTTTGACAGTGATTTATTTCTCGCTGTATTTCTTTCAAGATTAGATTTTGTTTAATATCCCCAATACACATATATTCAGTTTTCTTAATATTTACTTCTAGTCCCCATAGTTCGTATTCTTCGATAAGTTTACGGGTCATATATTCGAGGTGTTCATAGTCTTGGGCCATCACTATCTGGTCGTCTGCAAAACTCAATGTGTATAATATTGCGTCATTTAGAGGAATTCCCATGTTTCTGCATTTTGTTTTTCACGTCTTTATCGTTTGCTCCGAGTAGATCTTAAACAAAGTAGGCGACACCAAGCATCCTTCTTTGAGTCCTTTGCTGATAGTGAAAATCTTGAATACCTATGGAGCTTTCTTTATTTTACTTGTGTTGTTCTTGTAGAGGTCTTAAACAGCCTTGACTGAGGTTACACTAATATTTGTTTTCTCGAGAGCTTCCCAGAGTTTTTGTTGTGGCACACTATCATAAGCTTTTTGAAGGTCCACGTAGAGGAGATGTATTGGTTGATTTCCTGCTACTATTTTTCGATTAGCTGGGTATCAGTAAACAGATGGTCAATAGCTGATCTACCTGCTGTAATGTCGACATCGGCCTCCATATCACAGAATTCATCTTCCGTTCTCTTATTGATGAATTTCCCGTAAACTGTCGAGATGGTGCTAAGGACTGCGAGTTCTCGATAAGTTTCATATACATTTTTACTTCCCTTCTTATTTATTATCGTGATAAACAATGTGCTCCACTCCTCCGGTATATCCTCTCCGTTAATACGTTTTTGGTAAAGTCTGGCTAGCTGCTTATATAATTTTCTTGTACCGTACTTGAGTAGCTTAAGTGGAATATTGCCAGGGTTTTGGTGATTTTCTATTCTTTAATGCTTGGCGTACTTGTGCTACTTCTTTGTCGTCAATCCTAATTGGGGAAGCTATTGTATGTACTTGCATCTCGGATTGTATTTGAGGTGTTTGTAAATATTCTGCCTTTTTTTCCGCCAGTAGATTTGCTACTTTATTCATTCCATTTATCTAGGCTGATTGGTGAGATAATATCTTTAGTCTGATCTTGTTGAAGCGATTGCAGTATTTTCCAGCTTTCGGTGTCATTCATTGTGTCAATTAGTCATTCATTTTTAATATCATCATTAAGTTTTGAATGGTAATATAACCGCGCCACTGATCGCCAATGTTTTGAATCAATTCAATGTTTAAATATATATATATATATATATATATATATATATATTATATATATATATATATATATATATATATATATATATATATATATATATATATATATATTCGTATGAACTTTACACATTGCAGTTTACATAAAGAAAAGGAAGAAAAAAAGTGGCAATAACAATAATAAATAAGTAAGTAAATAAGTAAACACTGACACAGAACATATAAAATTAAAATTTTTAAAATTAAAGTCGAAGGTTACATCCTCGAAGCCAATTAGTCGCCTTGGGAGTAAGTTGGTGGATTTCTTGAAGGCTGCCAAAGAACTTGGTGGCTGGACACTCGAAGACGATGTGGTTAATTGTTTGTTCAGCGGCGCTGCATTTGTCACATTCCGGGCTGGCATTTATACCCCATTGATTCAGCGATTTGTTACAAATTCCATGACCAACTCGTATTCTATTTAGGTTGCACCATTCACGACGGGGAAGAGAAATGCCGTCTGGTTTGATTGTGGGGTTTTCTATCAGATTGGAATTTCTGATGTCTGGATTCCATTTGCCCATCCAGTGCTCTTCGGTAGTGAAAACAGCCAATTTTGTAGCAGTTCTAGTAGGTGGATGTCTGGATTTCAGTCTTAACTGCCTTTGGTGTAGTTCAGCGATGTCTGTGTTTATCGGTAGTTCTGGGTTTTGTTGGCATTTTTGAACTAGAGTGTTGAGTGCGGCTAGTCGTTTTGTTGCTGGTGGAGCGATGTTGCTTAGAACTGGAAGCCACTGGGTTGGTGTGGGCTTTATAGTTCCCGTTATGTGCCTCATTGTTTGATTTAACTGGGTATCTAAATATGGGGTGTAAAGCTAGTTCGCGTCCGTAGTAGAATACTACACGTGCACCCTGGGTAACGCTAAATGAACTAGCAACAATAGAACCGCCAGACCTGTCTCTCGTAGATCTCAATATTTCTTAAAAGAAAAACCTTTAGCGTGTTTTGTTAGTGTTGACTTACGGAGTGGAAACGTTGACCACGACAAGGAGAACACTCCAAAAGTTCCGTGTGGTTCATACCGCCAGCTACGACGAAGTTAATGAGTGTCTAATGCTGTAGAGAGAATGCAACACTGCAGTAGAACTTGGTAGGTCACATTGCTTGAATGACAGATAAACATTCGACATAGCAGATACTGGAATAAAGACTAAGACATAATGCTTGCCGAGGTAGAAGTCGTCCATAGAGATACAAAATGTTGCCGTAGGAATTGAACACAAGGGGCATAAGATCAGAACAGATGGAAAATCGAATGGAAAAGCAAAGATTGAATGATATTATCATTATATGATCCGCTCGCGTTATCTACTCATTTGACGTAAAACTTGGTGGTCAAATTCAAATTGGTTGTGTGAGCAGTCCAAGATATTTGCAAAACTCGCCGATAAGGCCACATTTAATTGCCTCGTGTCCATTAAGGCTGCTAATTTTTAGTGACCACGCTTCTATCCCATGCCAAGTATGGAAGTATTTAACAAAATTATATCTTATTTGGATATCGAGCGATCTATTGCCTTGGAGGCATTTTTACAAAGTTTATGTGGCTATTTCAATCCGAGTTATGATTTAAAGTCTAATCAAGTCAAGATTAAATTGTCATCGATCGAGCTACCTAAATATTCAAGCTTGTAAACTTTAGTCATTTCTTTTCCGTATACATTATGCTTTTGGATGGTTATACAGTATGGTGTACTGGTTGATTTGAATTTCAATTTTCTACTAATATCTTGGTGTTAAATTTCGGTATCAATTTTTAAGTCCTAATAGATTTCCTTCAGCTAATATTTTGTTAAGTGTCGCTTCTCTGTATGTTTTTTGACTTTTTCTTCTGTTTTTTAATATGATAATAAACTTGATGATAATATTTCGTACGTTTATCTATTTAATATTTTTTATTTTATATAACATTTTTAAGTTTTTACATTTCTATATATAATGCCTCCACTGAACGATAGATGTGTCCAGATGTGTGCTCAATACAAGCTGACCACACATCTGGACACATCTATCGTTCAGTCTGTGTTAATTCACGAGAGACGCAATATCTGACGTCCGCACCGAATCTCTTTGATCTGTGCTAAAAAAACCGACAACAATCGGATATCATGCAGAGGCATCCGCAAACGTCATATATAAACAACATATGATCAAATTACCCCATCTGCACATCTCCAGATGCATACAGAGATAAAAAAAAAGAGGTTAATCTTTGTAAATGGGTATATTTATTTAAAAAACCCTTAAAAGGGCCACATCAATAAAACAAACGTTTTCGGACCACACAGTCCATCATCAGGTTATTAAAATCGAAAATGCCTAAAAATAAGTATAAACCATTTAGTTAAAACAAACGAGATTTTGAAATTTTGACTATGGTTGAAAAGCAAAAGATGGTTATACTTACTAGGTCATAATGCCTGAGCCACCAAAATATTAGGGTAAAAACCCTTTAAATTACATTTAGTTAAGAAATGTTGTACATTGTGTTATAAAATAACTGTGATGTTCAATATTAAATTAAATTTGACTAAAGGTAACACATGGCTCAATTGGGTTCCAGAGCCGGGTGAGAGGGAACCTCTGCACTCGGAGAACAACGTGGAACTGATTGACAAGATACTTTTGAAGGATGAAGAAAACAGAATGTCAATGCAACAAAAACTATAAAAGTTGTACATAGTATTACTACAGCCAAAAGATTCAACAAGTTTTGATGATTTTAAAAAATAACAACAATCTAGGTGTTGGGATTTAAAAACTTTTTATTTATTAATTTAGGGTATAAAAGATGTCAAATCAATGATGGTTTTATAGTCATGATTAATATAATGACCTGTGCCTTAGGCAACTTATGTTGCTTTTCGTCGTATGGAATGTGGTCTAAAGTGTATTTAATTTTGGGTTAGCTTGTATTTATGAAATTTATCCTTTTATGTTTAACACATCTAGGACAAGGTAAAAATGAAATAACAAATATTTGAAGCTAATATCAGACCTCATATTTAAATGACTTTATTTAAGAATGCTCCTATGGTGAAAAATTAATAAAATTAAGTTTCGGGACTTTGAAAGAAATGTGGGTATTCTCAACAGATCTTTTTAGGATGTATCTAAGATCTCCAGAAAGACGTTCTTGAAGGTAAGGCAAAGAAAAATAATGAGTTTTGATGGTCAAGTCTTTGGGAAACGCAGTCTCTCTTAATAGTTTGAGTTGTCTCTTATTTATAAGTTTGTTAATGATATTGGGGTCATATCCATTGTTGAATGCTATTTGTTTAAGGGTGTTAACTTCTGCATGATAGTTGGATTGTGATAGTGGAATTGTTAATAATCGGTGAATGTAACTATGGAATGCTTGCATATTATTTTTCTTTGCCTTACCTTCAAGAACGTCTTTCTGGAGATCTTAGATACATCCTAAAAAGATCTGTTGAGAATACCCACATTTCTTTCAAAGTCCCGAACAATCTAGGACAATGCTTAACCAATACAAAAGATCCCATCAACTACATGGATCGTAGTGGTGTTTATAAATTACAGTGCTCTGATTGTGATGCTACATATATAGGTAGAACCTGTAGATCACTAACTTCTCGTTCCTTAGAACACACTATAAAAGAGAACACTTCCACCTTCTCTCAACATCTTGCACAACATAAACATACCCTCAACATCCCAGAAGACGTCTCTTTGTTACATAATATTCCCCAAAAAAATTTTCTAAAATTAGATCTATATGAAGACTTGGAAATAGTTAAAGAAAAACAAAATAGCCCCAATTGTGTTAATCGCCATGTATCTTTCAACCGTGACTTTCAACCTTTACATCGTCAACTTTTTTCATAGTCCACACTTCACAATACTGTCCTATTTTCTTTGCCTTAATTTCCTATACAAACGTCAACACCTTATTCCTACATAATCTTGTGGTTCTTCAAACACCCATTTTATACAATATCGTCACACCTTCCTCTCACAAATTTCTGACCCCAATTTTAACTTCAGAACCATCCACATCCGTCATACCAACATTTCACTATCTTATCCACTCTTCACTTCTACATCGTTTTCCTGTTAATTCTGTTCTCTTTCATTATTTCTTGGTCAATTCATATATTAAACATGTATCCAATAGTTTTAATTTAGTAATCACTCAAACATTGTCTAACAATTTATTAAAATTCATAATCTACCATATTACAAAGAATCCTAATCTACCTTTGTCCACCTTCTTTCGGTCAACAACTTAGTAGCACACTTATACAACAAATTTCAGGTTTCTACAAACTGAATTTAATACCACCTAAATAGATTTTGTTCAGGGTGCTAGATACTTTAAGTATAAAGGACCCCTATTATCTCTAATTGTTGATCAACTCCTTTTCTCCCTCAACCCCCCCCTCCTTTTCTTCGGTCATTTCTTTTACTTTCATTCTCATTAGTCTCTGAGGAACCCAGTCTCTTCAATTTTAAATTCAATCACATATGTTACTACTTCAATTTCTTCAGCCTGTAGATTTCCATCTTACTAAACTTAATTTTATTAATTTTTCACCATAGGAGCATTCTTAAATAAAGTCATTTAAATATGAGGTCTGATATTAGCTTCAAATATTTGTTATTTAATTTTTACCTTGTCCTAGATGTGTTAAACATAAAAGGATAAATTTCATAAATACAAGCTAACCCAAAATTAAATACACTTTAGACCACATTCCATACGACGAAAAGCAACATAAGTTGCCTAAGGCACAGGTCATTATATTAATCATGACTATAAAACCATCATTGATTTGACATCTTTTATACCCTAAATTAATAAATAAAAAGTTTTTAAATCCCAACACCTAGATTTTTGTTATTTTTTAAAATCATCAAAACTTGTTGAATCTTTTGGCTGTAGTAATACTATGTACAACTTTTATAGTTTTTGTTGCATTGACATTCTGTTTTCTTCATCCTTCAAAAGTATCTTGTCAATCAGTTCCACGTTGTTCTCCGAGTGCAGAGGTTCCCTCTCACCCGGCTCTGGAACCCAATTGAGCCATGTGTTACCTTTAGTCAAATTTAATTTAATATTGAACATCACAGTTATTTTATAACACAATGTACAACATTTCTTAACTAAATGTAATTTAAAGGGTTTTTACCCTAATATTTTGGTGGCTCAGGCATTATGACCTAGTAAGTAGGTATAACCATCTTTTGCTTTTCAACCATAGTCAAAATTTCAAAATCTTGTTTGTTTTAACTAAATGGTTTATACTTATTTTTAGGCATTTTCGATTTTAATAACCTGATGATGGACTGTGTGGTCCGAAAACGTTTGTTTTATTGATGTGGCCCTTTTAAGGGTTTTTTAAATAAATATACCCATTTACAAAGATTAACCTCTTTTTGTTATACGTGGTATACAGCCAGCTACAGGAATTTTTCCTTGTGGATTTTGCATACAGAGATGTTGTCCGCGGATGCGTCTGCCGATGTGTAGAGGAGCCATAATATATATTATATTATAAAAATATAATAAATATTGTAAATAAAAATATAATTTTACTTACTTCTTTAATAGTTCCAACAAAAATATACGTAAATGATCCAATAAACGCTGTATATAATCCATATTGGGCAGGAAGGCCAGCCAAGCCAGCGTAAGCAATCGATTGAGGCATCATGGTCAGTCCCACCGTTAGACCAGCTATTAAGTCAGCCAGAATATCATTTTTAGTGTATTTGGGTAGCCATTGTAATATGACTAGTCGCTGAAATAGAATATCCTTTACCTTGGTGCCCAAGGAACGGTCGGAGTCTGTTTGTTTTCCCACTAAAATGATAAATGGATTAATCCAATACTTATTTATTAATTGCCAATAACTTTTAATTGCACAAATCTAAGTAATGATAGAAATGTTACACTCACAGGATTTTAGGAACTAAATGTAATACATGAAAAAAATTGTAAAACAGAAAAAAATGAAATCATTAAAAGAATATGCTCGACAAGAAAAATAAAGACTAGCTATATTGTTATGTTTTAATCTACACACTTAGAAAACTTACTTTTTTATCACCTCAGCTCCCGTATACTAAATTACATAAATTTTTTCGCTCCAATTAAATACAATCTTCAAAAATAATTTACAGGTACCTTATGTTTACCTATTTATACTCGTAAAACGATATAAAATTCTGAGATGCTAAAATATATAGGTGCAGACGATAAACAGTATGCGTTATATATATTTTTAAATAAAATTGGAAGGTACATAGTATATTAATTAAATATAATATTTTCCAACCTTATCAAAAAATACTTTTCAAACATGGGTTTTTTGATAAGTAATACTATTTTAAACAAAACTTTTCGCAAAAGTGATAATTATGAAAACAATAAAAACACTGTAACACATTCAATATAGGGTCTTGGAATCTGAAAATTTCTGGAAAAATTTACTATACAAGATGCCACACTATCACAATAAATATATATATATATATATATATATATATATATATATATATATATATATATATATATATATATATATATATATATATTGTGGTAGTATATTGTGGGCCAAATAGACCGACTGCATCCTCAAGAATCACCACTTAATACATCTACGCCTATGGTGGTTTTAAAATTTTTGTTGATATTCATTCTAGAGCGTTTTTAATTGAAAATGATAACAAAATTGAATAGTTCTTGTATGATTTTGGTCACATTCAACTGATTAGCGTATTTACACATTATTTCAGTCTTTGTTTAAATTTAAGTTGAGCCGTTAAAAATGCCTAGAAACGTGATGTCTGATTTTAACAGATCTATAGTAATTGCTTTGTTTCAACAGGGGTTTAGACAAAGTTATATCGCGAATATTGTTGATGTTACTCAGAGTGCTGTATCGAAAATTTAAAAAAAAATTCCAAGATACAAATGACGTCAAGGATCGTCCCAGAAGTGGTAGAAGTCGATGTACAACAACAGCACAAGACCAGCAAATAACATTTATAGCTCGTCGAAATCGTCTGGAATCTACAAGTGGTATATCCAGAGAAATTTCTAGGCTTCAAGGACTGAATATTTCACGACAAACAATAACACTCAGACTTAATGCGGTAAATTTGTATCGTAGAAGACCGCTACGTGTTCCTAAACTAACCTACCAACACAAAATAGTAAGGTTGTAATGGGCTAGAGAAATGGTGCATCATGGTCCTAACTAAAATAAGGTGATGTCCTCTGATGAGTGAAAATACTGGCTTGGTATCTGATTCGCGAAGAACACTGGTTTGGAGGGCCCCAGGACGACAAGCCCGACTAGAAACAGCCCAA
Organism: Diabrotica balteata; assembly: GCA_918026665.1. Taxonomy (NCBI): domain Eukaryota; kingdom Metazoa; phylum Arthropoda; class Insecta; order Coleoptera; family Chrysomelidae; genus Diabrotica; species Diabrotica balteata. Next base: position 113,868,333 of record OU898276.1, read on the forward strand.
CCGCGTGTCCCATATGAAGGTGGCAGTATTATGGTTTGGGGTGGTATTATGAGTGGTACACGGACGCCACTGTTGGTTCTGGAGAGAAGAGTCACTGGTGCTGTGTATATCGAGGAAGTTTTAAATCCTGTCATATGTCTATTCCGAGGGACAGTAGGTGATTAATTTGTGTTTATGCATGACAACGCACTTCCTCATCGAACAGCAGCAGTACTAAATTTTCTGGAAGAAGAAGGAATATCTACATTACAGTGGCCCTCGAATTCCCCCGACATGAACCCTATTGAACATGCTTGGGACATTCTCAAAACACGCATCAAGAAGCGAAACAATCCTCCTATTACACTTCGAGAACTAAAAGATGCTGCTCGTGAAGAATGGGAAAGAATTCCGCAAGCACAGCTCGACCAGTTAATCGTCAGCATGTCAAATCGCCTACAGTCATGCATACAGGCCAATGGAGGAAATACTAATCATTAGTTTTATGCAAAATTTATTTTTTTCTATACTAATTTATTTTTAAATGTAAGTTGTACATTCTAAGTTTTTCACTCCAAAAGAATAAATAATTTTTTGCATATCGTTTATCTGGTTTTGAGATTTATTTGATATTGTTGAGAATTAAAACAAAATGATGTTTAACTATTCAAAAGAGTTTCTATATAAAATTTAATTAAAAAAAGAAAAATTCCAATATTCCAAACTTTTGGACAGATGTATATATATATATATATATATATATATATATATATATATATATATATATATATATATATATAATATAAAATTAGTGTTTCTTGGGTTTAGGTTCAATAAAGATATATTATATGTGGAACTAGATTTTATTTTCCATAACAATTAACGTTTCGGCAGGAAATCCTTGGCTTTGTCAAGATTCTAAAATGTTTATGTATAAGGACAAACAGATATTGTAAAATATGTATATATATGACTTACAAAAACATAAAACATGACACATACATTAACGAGCTGACAATTAAAAGTTGATAAAACATGAAAGTGAGAAGAAGCATAAATTTGATTTTGAAAACATAAAAATTTTAAAAACAGAACAAAACAAAAAGAAGAGGGAGATATACGAATCAATAGAAATAAAAAGAAATATCAACGCTATAAATGACAAAAAAGATACACAAAACCTAAATAAAATATATTTCAATCTAATTTAAATAATAATAATAAACATCATACCAAGCTCTTAAAGTCATAACATATCTCCACTTTACCTTTTTCGAAAACATCAATGATACGCCTCTATAAAAATAATTATATACTAATGACAGTAAACCATGAGATATCAGATATCAACTTTTAATTGTCAGTTCGTTAATGTCTGTGTCACGTTTTACGTTTTGGTAAGGTCATATATATATATATATATATATATATATATATATATATATATATATATATATATATATATATATATATATATATATATACATATTTTACAATATCTGTTTATCCTTATACATATACATTTTAGAATCTTGACAAAGGCAAGGGTTTCCTGCCGAAACGTTGATTGTTATGGAAAATAAAATCTAGTTCCACATATAATATATCTTTATTAAACCTAAACCCAAGAAACACTAATTTTATTAGGAGGAAGGCATCAGAGAGGATGCCAAAAGCTCGGCAAAATGGATATCGACGCGGTTCAACCCGGAAGACTGGTGAGTTTGATATTAATTTTAGTAATAATATTAATCTTAGCTCTAGGTTTTATATATATATATATATATATATATATATATATATATATATATATATATGTCAACTATCAAAAACGCTTTCTTTTTGTTTTGTTTCCAGACGAAATTCTAAACATAATTGTCATGGAAAATAATCGGAAGACTCAAGCGTATTACGATAAATGGAATAGTGAAAACACAAATAAAACTAAAGTGTATGTTTGCGTTAATTCTATATAGAATCAAGCCTTTATTGAAATATTGCTTATATTTGGAGCTTTTCATGGATCGAAAGAGGCGATCAATATGCTTTGGTGTGACGATATTGCTTACTGCCGTCCTATAATACCAGCTGCTATGTCTATATGAAGAACAAACCTAACAAGTGCGGATTAAAGATATGGGCACACATGGACTGCACTACTTCTTTTATTGTAAAAATGCAAATTTATTTGGGTAAGTTTTTGAATTGACAATAAGAAAATAAGCAAAAATTTAAATATATTAATTTTTAGGAAAACAAGGTCCTAATGCGGAAAAAGCTTAAAGCCAAAGAGTTGTCCTAGACTTAATAGAACATTTGGAAGGAGAGTTTGGAATAACAACTGACAATTTTTTACGAGTTTACAACTTGCGGATAAGTTATGGGAAAAAAATATAGCTCTACATGGAACTCTTAGAAAAAATAAACCCTTTATTCCAAGGGAGCTTCTACCAGCATCATATAAAACAGATTATTTAAGTATGTTTGCTTTTAAAAAACATACTTGAATACACGCAAAATCAGAGTTTCTGTACATTATACAAATAGTAAAATAGTATGTAGTTGTTATTTAGTCTGTTAGCGTGTAACCTCGGAAATCTTTTTTGGATGGTGCTAGAAAGATAACCAATGGAGACACTGCGGACGGCAGCCAGATGGTTGGTGGAGAGCGAGTCGTGGGTTCGAAACTAGCTTTTGGAACCGGGAATGGATCCAACGGACGAAATAAGTAAAGATAGTATAAGAGATATTAGAAAAGATATAGAAATAAACAAAAAGATGGATGGGTAAAATTACCAAAGATAAGAGAAGATAGAAACAGGGCGCCACTCAATTTTTTGGGGTTAAGGAGAAAATTAAGAAACCTTAGAAAAGAAAAGAGATAAGGAAAGATATCCTTTAGAGATCAGAGATCAAACCCAAGGAAAGATACCAACAGTTAATTATCAAATAAATTTGGTCAACACAATATATAAACAAACAATAAATATATTAGGTATTACACTTACTTACCTACGAAACTTAATCAGCCTGATCTTTCTACTGGTCAAAGGTATAGTAATAAATTAATATACTAAGCAAATATTTAGAGCTACTATTTTATCAGGGAACTTGTTAGAAGCCGACAAATAAAATACATGCATAAAACATTAACAATATATTAAACACAAAATTATGCTGCTAAATGCAACACAAGTAATAAAAATACACAACTATGAAATGGTGTTATATAGGTATAAAATTAAGCAATAATATAATAAAAAATACCTTTACCAAGATATATAAGGCAATCATATACAAATATAATTTGGCGTATCTCGAGATATTATAGGAAAGATAATGAGCAAAAATTATAGCAAATACAAAAGATAGCAAAAATTTCTAACTCTAAATTTACAAAAAAAAAAACAAACAGGTTACAGAGTTGAAAACATTAACTAGCCAAACCGCACTTGGCTAGGTGGGTTACTATCTCGCACTATTAATTAATGCTAAACTGAGATGTTCATAGTTATTATTTATGGAAAGTTCTTGAATTGTTCTTTAAATTAAATATAAAAATCGGCAATCTACAGATGAAGATATGGATGAATGATGGGTGATACGTCCAGATAATGGCAGGTGATATGATACCATACCATATTACTCGCCCAGATAATTTGCAGATAAAGATTATGGTAACTTACATAATTCCTGATGACGGCAGCTTAATTCACTGAATTTAATATACTGTACTGGTATTCAACACTGAATTTAGGTACCATTAAAGGTAGTGCAGAACTATATATAACTTAATATAGTCTAAGACAAGAAAACTGAATTATAGAGTGTATACACACTTAGAAAATAATTCACAGAGACGATAATTTCAGGCAAGCGACCGCACTAAACGAGAGGCCACCGAGAAGTCTCACGAGATAATCGACCTGTGCTCAACGAGAGCCCACCGAGAAGTAAGTTGGTTCCACTAAAATTTTCCCAATTATCCAAGAAAAAAGAAGAAGAAGGTTTAAACCCCCACTTAAAATCATCGGACAGTTGTAGGTAATTCTGAGGAAGTAAAAATTCCGAAAGTTTTGAGTTACCGGTACCAACAATTGGACATGAGAAGCAGACAATACTTGGGATTAAGTTATTGTCAAAAGATACGGGCCTTCGGCGAAAATTATCAATTTATGTAAAAGAACCTGCATACCCAAAAGCATTAGATCTTTTCATACTGAGTATTCAGACGGAAAGGATTAACTACCTTTAGTAATTAGGGAAGTCCATTATAATTTAGTAGACCTAATATTATTTTCTTATCGTAAACACGGGAATTCCTAATCATCGGCGTATCGCACGGGGGTAAAAGAAATTAAAAATAATTAATATTTTAATAATAAAAAAAAATGTTACACTGCATAGGCACCTTAGATTAGCTACCAAAAAAAATTAATAAGATGTGGCCATTTTTTAACTACTATTAAAACTTTTCTAACTAAAGAGTCTAAAAAGACTAAATCATTTAGTCCAGTCGTCAGGGAGTTGACCCCTAAAACTCATACGAACAAGCTGAATTTTGACGAGAATATTAATTTTGGGACATTAACAAAATGCAAAAAAGTTTACCACTTTTCCTCTGGGCGTGCCCCTGAAACCCCCCTCTCAAAGGAGTGAAAACGCAAAAAAATCCCGCTAATACAAATTTTATTGAACATTAATTTCGCGCGCATAACTGACATGCAAAATCGACAGTCGCTTCAAACGTTGTTTCTAAGAGAGCGGTTCATTCTACACAAATAATGCTTATAAACAGTTTTGTTTAAAATTATCTCAATATATCTTGTATTTAAATATTTTTTAAGGTATACAGACACTTTGTAAATCGATTTTAGCCACCTGCGAGGGGGGTTTTGGGGGAAAGCCCGGGGTAAAACTTTTTTGCGCCTTTTTTTTTGGTTCCAAAATTAATATTCTCGTCAAAATTCAGCTTGTTCGTATGATTTTTAGAGGTTCAGTGGCATTTTCGTCTCTGGCGACTGGAGTAATTTTATAGTTGGAAAGAAATTCAATCAAACTTGCAAATGAACTATAAATGACCGAACTGTCATAAAAATAATTAACTTCCTGAGTTTACTCATTAAAAAATTTATTCATTTAAGTTTTATGTTTCAGGAAATCAGGTGATGATTGGCTTTAGATGCGCACTGTAAACTTTCCATATTCTAGAAAACAAGCCGTAATTTAAATGTATTTTTGAAATTTCACTTATTTAACATGAGACTGTTTAACTATATATACAGATCATGGAAATCAGTAAATGAAAGAATTTAATCAAGATTTCTTATTAACCAACAAAAGAAAATAATTTTACCGTCTAAACTTATTGATAGGCACATAAATTACTGTTATTTTATAAAAATAAATACTTACTCAGTATATATATATATATATATATATATATATATATATATATATATATATATATATATATATATATATATATCTGTGTGTGTGTGTGTGTGTGTGTGTGTGTGTGTGTGTGTGTGTGTGTGTGTGTATGTGTGTCCTTTCCAATAATAATACTTTTTAATGTTAATGACCTTTTGTAATAAAGAAGTGAATAAGTCACTTAAGAAAATGGCTTATTTTTTTTCTTTGCATCCTGTTGTACGCCTCCTAGTACATTATTTCCATGCGTGAGATGTGTACAAGAATATCTGTCCTCAACAAATTGTATTGTTAAATAAATGAGTGCGTTAATACAAATTAGGCACAAAATGGCTTATTGTTAAATTTAAAGTTATTATTTCCTTTAATTTAGTAAATATTATGCGTTTTCTCTTATAAGTAATATTGTAAAAAGTAGTTTGTTAAACTTATTTTCATCCATCGAAGATCAATAAAGTTATAATATATCATAAATAGGTATGTATATACAGATTAAACGAATTTAAAACGGATCATACAATTTAATATATGTCTGTTTGAACTGCATTTGAAATAGTGGACCAATATAAAACTTGGACAAAAATAAATCCATACCTGGGTATAGACATTGTATAAAATATCGTTCAACTATCTGTCTCGCAACAATGTTGTTTGCGTAAAGGAAGCGATAATAGTTCAGGAAATGAAGCTCGAAAAAAGTTAAAACTTCGCAATTTTTTCGTCCTACATGGATTGAGTTGAAATTTTAACAGAAGGTAGGTGATAGCACAAGGATCAAAATCTATATCGAACCGAAGTGGGCTGAAGGGTTTTAGGGGTGAAAACTACCCCTAATTGTCAAAAATTATAAAATAACATATTAAACCTAAATATGGGTAAAATTTGGTTTGAATTAATTAAATAATGATAGTTTCGTGCTTTTAAATATAGTTCCATCATATTTAAAACCTTAAAAAGCGACCTTTGTTAGTGATTAATGTAAAAAAAAGTAGTAATGCGAAGAAAATGATTTCGCCTTGAAACGATTTGAATAAAAATTTGGAATTAAGCTCAACTCACCCTCTGCTTTATATTTTATGACATGCTGATGAACCCTGATTGTTCTTAGGGGTGAAAACTACCCCTAATTTTCAAAAATTGTAAAATAACATTACAAATCTTAAGATGAGTGAAATTTGGTTTGGATTAGTGAAATAGTGATTTTTTTATACTTTAAAATACAATTTCATACATTTTCAACCCTTAAAAATAAATAATAAATAAATAAAATAAATTTTTTGCCAAAATTTTGCAAATTTCAACTTTTGAAAATTAGCCTTTACAACATTGTAGTTTTTATAAACTAATTTAATAGATATAAATTGAAAAAAGTAGAATTAAATACAAAAAAAATTATCAACATAAAAAGGCACCATATATTCTTATACATTTACATAAATAGTTGAAAATATTTACATTTATAGGTAAAACAATTATTATATTAATTTTATTCGTCATTAATTACATCTTCACCGTGATCTATGTCATCCTCATCTTCTTCAATTATTGGTGGACTATTATTGCACCCCTCACCTGAGCACCCAGAACAAGTAGAGTTACAGTATAAACCAACTTTTCTGCACCCACATGAAACGCCGCATCCTTAATAATTTTCAAAAGTTCATCGGGTGCAGGTTGTTTGTTCATGCGTACGGGTAATAACAAACCATCTTTGGAATACCATCCCCAATCTGTTGCTCTGATATTTTCATTGCCAAGCCATAGACATATGAGCAGATGTTTTATTCTGTTGTATGGAATTTCAAAATAAGAACGCTTAAAATTTCGAATGTATAACGCCCCACTACCTAATATACCGGTTTTGTAGTTTATTATGCTCCGACATGTACTGTACTATACTAATGGAATTTTCCGGAAAAAAAATAATTGTTTTTTTTAACGTATTTCCTTCATTTTTAACGATAGAGTGTTTGTTCAAAAACCATTTTGTAGAGGTTTTTAAGAGCTACAAAGATCTGTGAATTAAATCTTTTTGGAACCCTTGGTTTTTAAATGGGGTGAGTTTAAAGGGCTCGAAAAAGATGGTGCTTGATCGTAAATCGATGCTTTAAACGGCTATATCTCTCCAAATATTCATTGTACAACAAATCTAAATAAAGGAAATTGGAACACTCAAGGCATGACTCACAAGACAACGGAAATTTTAACTGAAATGACCAAGCAAAAAATAGTCATCAAAGTGCTCTCTAAAACCAAAAAGAAAGGCTAAGGAGATGAACAGATTAAACACTACATTCATATATGGTCAAGAGTAGAGAAACACGTACAGGCTAAATCAGGGGTCTCAATTCTTATAAAAAATCCTAAAAAAATATATAAAAGACTATGCGTACATCTCTGAAAGACGATGACTCACGTTGTACGGCATCGAAACAATAGTCGAAAATATGGACTGGATATAAACACCAGTAAAACCAAGCTAATGATCATCAGCAAGGAAAACATAACTGGAGCAAATCTGTATGTGAACCAAATGAGAATTGAACGTGTCTCACAATACAATTACTTGGGAACTATTATCAATGAGTCGTAGGACAATACCCAAGAGATTAAATATCGTATCGGAAAGGCAAAAAGTGCATTGTTGACTATGAGTTCTGTGTTCAACCCTATAAACAAAAATAAGGCTTCTTAAATGTTATGTGTACTTAGTGCTTCTGTACGGAGTAGAAACGTGGATGTTAAAGGCGGAAACTCTATCAAAACTTCAGGCTTTTGAGCTATGGTCATACAGAAGGATCCTGAAGATACCATGGACAGACAAAGTCACCAATGAAGAAGTACCGCGGAGAATTAACCCAACTGCGGATTTGGTCAACATCGTGACGGGCCGTAAGCTGCAGTACTTGGGTTATGTAATAAGAAATCAAGGCAGATACAAGCTACTCCAATGCATTTTGCAGGGTAAAATTGAAGGAAAAAGAGCTCCAGGACGAAGAAGAATATCCTGGCTTGCTAACCTGAGAGCATGGTATAGAAAGACCTCAACACAGCTATTTCGTATAGCAACCAACAAAGTCATCATAGCCAGAATGATCGCCAACGTTCGGAACGGACAGGCACCCTAAGAAGAAAGACAGAAGAACGAAAGAAAGAAGAAGAAACAATAGTTGTTGGAGTCTATACGCCAACAGGCGATTCAAATCAACAAGTAAAAGATTTCTTTTGTGAAGAGGTATCAAACATTTGCGATAAAATTAAAAGTCATCAAGAAGTAATACTGTTAGGAGACCTAAATGCCAGAGTAGGTTCTCAAACGACCTCACAAAATAGACACCTAAATCATTCGTTCTATTAGGAGGTTCACTCTTAACAAAACTAATAACTTTTCTAATGAATCAATACTGCCAATAAATGAAGTAGCATCTGAATGAAAAACCGCTCTCCAAGGGTCCATCTTTAAAAAGGGTAATCGAAAAGATCCTAACTGCTACAGAGGGTTAAGTGTCCTACTTTCGGAAAATTGTTTGGAAAGATAATAAATGGAAAAATACAAAATGATGTATGATATCTAATTAGCGAAGACCAAAGTGGATTTACGCCTGATTTATTGCACTGATAATTTTTCGACTGTTCTAACAACCATTCAAATTTCGTCATTTTGTGTCATGTGGAACAATTTCACTCAATCATGTCAACATTAGACTGATAATTGCATTCAGTGCAATTTTCAATCCCTATGACAACACGATCGAGTTTGACAACTTTATCCAAATAAATTTCAAAATGTCACGTTTCGGCAATGAGAATGTTCAAAGTATAAATGTAGATATAAATCAGAATTCTATAAAATCATACTTGAATCTCGATCAAGAACACAACAACAAGATTATAAATATTATGCGTGGTAATAGATCTTCTATAGTAGAGAACAGCAACGAATCTAATGTTAACTTAAATTTTAATAATTGTACTTTTACTAACTGTACTTTTAATAAATAAATGTTTCGTTATGTTGAGTTGATGAGAATGCCTCATAATTTCATGACAAATTTCTCAAGCTCGTTGCTTGGTAACTGTTACCAGGGAACGAGCTTTCGATTGTCATAAAATTATCTCGAGTGTTATCAATGTCCTAGGGATATTACTACTGATAACGTATTTTTAAAATTGGAAAAACCAATGCCAGGGAATGAGAATCCTCATAGAAAATGACATACCATTCTCCCTGAACTTTGCGAATGACCAAGTCGTCCTAGCTCAAGATTCTTATGATCTAGAATTTATGATAAAGCGTCTATACAGAGAATATGTAAAATGGGGGTAATGTAAAAAAGTCAGCGTGAATAAAATAGAATATTTAGTTAACAATTCAGATGCAAGGTTTAAAGTGTTGATAGACGAGGACGTGGAAATCAAACAAGTAGAAAAATTTTAATATTTAGGTGCATTCATTGATAAGAACGGCTTGGGTGAAACCGAAATTAAACACCGAATTAATCAGGGATGTAAAATTGTAGAATGTCTGAACTCCTTATGGTGGAATCGCAACATTTCCAAAAGGAACAAAAAAAGAATAGAGCAAACCATGATTGAATCAGTTTTTTGTTATGGCTCTGAAGTATGGACAATTAATTCAGACCTGAAGAGAAGATTGTTGGCAGTTAAAATTGATTATTTGATTATTTGAGAAGTAGTGCTAGAACATCACGGCTAAAAAGGAAGACCAACAAATCTATAAGAAATAACATGAATCCTACAGAAACGGTTATTGACAGAATAAAAAGAAGAGGTTTAAAATGGTTTGGACACCTATTGAGAATGTCTGACAAACGTTGGCCTCAAAATCTTCACAAATGGAAGCCCCCCAGAAGAAAAAAAGAGGGAGACCTCGACGCTCATGGAATGAAGGCATATATGTAATGGATTCAGAGTTTGAAGTTAAATTTTTAAAAATAATTAAGGGTAAAGGGACAAGTGCAACTTTTCACTTTCCAGAAACGGAAGATATTTCGATAGTCCCCATTGAAGATGTAGTTTTAACATAACATCCTATAAACCTATAAGCCATTCAAATTATAGCACTTGCAGAACGCTATTATTTATTTCTTTCAAATTTGATGGATAATTACAATGTAAATTAAAACTTAAGGCTTATCCTCGAAAATTGTAACGGTAAAATTCAGAGAGATATCTATTTCAAAAATATCTTTCTTTACGAAAACAAAATCCATTCACTAAGAATATTATAAACATCATCGTGTACTAGAGGTTAGCTTTATACCTACCTTATACAACCCCCTATTGTGTAAAGTCTTGGGTCTATACAATAAACGAACGGGCGGCCTTCTATTCAGTGCGGTTTTGAAATAATGTTGAATAAAAATATTCATGAAATTAAAATGAAAGGATTTACGTCTATTAGTAGAAGTGCGATTTATAAAATTAGTACTTGAAGCCCAAATAGCGGGAGGAATATGTGCATCAGTTTTCAAATATTTAATATTTACTATATAATTCCTAAATTGAACCACTTTCACTTATTTAGGTAACAATGTATCTGTTTTGACAACTAAATAGGTAATTAGACAAAATAATGAGTATTATTAATTTCAAAACAGTTTAAAGAGTTAAAACGAGTTTAAAGAATTAGAAGGAGGTAGCCCGGGCCCAGTTAAATGGTCAAGCTTATTCCAGTGGAAGCAATAAGGAGGATTATTTTTCGTTTTGGCACAGCTGACATGCTCTCTCTAGCACTACAACCCATGAAACTGTGGTAAAAAGCATGCTTTATTTATACGGTTCTGAAACAAGACGATTAACAGAGACATCGAAGAAAAATATCTCGTCGAACTTAATGCAATAAAGTATGAGAATAGAAGGTACAGTCATGGATGGCATACAACGAAAGCAGCTCAAATGGGTACAGATCCAATAAATAAAAGACAGTAGACTCCTAAAACAAGTACCTGTATGAACCCCTACCGGAATCCAGAAGAGAGGATTACCTTAGAAAACACGGATGGAAGGAATAAGAAACTTAATGAGCTCAAAAGAACTTAAAGAACAATGGAACAACCGAATTGAATGAAAAATGGACGTCGGAAGACATTTTATAGGGATTATATCATATTATAGGTACATTTTTTGAACTAAAAATAAATTTGAAGAAAACTAAGTTCATGGTATTTACAAAAGCACAAAACATTAAAGTTAAGCTAGTACTAGATAATACAGAAATTGAACAAATATCTTTGTACAAATAACTTGGAGCATGGATCACAGAAGATACTGATTAGACAAAAGAAATAAGATGCCGCATTGGAATTGCACGGTCAACTTTTAATAGAATGAGAAAACTTTTTTGTAATCGCGATATCAATATATCGTTGCGGATAAGAATGTTTTGATGTTATATTTTCTTTACCCTTTTATATGGGATTGAACCTTGGTCACTTAAAAAATCCAACATTAAAAACATAGAAGCATTCAAAATGTGGTGTTTCCACATTTCGAATGCTTCTAGTTAAATGTGGTATTTTAAAATATCATGGATGGATCGCAAAACAAACGAACAAAATCTCGAACAACTAGGAAAACAATGCAAAGTTTTAAATTCCATAAAAATCAGGAAATTGGAATACCTGGGGCACATCATAACTAGTAATAACCAGAAAATTAATCGGCCCCAAAAGAAGAATTAGACCCAGAACAAGGTGGATTAGTAAAGCGGAGGAGGACCTTAAACACGTGAAGGTGAGGGACTGGAAAATAAAAGCACAAAATAGAAGCGAATGGAAAAATATTGTACATTAGGTCCTTCAGAGTAGTTAAGAATGTTATATATACATATTTAAGTTAAAGTTTTGTTTAAAATAATTGTAATTAGTTAATATTAGGATTATGTTTACAAAAATTACCCTAGGCCTTAACGGCCTGTTGTGCGTGAAAATAAATAAATAAATAATAGAGTGCAAAAATCGAAAGAATCGCGTTTTTTGCATTAAATTGTTAATCATTAAAAAACGGCTCCGAACTTTACGCAAGAAACAATTAGGTTTTTTTCTTATATGTCTACAATAACTAAAAACGTTGTCAGCTACCTGGATTATTGAGTGTCACGAGAAAATCCTTATAACCCTGGACTAATATGGCTGGACACGCAATTAAAGAAACAAACTTCATATATTATGTAAACTTTACTAACAAAAACGTTCAAAATAAATATTCCTATAAATGTAAATAATCAAATTCCATATTCAAATACAGCAAAATGTTTGGGTATTGTCCAATAAATATAACTAATCAAATTCCGTATACAAATACTGCAAAATATTTGAGTATTACTCTAAGCTTTTATGTTAAGAAGAAAAGAAAATAATAATTCTGATTGAAATACAAAAAAATGTACTGGCTGATTGACCAAAATTCTACGCTGTTTCTACATAATAAATTATTATTATATAAGCAAATACTGAAACAATAGTATTATTATAAAAACAGTATAAACATTTAGAAGGAAAATATCACAAATCAACAGAAAATATTTCTATTCATATCAAAATTTAATCAAATTATAGGTACTTACTGCTTATTTATATAAAATTTCCTCAATCGGAACATAAACGTCTTCGTAAACTACCCATTTTAAAAACAATTAACACACTGGTTTGTCAAAAGTCGAAATAAACCCTAATAATGTTATTCAACATTATTTATGACCCACCTTCGCGAGGGTATTATACTTCTTACCTAACCAACCTAACCGTCGGCGAGAATCCAGAAACTATCGACAAGGACAGCCTGTACTGGCCGAGAGAGAAAGTTACATTTAGCAAAATTTGAGATTTTTAAAAAAGTTTATACCAAATAGCTGCTTTGTGTCACACTTTATGTCAAAAATAAAAACAGATTCGGAAATTGGGTCAAATTCTGTAGTGCCCTATTTCAAAAAAAATATTACGTTTATTTTAACCAAAAATATTTAAAAAAAAAAATATTACGTTTATTTTAACCAAAAATATTTGAAAAAAAAATATTGTTTAAACAATTTATTAATTTACAACCAAATAGTGCACTAGAACTTTTTAAGATCTTCCATATAAAAAAAGAATCATCTCAATATCTGCCATAGTTTTTGCGTTATTTGATATAAACTTTTACATTTGAACTTAGCTATGTCCAGAAACGCAAGGAACGGCCTTAATAGTTTCTTGTTTGAATGTCTCTACCTTAGGCACTTAGGTATTGCCAGTCAAATTTAAGGTGATACTTGACAAATTTGTCCACTTGCGTAGAAAACTAAGTGAGAACGCATGCGGAGGAAAAGAGATACATAATGCCCTCGGTCCCCTCTCCTCATTGGTACACTCCATACTACAAATTTACAGAGAGTGACCTTATTTATTAATGGAACTTCTATGATATGTCTATATTGTATGTTATTTTGACGTTTCAATTTTTCCTTCGGAAATTTTTCTCAAAATACAAAATATTTTGTTTTTGTTACTTGGTAAAAAAATTCTTCTAATAATTATATTTTATTTGACTCATTAATATTGACCATTCAGTCATGTTAAAGCGGCAGTTTTTTCGAACACTTCTATAAATGTCTCGTTCTGTAATTTTATAAGAGGAATATTGGCAGAGATGAAAGCTGACATTTGCGTTACAGTAAACTATATAAGAATAAAAGAACAGTAGTTAATCTTATACCTGGAACATATCGACGAAACATTTATTACTTAATTTGTATACTAGAGTTATCGTAATATTTTAGATTATAGCCATATACTTTTTTATTCGGATCTTCGGCATTTTAGCATTTTAGTAAGTCATAAATATTTTAATCTGTTGTTTATTTCTTTACAATATAATAATACTAGGTCGGGATGGCTGTCAACATCCGGTATTTAGGTACTAAACTGTATAACTTTATAACTTTCCCGAATATTTTATTTTTGTAAGGAGATTTTGTGGAAATATATCGTATAAAATATATCTCAAATAGTGACTGAGTTGTCAATATGAATAAGTCAGATAAAATAAAATTATTAGAAGAATTTTTTTACCAAGTAACAAAAACAAAATTTGTTTAATTTATTGGTATTTCGTATTTTGAGTTAACGATTTCCAAAGCGTACAACCCAGCTCCTACAGAGATATGTGTGTTCCAATGTAATAGTGGGACCCACATGTCTGAAGATCAAACCGGTCACTCTCCCTTCGAGTGGTACCTATCTGACCCACAAGCTATCCTTTCACCCCTTCCTCTCGCAGCACATAACGAAAGAGGAGACTGTACTCATTTTTTACTTTGGAGGCCCTGTTTAATAGAACATCTTCCGTATGTGATTATGCCACCTAATTTTAGGGGTAGCTAGAAGAGCTTTTCTCCCTTTGGATGACTAAAAACTGAATGACTCCTTGGGACTCATGTCCCCTAGATGTGTTGTCCAGACAGTGGGCCATCGACCTAGGTCGATGTCTCGCTGTCCAAACTGTGTGTGTTCGGTCTCTCAGTCGTCGAATTGGCAAAATGAATTTTGTTCTCCTCAGCGACTGGGTGCCCAAAAAACCTGTCCATCCGGCCACGTTTGTCGGTACGTGACCTTAATGCTCAGTTTACGCGTCCTTCAGAAAGGTGTTTCGGTGCCGCTGGTGCTCAAACTCACTGATTAGTCTGATGTCTTATACTACGAGATACAAATTACTTGACTACACAAGACACTTGAGATAATTATATTATAACTCACCACAAAAGACACGATTAAAATTAAAGTTCGTCTTCTGTCTCCGAATTACTATTTTCTAGAGAATCCACACTGTCAGTGTCACTATCTTCCTGCAAATGTATTATTAAATCCTCTACAATTAAGTCTAGAGCCGGTTCCTTTTCCATATAATAACGCTTCTAAGAAATAGCATGCTCGCAAAATTTTTCCACTCATCTTGGGAAAATTTGCAGAAAAACTCATCACAATATGTTTCAACACTTTTAAATTTAAAATCTACATTTTTATTTGCCACATATTGTTTTAGAGCAGCCCATACTAACTCAATTGGATTTAAGTCCGGGTGGTAGGGAGGTAGTCTTAAGACAGAGTGACCTGCATTGTTCATAATTTGATCTATTTCATAAGTTTTATTTCTGGGTTTGTTAATTTTTATTAGATTATATAATTCTGTTTTTATCATTTCGTCTGAAAAGGAAATGTTCTTTTGTCTTAACCATTCCTTCATTTCGTCTTTTCTACACCCCATAGTGGGACATTTTTGCACTTGGACATTGTGGTATGATGCATTGTCTATAACCAATACACTACGGGCTGGTATATTAGGAATAAGTTTTTCATGAGTTCATTTTTTATAATTATTATAGTTCATTTCGCTATGATAATCTCCAGACTTCGTACCAGATTTAAATGTCAAACATGCGCTCTTTATGAACCCCATTTGGCCGTCGGCGTGAACAATAATCAGCCTTTGCCCTTTGGACACTGGTTTGTGTAAACCTTCGGTAGTATTGTCTCCCCAGTATCTGTCATGGGTATGAGAGGAATGAATATAATATAGCGAGATTAAATAAAACGAGCGGTTCGAATTTATATAAAAATATTTATTTATAACTTTACAGTTCGATATTCTCTTATCAACTAAACTAACTCGTAAGATCGTTACATATATATACCAAAGTAACTATTTTCTAGAAAGTTCCCACCTCTAGGCGTACGTGACATGTTTCTGGAAACATCAAGTCGCTTTCGAAATGCAGCCGCTATACGGGGACACGCTGAAAGCGTGTTCGTAACAATAAGTTTCATCCATGTAAATTATGGGCCGATTTTCTTCCCTATATTGTTTAATATTTCTGAGAAACTTCCTCCGGAGCACTTGTATATCGGGTTTTTCCATTAGGATTTTCCTGTTATTCTTCGCTTTCTTCCATCGAAATCTCATATCTCTCATCACTTTTCTCAAAGTTTCATGCGACCCTGTATAAATATTGTCTTCATTAATTTTTTTTTGTTATATTATACGCCGAAGTAAACCTTTGTCAAAATCGCCCAAGTTGGATTTTGGGGCAGATCTAATTCTTTTGTTAGGCGTCGAAAATGATGTAGAAGCACCTTCTTCTATATTTTTCATTTCACGAGAGATCCGTTTTATAGTGGCTATACTTACTCCCGTTGCTACGGAAGCACGCTCTTGAACTTTTTTAAAATCTTTAACATGCGGATTTTGCATCGCTTCTCTCTGCATAAAAATAATTACATTTGCTATTACCTCCCTCGTTTGTCCAGACAAGACTTTGCCTTCTAATTTTGAATGAAAATCCATGTTTATAATTTAAAATACTTAACAATAATTATTTAAAAAGTCAAATCTATTGTAATACGATATTTCTTTAACACAGTAACTTTAAACATAAGTAAAATAAAAAAAACTTTGTCGCAGACTATACCTTGCACTTCGAAGGGCCAAGAAATAATAAGGACGAATTGTGTTGTGGTCGAATGCGCATCGTGGGTGGAGCCTAATTTCAAATCGTTAAATTTGACAAGCTGTACTTATTGTATTTGTTTACATTTATATATTTTATTGTGTCCTTTTAATAATCAACTGTATTTTTTGGTTTGATTTTTTTTTCAAAGCTACTCTTATTGGGGGCACTTTTGAATATTTTTCTTATGATATGTAAAGTTAATTTTTTTGTATGTTTAGATAATTTCTTGGTAAGTTTGATAGACAATATTACATTATTAAAAGTGCCAACATTGTTTGCGATTCCTAAAATAAATAATTTTAGGCAAAGTAAGTCATAATACGTTTAAAAAGAAGAAACGTTCAAAAGTGCCCCCCCCTTCCCTATTAAAATTGCATTAGGGAGAGAGAAATCAGCATCTTAGTGATATTTTTGTTAAGTTTTCATTGTTTTATAATACAATACTTTATTTTTATTACCCCTAAGCAAACACCACGCGTTCATTACGTAAAAGTATAATATTTATACAGGTATCTAACATATACAGGATAAACTTATATTGAATTTATGATAAAATTAACATACGCGTTTAGATTTATCTTCGAGCATTGTTTGTTACTTAAGATATACGACGTGTATCAGAATAAAATCCCATAATGTGTAAGACAAATATTGAATTTATTGAGCCCTATATTAAAAAAAAAAGAAATAAACCGAATTTAAAAATTCTACGAACTAATATTGTTCGTGTACTATCTTTAATATCGTGTTAACATTAAAAAAGCTGAAATAAAAACAAACCCACGTGGATGATAAACGTCAATTGCCGTTTAGGTGCTTCAATTGGGGTAAAGACTCCGGTTAGCATATTCGCCGTTCCCACAACTTACAGTATAGGAAAATAAATACGAACCTTCGATTGGTCCTAATCTAATTTAAACGTCATTTACGAGTCACCCTAATCTGAATTTTTTTATGTTTTGTTTATTTTCTATTTATATTGAAATAGTATTTAAAATTTTAAAAATCTGTGTACTCAATAAATAAAACATTGGCTTTTAATCTTAAACAATTAGTAGATTTTTTTTTAGAAATTACAGCCGCATCCACCATAATGGTTATTAGCGGCGGCTACAGAATTACAAAATTAGAGTTTATAAAATATTCCTATAGGTTTTAAGAACTTTACAATATTACTAGCTGAGAAATTAGTGCCTAATAAATTACTTAAACTGTTAGGTATGTTAAATGTAACACGAGAATTGGCAAATCTATGGCATTCAATTAATAAATGGTTAACGGTTAATTGTATATTACATGTTTCGCAAATAGGTGGATCACTTTTGAAAAATAAATATGAGTGAGTAAGTCTCGTGTGTCCAATTCGTAATCTCGTTATCACCAATTGTTCTCTTCTGTTCCTTGTTGAGGGTTCCCAAGCTGCAACGTCATTTTTAATTTGCTTCAGTGATGTTTGAGAAGATTGCCATTCGTTTTCCCACTTACACAAAACTCGATTCTTTATAAAAGCTTTTATATCACTCGCGGTATTTCGATACTCGGCTTTTTCGATATCGGCACATTTAGCAATTTCACTCGCGCACTGGTTTGCACTTTCGTTGCCAGCAATGCCAATGTGGGATGGAATCCATATAAATCTGATCCTCCTAGAATTTTCTTGAGCTTGCATAAGTTCTAGTTTTATCAGTCTCTCAAGGGGACCTTTAGGATAGATATGTTTAAGGGTTTGAAGCGCGCTTAGTGAGTAACTTAAGATAACAGAGTTAGGAATGTTATTAGAATTTATATGTATGATAGCTTTAAACACTGCATAGAGCTCAGCGGAGAAAATCGAAAAGAAGGTTGGGAGATGAAATTGATATGTATCGTTTGCAGTAACGAATGCAGCACCTACTCCTTTATCACACTTAGATGCATCTGTAAATATTTTATAGCAATGTTCGTAATGCTGACG